>JBBDHI010000008.1:9859579-9887591 GCA_037177115.1 Craterocephalus stercusmuscarum
TCTCATTGACTGTACAGAAACACCTCAGAACAGGGGTTAAGAAGGGGTGTGTGGAGCTATACTAACAACGATTTCAAACCAAAGGATTGCAGTTTTTCCTTTATATAAACCAAAAATGAATGATTTATATGTGAAAAGGAAGGATTTTAAAGCATGATATTTCCACTTAAAGCCAAGTATTTTGTGAATTTAGTCCACCTCAATGTCCACACTGGTTAAAGAAAACCAATTTCAAACCCGTGTTAAATCCAAGTTCGTCTTCTTTAGTTCATCGTTGTTTTGATGTCAGTGAACAAAAGGTGGATTGTCGTTCTAATTAGTACTGCTGAGCTTTTTCTTCACTGTGTGCATCTTTGTCTTGCCAGGTTCTGATGTGGTGGACTGGCTTTTCCATCATGTGGAAGGGTTTTCAGATCGCCGTGAAGCACGTAAATACGCCAGCAACCTGCTGAAAGCCAGCTACATCCGACACACAGTCAACAAGATCACTTTCTCTGAACAGTGCTACTATGTCTTTGGAGACCTGTGTGGCAGTAAGTGAACACAGCTTAGTGACTGGTTGTAATCCATTTCTTTAAGTTGTATTCCCATAAACCTCCTCATATATCAACTTGTAGTGTGAGGGATTCTAGAAGTAGATTCAGACTGGTAGTCTATATCACATATATGTAAATATGCATAAATATGCTGCTATTCTTCTTTTATTTTAATTAAATTCTTAAGATTTACCTATTTTTTATTCTATTTTATACATTTAAATACTTATCTTATTCTTTCTTCATTCTTATAGAATACAGGTACAAACACATTTCACTGTACAGTTGTACTATGTATAACTGTGCATGTGACGAATAAACTACTTTGAATCTTTGAATATCATATTCTCTCATTTCCTTCAGATATGGCCCACCTGTCTCTCCATGACCATGACGGTTCAAGTGGGGGTGCCTCTGACCAAGACACTCTCCCCCCACTGCCGCACCCCGGCGCAGCCCCTTGGCCAATGGCTCTGCCTTATCAGTTCCCCATTCCGCATCCCTATGACCTGCCTCAGCCTTTCCATGGCGGTCCTGCTGCTGGAAGCGCAGGCAGTCAGAACAGTGGTGAGTGCAATTTGAGTGTACAGTAAAAGCATTTTAATGTGTTAATAGATAAATGTTTTATTGGCATTATTGGCATATCTGAATATTTCCTCTAAAAGTTATCTTTTATCAAATACTCTCCTCCCTGCTGACTTAAGGCAACACAGAGAGCTGAAGCCTGTATAGTGATACCATGTGGCAGTAAAATAGCCTCAGTTCTTCAGCTGGCATTTGGCAACATATCCCTTTTCCTGTTCACTATAAAATACCAATGCTGAAATGTTCTCCAGTATGTTACCAAAAGCATTTCTCAATAATATTTATGGGAGTGTTGCAGACTTTAGACAGGAGCAAGAAATTCGAGTTGAATAATGCCACCTGAAGCTATATTTCATATGCAGAACAAACAAAGAAAATCTTTGAAGACTACTCAGTCCTTTGACGTTGGGGCCAAGCAACATTTTGCAGAAATAACACTTTTTTTGGTAATTAACATTTTGTCAGCGGCCTAACCCCATCAGAGATAGAAAAACAGCAATTTCATGCTCTCATTTTTAATACATTTATAGTTCCAGTTCATGTTTACATTAGTTTAGATCAAAGCTTTGCAGGACACAGCTCAGCTTTATTAAGACAGGAACATTTTCCTTCCAGCTGCTCCAAAGCAGCCATATTTACCATGTTGGTTTTTTTTGGATTTCAAAGTTTGTGCAAGAAGGAAAAACAAGCATTATGGTTTTAGGATCAGCCTGTTTATGCTGTGCAGATATTTACTGATTGACAGCAGCCAGATCCACTGACGTCTTCTTTTTAGTGGTGATATTTACACCCTATGTTCAATCTATCATTGAATAGTTTTCTCACAAGATACAGCATTTTAAATAATTTGTGTTGTGACATTTAGACAGAGATCATACTTGTCATATTCTCACAAAGAGACTGTTGAGATTATTTTAGAAGTCATACAATAGAACAGAAAAGCTATCTTTATGTTTGATCCGAGTGCTGATTTAAGCCCAATCTCAATTCTCCCCCTTAGCCCTATGCCTTCACCTTTAAACAGAGAGTGAAGGCAAAAGTTCAGGCTTTCAGCCCTATGAATTGAGACACCCCTCTGTCTGTCTAACCTGAACCGTATCAGGAGGCCAGTCGGCTCGTGGCTCGTTGTTTACAGGATGCGTCACACAGAGCTACAATACAACAGAAAAAATAGCCATAGCTTCCAGTTTGATAACCGCAGAAATGAATTTTACCTATATCCTTATTTTGTACATAATTCATAGTTCCCCAGTTAAAATCTTTTATGCAAATTATGACATTGCTACTTTTATTTCTGAAACATGCGTAGAGCTGTCATATGGCACATTTATTTATTTATTTTCCTGTATTGACCAGCAAGCAGAATGGTTTTTTGGCTGCTGTTTAGAGCTTTATACGGTATGTATAAATTCCCTCTTTAGAATATGACATTTTTATTAAATCTGCATCTTAATGCTGGACCTGACTGGAGGGGACAGAAAGAGAAAAAGGAGAGGGGGAAAAGATGTTAGCCATCACGGGTAAACATCTGCCTCATCTTGAATTTTTTAACAACAGTTAATCATTTTTAACGTTAATATTAACAAAAAGGTAACTTTTTTTGTACAAGTGTTTTGTCGCCATGTTTATTTCCTGCTTGAAAGCGTAATGCTTCTCCTACCCCTTTGCCATGAAGTCTGCATCAGAAAACCCTCAGCTGAAAGGGATATTCAGCCCTTTTTCACGGTCCAAAACAGAATGGAGACAGCCCTTCATCTCTCATGAACGCGCAAAACGGAGGGGAAGGGCTAAGGAGGAGAATTGAGATTGGGCGTTAATCAGTCTTATGAGTTTGTCCTACAAGAGAGCAATGAAAACCTGTAGTTATCTTTGAAAGCTTTGTCTGTATTAGTCATGCAGCTCGCTTCAGTCTCATGCAAACTACATCATGTCAAGGACACCCTGATTCTCTGTTGGTCATTCAGATTTAATAAACAGAAATGGTGCGATCCTGTCTCACACTGGGATAACAATGTTTTTGTTTTTTTTCATCTGGTAACAGGAAGCAGCGGCTCCAACTGCAGCAAGAATGAAGGTCGTAAGTCAGGCGGCAGCGGCAGTGAATCTGAGATCAGGAGCCACAGAGCTCCTAGTGAGCGCTCCGTTGCTCCCCCCAGCGAACGAAGTATCCGAAGCTCTATCAGCCAGCGCAGTGCCAACTCCCACTCAATAGCCTACGGGCCTGGCCTTGTGTATGGCCCCCCTGGCCTTCCCCCACAGCCTGCACATTTGTCTACAGCTGCACCTGGTGCCCCACAAGGCAGAGAGCTGGCCTCTGTGCCTCCTGAGCTCACTGCATCTCGCCAGTCTCTGCGTATGGCAGTAGGGAATGCTGGAGAGTTCTTTGTTGACGTGATGTGATGGCAGGTTATGGTGGGGTGACAGAGTAGCACATAAAATGTTATCATGACAAAAGGCTGAGGAGGACAGTGTGACAGGGCAGGAGGGAGGTGAAATATCAAAAGCTGTAACCCAAGGCCTTGATTCCACTTTTCTAAAAGCATAAATGGAACCGACCTAGCTGTGCATACTGAGAGAAAATGTTCCTCATCACTTGTGCTTTTCCTCCTAGTAGTAATGGCCTTACTTTCTTCAGTGAAGAACCCCCCCCCCCTCTCCCCACATGGAACCAAACCAAAGCACCTTTTTTCAGTTTCAGCTCGATAGGGGTGAAAGGACAAAGAGCAGCCAAGTGAGGGAGGTGGTATAACGGTCAGCTGGAGAAGATGACTCAGCGCTTGTCCACATGGATGTTTTTCATTTGTTCAACTCTTTATTCTTCCCACCTCTTCTCTGTGTTCCTTACCCAACTTTGTCTGTCCTCCCCCACCTCTGTCCACGTCAAAACTGAGAGAATGAAGCCTCATCCCCCTCCCTTCTGTCAGTCCCTACTTGCTGACCTCTAAAAAGAACAAAATGAACACTAACTTTTTACCTAAATCAGATTGTTAAACTATTTGCTTGACTTGAGAGAGAAGGAAAGAAAACGAAAATTTTGTATGTAGTGCAAGAAAGTTGCATTTTGTTTTGCTGTAAGAATGCGTTTGTTTTATTGTATACATAGTTGGTCACAACTAGTTTAATTTTCCAGTGGTTAACAGGAGCATTTTGCTCCAAAGACTCATTTTTACACATTACATTTTCATCTGCTAACCACAGAATCTTCAAGACTGTCTTGTGATGATGTATAGTGGAAAAGTTCTTATGTCTTTCACACTACTTTTATCAAGGAAAAATGCCTTTTTATTTATAAATATAGTTTTATGACTTAAACTTGCTTTGTGTGTTGTTTTTGTCTGAATCTGTGTGTGATTCTTTGCTCTCTCTTTCATGTTTCCCATGCTTCCTCAGATCATATTTACATTATAGGTGTATTCCGCCAGACTGTCCAACAGCAAAAATGTGAACATTGGGCAGTCTGCTCCACAGATGTGTTTGTGGGCTGTGGGTGTGTGCAAAAGATCAGCTTGTGCAGTAAGTTGCCTCAGAACTGGATGACCCTTTGCAAACTATTTCCTGTGGTTTCAGGTGGAAAAACTGCTGAGCTATTTGACCACTGTTTGCCAAACAGTAACAATAAGGAAAAAGCAAAGTTGAAGGTTTTGTTAAAATTCATACAAATGTGATAAAAATATTAAAGGACAAGCATCTGATAAGTTTTCCTACACTAAATGTCAAAGGAAATCTCTCTCTCTATATATATATATATAATACAATCAATGGTTGCTACTTGATATTATAGGACACCATGTCCCAGTGGTGCAACTGAGGAATTGCAGCTCATGAACATTTATTGAAGTCGGATATGTACTAGCAAGATCTCCTAACCATTTTTAAAAGGGAAATGGCTCACCGGCACTAACATGCATAACTACTCAGGTCATAGCATTAATGAGTTGCCGTGAAATAAAACCTCTCAATAGTTTAGTTTATCATAGTAAGGCCTGGGTGCGGTTTATGCACCGTTTTAGCCGCGCCTTTTCCTGTCACTGCCGCTATCGTGCGTAAGGACGGCGGGTCAGCTGACAGCTATCTGAGGACCAGCGGACGTAGCGGAATTAGCGGGTGTGTGAGCAGGGATCTTCTTGGACATATACACATATATTCAAGGCTAAACGAGGAGCAGGAGCCTGGTGGCGTTCTTAAGAGAACCAGGGTAAGCTAAGTAAAGGCGAGATGTACATGTTTTGCTGAATAGATGGTTAACTGGCTCGGATAGTGATAGGAAAAGCCGGTGAGCGATTTTCATTCGTGAGCAATGCTAACGTTAGCAACGTTAGCAGATGGGCTGCTAGCTAACGTCAAGTTAGCAGCAGCATGATAGGAGACAGGAAGCGGTTTCTATTATTTCGTTAGACTCATAACGTGTCTGGTTTTCAATTTAATGTAGTGTTAAAGTAGTGGGTGGAAAGCGGATGCACTAGTTAAACCTGGTCTCGGTGAAAGCTGTTGTTCAATAATGTTGCACGAGAATCTGGCGTCAATGGACCGATTTTCTTCTCACCGGAAGTCCATTTAAAATTCCACTCGACGTCGTTTTGCCGAACATTTACGCCAGCTAGCCCGCTGTAGTAAGCTAAATTAGCTAGCTGCCTCTCACTCGGCGTATTCTCCATCACTTTGATCTTACTGAAGGTCAAGTCTTCTTCTGGGCTCTCCCCATTTAATAGTGCTGAAAACTATTCGTTTGGAGAAAAGCCGTATTTATATTAGTAAAGGAACATTTGTAAAAAAAAAATATAAAAAGTGTATGAACGTTAGGAAATGGCCTGAGTGAGCAGACATCTTGACTTCGCCAATAAAAGGGCGATTAAACCCTATCAGGTCTGGCGGTTGGTGAAATCGGTCACGACTCAGCGGTATCTCACCGAGGAATCTTTTCCCTGATCTTACACTTGCATTTGAGTGGAGTGTTGGTGTTGGTCTGAGCGCGGGTATTTGAAGTGTGTGAATCCTCTCATCGAGGAATTCTAGGCATGTCCTTCATCTCCCGTTTTCCAGAAGAATCATTTTAAAACTAGGGCAGCTTCCTGTGACATGTTGGTCTGAATCAAACTCAGATTTCAATTGTCCAGCAGCAGAATAGACTTCAGATTATTACTGTCATCCTCGGGTTGAAAGTGTCTTTGGATTAAAATGTTTGGTCTCCGATACAGGGAGCATCTGGCAGGTGAGGTAGAGTAACAGATTTTTAGCTGGCTACCTTAAGGTGTCCTGTCTTACACGGGTGACAGCTAATCTGCTGCCAATCTTACTTTCGAGGAAAATAAGCAGGAATTGCCTGTGGTGAGCTGGTAATAGTTTTCTCATTGGCGTCAGTGTGTGTGCTTGTTTCAAAGAGAGATGCAGCTGCAGGATATATTCAGTTGGCAGTAGTGGTAATGTATGCTTGGAAGAGAGTGGCAGAAAAAGAGGATGTGAGGGACAAATGTCTCTCTGTACTGTTTGTGACTCCCTAATTTTCAACTGCTTTCACTTCTCTATCATCCCCTTTTCCTTCCTCTATTTCCTCTCTGCCTCTTCTCAGGAGGTGTTGGGTTTCACCATGGCAAGTTGGGATTGAGAGGCAGCCACAATGATTGGAGGACTCTTCATCTACAACCATAAGGGGGAGGTCCTCATCTCCCGCGTCTACCGAGATGACATCGGGTATGTCTCACAGGAGCAAAGCTGCTTGAGGGTTTTTAACTTTCTGGGAAACTTTGGTTCATTGAGAAGATCCTGATCATGTGTGACTGGACTTGTTTGGGTTGATCCTCAATCAGAGGATTAAGTCCCTGCTAGTAGTTAAATTCATGTTTATAGTGTTATTGAAAAGTAGCGGAAACAAAGTTAAGCCAGGATTACATTCACAGCTTTGTTTGTAATTCCATATAACATGATTTTACCCACAAAATTAGATTTACTCCTAATTCCAAGGATTCTCAGAATAAATGACTTGCAGACACGAGATACATGAGGGACTTCAGTGATAATACATTTTCGTGTCAACCAGGAACATTTTGTCTGAGGAAGTTTATTTAGTTCACTTGTTCTTATTAGACCACATCTTCAGCTTTAAAAGATTGGGTGCAACTTTGTGGAAAGTTATTCCAAATTGGCCTCAGAGCAGACTCTCCCTGCAAGGAGCAAGTTATTATTACCACATTGCAGACTGGGCCTGACATTAATTCTCTGGCCCTTCCATTTCTCTGGTATTGTTGAAATCCCTTGACTTCAATCACATTTTTCAAACAATAGCTATTCACTGCAGTAAGATTTTACTTGATGCTGCAAGACTTTTGATACAAGTTCTTAAACCCTGTTTTTCATTTTTAACAAGTGCATTTAGCCATTTTTAAACAAAACAGGCAGACTTACATAGGCAGGTTTTATGTTACAGGCAGACTGTAACATAAAACATGCAATGTGTTTATGACGCACATAAAATTAGCTAATGTATTCAGGAGTTTTACTGGTTAATTTGGAGAAAACAAAGTATTAGAAATATGTTTTTAACAAGGCTCAACGTTGTATACTATTTACATGCAAGTCAGACAATCATAGGAAAATAATGTCTCCACCATGTCTGCTATGACATGAGATTATTCAGAGCACAAAAACAAATAAGGAAAATACTCATTATAGGCTTACATGTTAACAGACAGGATCTTAACATCCCACTATGAACAGTTTATTTTCAAGGAATGTTTGATCACATTCAGTTTTTTGTTAAAGGTGTTGGATGTAGTGTTCCAGTGGATCAGGATACCCAAATACTGTATGCAGGTGTCAATAAGGTCATTTGTAAAGTCCATATATTTAACTAATTTACTGTATACCAGATTTATAAGTAAGAAATTAAATTGCTTAATTAAATTAATCTTTTCCTTCACCTTTTTCTCACAATGATCTGACTCGTTTGAATACACAGTTGTGAGTTGCAATAGTCCCTTGCTTTCAACTTGTGGACTGTTGGCAATCTTTTAAGGCCAAGGAAAAATAAATAAGTAAAACACACAGTGTCTCTCATTAAGTAACTATACTGAGGTTAGATTAGGATGTTTGCCAGAGTTCACGGCCTTAATATATCAACACAGTGACGGGAACCAGGGCAGGAACAGACTTCTAGAGTTGGAGCAGCAAGGCCCTTATTTATGTATGTATTTTCCTGTTTTCATTGATATAAAGAGTAATTTCAGCAGAGTAGTTTGTTCTGCACAGCTGGTCCGTGTGATCTGAGACAGTAGCACACTAATGAATAACTGAAATTAGTTGCAGGCTTTGTCATTCAGCGAGTCTTGTTCCTATCCCTATCCCTTTCATTCTCATAACGTTTCTGGCAGGAAAATTAGTAAAGTAATGGCTTTTCTTTTTTTGATAATTACTGTTTTCCTGTTTGGCGATAAGACAAACAGCTGATTGTTTTCGCCTCCTAACAAATGGAAGTCTATACTATAGAGATAAGCTGGGTTGATGGAGGAAGGAAGCATTATAATAAAAACAGTTGCTTCTGTTCATTGACTTTGATCTTTATTCCTGAAGGCTGCATTAGTTGTTTGGGGTGATTAGTTAGGACTACAATAACGTAGATTATACCAGATATAACGTTTTGCTCTCAGGACTGCAGGTTAATACCTGTTTGATGTTTACTTCTATATACTTAGTTTTAGAAATGTTATTGATATATTTTGAAAAAATAGACTTCCTACCAAAGTGATAAAGTTATATGCACTTTTCTATCCAGTTGCATTTTAAGACGATAGGTTAAAGAACAGTTTAATGCTTCTACTCTCTACCCTGCATATGGAATATAAAAGTGGCATAATAAGCACCATGTTGCTCATTCTGTCTACATGTTGCACGAAAATGTCTTGTACATTTTTGTCAATCCTCTCCTTTTACCTCATCCTTTTCTTCTCTATCTTGTGTATCACCATTTTCCACCATCTGTTCATCTTGGCCCCTGTAGGAATAGGTAAGAGCTGCTGCAGCTTCTATAGCATGACCCCTCCCTTTCATGGCCACCAATCAGTGACCCCACGAACCCTGAACTGCATGCCCATTCATTCCAGTCGAATTCCTGATGCTTCCTCTAAGCATGAAACACCTGTCATTGACATTACGGTGATAGATACACAGCCATATAGTGAGATGCTGCAGCAAATCAAATGAAAGCAAAGATCTTAGTGGCAGTCCTGTCTGATATTACGGCTCATAATCAGCTCTGCAGGTGCCCAAGCATGAGCATGGGATATGATGGTTCATTTAGTTCTCCCAACCTTTGTTTCTTTCCTGACCTCTGAGATGTAGAGGTTCAGATCTTCCATGAGGTTTATATATACTGACTTGGGGCTTTGATTAGGCATCGATGCTGGAGTTAACGGGGAAAAATGTTTTCATTTTAATAACTTTAACGTCAAGGTGAAATGCCTTCCTTTTTTTTTTTTCAACTTGTCCTGCCCAGCATTGTAGCAAGCAGAATGATGGTGTCTGGTTGCTTTGTTGTATTGGACAGATTTTGCTTTGGCAAGAAGAGCTTTATAAATGTACAGTAAGGCTGGATTTATTTATTTTATTTTATTTGTTCATTTGAATGCTTGATTACCATTGTATTTTACGTAATATTGCTGGACCTGACAAGAGAAATTTAGAAAAGAAATGATAGGGCGTGAACCAAAATACAGAAAGACCAAGAAAAGAGAGAAAGAAAGGAAAGAAAAAACAAAAATGATACACCAACACATCCAACAAGTCCTCCGTAAATAGTGAGTCTTCCTTTATATACATTTCAATCGAAGAATGGTTTTTGAAGTGCTCATTATATGGTTTATAGCATTGTCTCTATGAACAAAGATAAAGTAGAAATGGTGATTTACATTAAATCTTCGTCAGAGTTGATAACACGCTGATTTCCACTGTTTGTGAACATTGCCCGTCCCAGCATATTTAATGTCAACCAAGAGGACTTGTTCACTCTTAAGAGGGAAGAATCAGTTTAGTTACAGTTGTAATTGGGATTATACACACTTTTTGCCCTTTAAATTACACTGTCCAAGTGATAATAGAGCCTCTTACATCATTTGGGAAGATAATGATGTTTGTATTTTGACTGGATGTGGATGGAAGGAGGTTCTCAGACATTTAGCTGAAGGATTTAGTTTTCCTGTCAGAACACGCTACATCCCAGACAGCGAGCCCTGTTATTTATGAATCCATGTTAATCCGGGCTGAGTTTTCCCAAACTGGTTAGGTATGTTCTCATGATTTAAAACTATACGCTTTTTTCCAAAGAATTTTCTTCAAATATAGTGCACATGAATTTTTACTTTATTTACTTAATTTTTCATTAAGTAAAACAGTGAAAGTAAAAATAAAATTTGCACTCTGCATGGTTAAGTAGATAAGTCTGTTGTGCTCCCCTTTAGTTAATTAAGATGTTTCTCTGGTGTTTTGGCCTTTTTCCTCTTATTAGCACAGTTGATAGAAAATAACAGTCTTAAATGCTTTTTATCTAATTTGACGATGTTTGGGTAGATGTGCAATTTTTAAGTTTTGCAATCTGAGGACTTGATTCATTATGTTATATGCATAACATAATGAATAACATAATATGCGTTATGTTATATTTAAGACCAGGCTAATATTTGCAGCAGTATTTACACACGATGTCACAGGATTGATTGTGTTGCACAAAATGCCCAGGTCTGTTGTAATCATGATGTTTTTCTGTCCGCTTGTCCTTCCGTCGTAGGCGAAATGCTGTGGACGCATTCCGTGTGAACGTGATCCACGCCCGGCAGCAGGTCCGATCCCCGGTGACCAACATTGCCCGGACCAGCTTCTTCCATGTCAAGCGCTCCAACATCTGGTTGGCAGCCGTCACCAAGCAGAATGTCAACGCTGCCATGGTGTTTGAGTTCCTTTACAAAATGTGTGACGTGATGACGGCTTACTTTGGGAAGATCAGCGAGGAAAACATCAAGAACAACTTTGTGCTCATCTACGAGCTGCTGGACGGTAGGAAATGATGATCGAATTGTTCGAATTAGACAGGAATGGGTCTGGTCATTGAATTGTTGAATTTGAGCCAGTAGAAAGCCGGTAACGTTCCTCTGCTTTTGAGTTATTTGTTTCCAGGTAAAATTTGCATCAATTGGCTAATTTTTAAAACTGGGCTTTCCTATTTTTCTCATCTAGCCATCGTATCTCTTATCAACAGCGATCTTTTTTGCTTGTTTGTACAGAGATCCTGGACTTTGGCTACCCCCAGAACTCAGAGACCGGAGCCCTGAAGACCTTCATCACCCAGCAGGGCATTAAGGGACAAGTAAGCAGAACAAACGGTCCCTTACCTTTTGATTCTGTAAAGCCTTCAGGTTAGAATGAGGATAAAGTTTTATGCTTCAGTAGAGACATCTATGGCAACTGGTAATGAATTCTGATTAACTCTATTCTGGCCACATGAGTGAGATCTATAGTTTCATTTAAAGTATGATTTCATGAAGCCTGAGTCCTGTATCTGCTGTGATTATAGTATAAAACTTTGGTCACAGAATTATGAAGTAAACAATTGAAGCTTCTCTACTTTATGTTAAGTAATGCAAAATCTACTGAGTGTTCAGGCTCAGCTCAGACAGTAAAAAAGGGCCTCTTCCTTCCAGATTTTTGTATAAAATCCATGTTTACTTGTATATACTTGTAACTTCTTCTCTTTTCTTTTTGTCTTTTCTTGCCCTCACCTGCTATGTGGACATCTCAGCACCAGGTAATGGCACGCAGCAGTTCTGCTTTGTAAAGTGGATTCTGTCCTGATATGGAGCCGGGGTTGTCTTTGCACCTTTTCTGTTGTGCTACTGACCTCCTCATCATGACTCTCTTTGTGCTGCCAGCCCTTTCCTTTTGTTGGTAGTAATGCGGTTTCCTTGTTGCTCAGACAAAAGAGGAGCAGTCTCAGATCACCAGCCAGGTGACGGGGCAGATCGGCTGGCGTCGCGAGGGCATCAAATATCGCCGCAATGAGCTCTTCCTGGATGTGCTGGAAAGTGTCAATCTGCTTATGTCTCCGCAAGGTGCGTCTGTATGTCTGTAGACTGCTCACATAAATGATCGACTGATTGCATCATTCATGACTGGCTTTGTTTCTCTACTGATGAATGCATAAGGAAGTCATTTCACTGCTGCACTGGCTGCATCCACCAATGGTTCATCCATGGCCACTCATGTTCCTAAAATAGTGGATTCAGACTTTCTGATAGGACTAATGTATGATGATGTAACAAGAAAAACACCCTGGAGCTTTTTAGGGGGACCCCCTTAGATGACGGCCATGTCCATGGACATGAGGTCAAAGTGTATTAGCTTAGGTTGTTTTGTTTTTTTTTGTTGTTTTTAACCATCTGGATGTAGTTGCATAAAGGGCACATGAGAAACCTCCTCAGGGAAAATAGGTGGGGAGCCACTGGTTTAGTTTGGAAATCATGTCCATTACATTGCTGCAAAGATTTCATAAATATTTGGTCACATGCATCTGATTTTTGTGATGATTTCTAGCCTGATTTTGATCTTTAGTTTAAAAAAATATTTTGAAGCTGTGAACTGTAGAGGTAGTTGAAAGTTGATTAATTTTAATCATCCAAAAAGTTTACGAGTTTTTTTTTTTTTTTTTTTTTTTTTTCCCCTTCCTGTTCCCTGAGATATTCATTAGTTTTTCCTTCCCCCGTCCAGGGCAGGTCCTCAGCGCCCACGTGTCGGGCCGAGTCGTGATGAAGAGCTACCTGAGTGGAATGCCCGAGTGCAAATTTGGCATGAATGACAAGATTGTCATCGACAAGCAGGGAAAGGGAGGAGCGTCTGATGACGCAGGGAAGAGGTGAGTGATGGAAAAAAATCACAAATCAACACATGAATTACTGAAAATGAGTTTGCTGGTTTATACTTTGGTTTCTGTAGCGAGGTGTTCTGTCTCTTAATAGTTGACACTGAAGTTCAATGAGATTTAAGAGGCTGCTGTCTGTTTGCCTTGTTCTGTTTTTAAGTGTTGCCTTTGTTGTCCACTACAATAAAGGCTTTACAGTTTACTTTTCATTTTGCTTTCCTTTGGATGCATCTTTCCTTTCTTTTCCCTCTCTTTCTTTTCTATGTGCTGTACCTCAGTGAATTAGGGGGAGGAAGGTACTGTACTGACAAGTGTCCTCACCCTCTGCCACATCAAAACACACACATTCCACTGCCTTGTCAAAGCGCTTAAACAAATTAACATCTCATCCACTCTTGCTCCCAACACACCCAGTACGACCGAACCCCGCCCCTGTTTACTGTCCAGTGATTGTTTTCCTCTTTTGGTTTGTTGTTAGTTAACACCTACTTCCACCTACTTACCCAAACACCTAACAGAAGCTGTGCCATGTCTAACTGAGAGTAGTGGCATCAACCAGATTCACCTGTATGTGACCAGCAGCCGTCCCAGTGTGTACTCATGCATTGTGTTGAACTCATTCCTAGCCATTCAGGGAGAGTAGTAGTTTTATCTGTGCGAGCTTTGCAGTGGTATCTTCCTACAGACATGGTTAGACTCCTGTGCCTCTGCGTATGTCTGAGGGGTTTTCTCTCATGCCAGTGGGAAGCAGTCCATAGCCATCGATGACTGCACCTTCCATCAGTGTGTGCGTCTCAGCAAGTTTGACTCCGAGCGGAGCATCAGCTTCATCCCTCCCGATGGAGAGTACGAGCTCATGAGGTCGGTTATGTTTTTGTTTGTTTTGAAAGTTAAGTACAAAGCTGTGCAGTAAGCGACAGAACGTGTCAGAAATATTCGGCCACATGTTTGAGGCTTGAATTGTTTGATGATTTTGTTTTATTTTGTCCCTTCGCCCGCGCAGATATCGCACCACTAAAGACATCATCCTGCCGTTCCGAGTTATTCCTCTGGTCAGGGAGGTGGGCCGCACTAAATTAGAGGTCAAGGTGGTCATCAAGTCCAACTTCAAACCCTCGCTGCTGGCTCAGAAGATTGAGGTCAGCTCTTTTTAATGCAGCACTGAGTACAACCCTCTGCCAGCGTTGAGTGCAGATGCATTTTAGGTTTACACAAACATTTTGTGCGTCTTTCAGGTGCGAATTCCAACACCCCTGAACACCAGTGGCGTGCAGGTGATTTGCATGAAGGGAAAAGCCAAATACAAGGCCAGTGAGAACGCCATTGTGTGGAAGTGAGTAGCAGCTCTGTTTGCACATTTTATTAACTAAAAATAATCACTTGTTATGCTTTGCCAGCTTAATGATTAATAACTTTATCTCTTCAGTTTTTGTTTAACCAAAGGTCTTTGCTTCTTTTCTTTTGTCGCCCTTATTTATTTATGAGGCAACATTCTTTAGAAAAATAGTTTTCTCTTTTATTTTTTTTATTTTTGTGAAACCATCATGTAACAAAGTTGTATTTATGCAGGATCAAACGTATGGCAGGGATGAAGGAGTCTCAGATCAGCGCTGAGATTGAGCTGCTGCCCACCAACGATAAGAAGAAATGGGCCAGGCCTCCTATCTCTATGAATTTTGAGGTAAGAACGCTTTTTTTTTCTCCACGACTTTCCATGTCTCACTCATGTTGTTACACTTTGGTCTATTGCATAAATGTTGGTTGATTGTAAACAAACAAATGCATAATATTTTTTATTTAAAAAGTGATTTAGTTTTAAAATTGCTGCTATTTTCATTAAGCTTTTTTTTTAAATTGTACTGCTAAATCAGTTTTATAATATTACTGCAGCATATTTTCTCATTTCGTTTGTTAAGCTCAGCCAAACAAATGGACTCAGGATTAAATATCTCTGTAGCCATCATGCAAATCACCACCTGCTTACTTTTTCCTCACACACAGCCACACACACTTCCTGCTCATGCACAGCGCGAGCCTTCGGCCTGTGTGGCCTACCTGTCCCGACTCGTTCCAACCTCCATCCTCTCATCTTTTGCAGGTTCCTTTCGCTCCATCCGGCCTAAAGGTGCGTTATTTGAAGGTATTTGAGTCCAAGCTCAACTACAGTGACCACGATGTCATCAAATGGGTGCGGTACATCGGCCGCTCCGGCATCTACGAAACTCGCTGCTGAAGTTCAACCCTGCCGGGCAGCAAATCAACCACTTCCCTCCCATCTATCCTGTTGAGAATTTTTTTTCTTATTTCCTCTTTTGACTTTGTCTTCTCCCCTCAGTCCTTATCACTTCTCTCCCTCCCTCATCGTCCCTTCTTAACTAGGTGTTGGAGATTGAATTTACATCGTTTAAAAAAGAAAAAAAAAGTAAATATGGTATAATGCACAGATATATGCAAAATGTGAACCATTGTATCGTATATATCTAGTAGTGATGAGTAAAATTGTAAACCAATTGGTGTCCGAAAGAAAAAGACGAGTGATGCAGAGGCTCAGGGGGAGAGGACTTGGAGGCTTATCGGATGCCCTGTAGTGTTCAGTGTTATTGTTCCGCTATCTGCTCTCTTCTTTAGAAGTCCCACATGCCAGCTAGCCCTTGTAAGATGTTTAATTGCTGTTGTGATTTGAGATAAATCCTGATAGTTCCTGTACACAGCTTACATCCCCGTAGTGTCCCTTCTGAATGAATTAGCTGTTTGTTTTGAAAATCTGCATCTTGTGTACTTTGCCACTCAACAGGACAAGAAGCTGAAATCATTCCCAACATACCGAGCCCATTTCAGGCCGTTGGAAAAAGAGAAATGACTTTGTGCAAGCCGTTTTTGTACTTGGCAGCATATTGTTTGCTGTATTTTTTTTTTGTGTTCTGGTTTTCATTCAGTAGTCATAAAACGCCTGGTTGTTTAGGTTTGACCATCATCCTGATGAGGTAGTTCTCTTATACTCCCCCAAATGTTTTATAAGCACTAAAATCAACCTTGTCACACTATTTTTGATTCAAAGATCAGTCCCTGGAGTGTTTGCAGTGAAGTGAGGTCTCCCCCTGGTGTTTGCTTCACTGCAGTCTGCTTCTTAATGTTTGTAGCCCTGGTGACCGTTCTGTCCAATAAAATCTATGTAACCAAACCCATCTACCTTGTTTCTTTGTTCTTCCTTCAGCTGATGTCTTTGTTTTAATACCACGGTGTTGCCATTGTACTAGTTTCCCTTCTATTGTCTGAAACAGGAAGACGCTTTGTGGGGAAACAGTGGATTTAGGTTAACAGGGGCTGTCCCAAGTCTAGTCAGTTCAGTTTCGATTGACATTTAAAAATTTAGATTAGCATTTTTCCCTTTTTTGAAAAAGCTGAAAAAAATCAACTTGGATATATAAATCTTGGATTATCTAAAGGATTGCAGTCACCAAGAAAAAACTTACTGTACTGGCACAAACTCACAAAAAAACAGTCAAATGCTTTGGCCAACAATGTTTTAATCTTTTTGCTCTTTACATCCAAGATGCAAGACAAAACATAACCCCAAACATAAGACACGATTAAAACTACTACTCAAAAACATTTACATTTGTTTGCCTCTTGTAGTAGTGGCTGTTTATTGGCTTGCCACCCGAGTCTTCACGTAGACATGCTCATACTGATAAGTTTACACTGAATTAAAGGAAAGATTCCACGAGAATCAAGGCAAGGCTTCCCTAAAGTAGCTTAGCACCAAAGTCTAGGCTGGATTTCCTCACCAATGTATACTGCTTCTGTACTTCTGAGATATTTCCCAACACAAAAACCTGATTTGCCCAACTTGCACCCACTAGAACAAACATTGTTGCTCTAGCAATTGCTCCACACCAAAAAAGCTTTTGGGAAACCAAGCCTAGAACAGATCAGTCTGACATCTTAACATTTATGTTGGTCATCTGACAGTGTTGCATCACATCAGACCACCTGTGACGTTTCAGCAGAGACAAGACACGCAGAGTCCCTCGGGACACAAATGGAAACTGGAAAATCCAAATATTTGACAGCCACAACAGCAGTGGCTGTTCAGAAAGCGATATAATCCTAATTATTTGTGCTCATATTAGAAAAGATGAGTTTAGGGGAGGAGGTAGCTACATAAATGAATCCGATGTGACAGTACCGTCCAGTCCATTAAAACATCTCTAATACATTTTTATAAACAGTCAGTTGCTTTTGTGGAGGTCCTGTCTCACATTTTTCAATAGCAGTGCATATTTTGTCACGCCATACCCACCAAGAGGCTCGCTTCAGTAAAGACCATTTTCTGCCACTGATTCCAGCTGAAAATGTTATGGTAAGAAGTAGGATCTTTAGATCTTTTAAGATGCATTAAAAACTTTACTTTAATCATCACGTCTCGTACAAAGTGACTTTCTCACTGGCCCAGATCTGCATAACATTAAGAGAAAAAAAAGGCAAGTCCAGCCTTGTGTTGATTCTCTGCTCAGACTGAAAAAGCATTGAAATGAAAAACTACAAAAAAATAGGCCTTTCTACAGAAACCTTTAAAAAGGTGTCATCTGTTCTCTCACGCCGCTGAAAGGCGTCTAGACTGAAACTAGTCTTTCAAAGACTGGTGCTCGTCACACAAAAAATTTTTATGAAAATTTATTACTATATGCACGTAACGTAAAAGCTGAACCCTGCCCTGCCGACAGGTGGAACATGCCGACTCTCAGAGCTGGCAAATGAAACGCTGCATGCACGTACACGGCAGGCCGAGCTGAGGGGGAAAAGCTGCTGCTGACATTCCTCCCTGCAGGTTTGATCTGATCCCATCAAATCTGGAGATTTCAGGTTTCATGCTACCAAGATCAGAATATATATTGTCCTCACTCACGTTCTGGTCATTTCAGGTTTTCTTCGACTGATTCTCATGATTCTGCAGCTTGCCTCTCCCAAAGCTAAAGCTTCTGCTGCACCAAGTGACTTAAAATCAGCAAGCCCTCCTGCTAAAGCCATAACAGACAAGAACTCCTTCCATCAGAGGTGAAACTATGTACGGAGTGTAACACCTGGATATATATCCCAAAGTGACAGTGAGTGACTATAAACATAAAAAAGTGATAGATCTGATGTGAAACGACATTTGATGAAGATCAGGTGAAGAGTGGGAGTTTTACTGACCATTACACAGGGAACAAAAAGTATGAAAAATGGTTGTTAAAAGCAACAGCTGTGAAGAGCCGGGCTTTTACAACGAACGTGACACTGAGGAGCTAAAATAAAACCATAAAAGAACTAAAACTTAAAGCTGGAGCCCGATGAAAACCACGCAACTTGACAGCCCTATTAAACTCCTAAGAGACCAGATGGTGCAGAATTAAAACTGTTGCTTTAGTTATCGTCCTCGTCATCTTCGTCCTCGTCGTCATCCTCGCTGATGAGGTATCCGCGGGCCCCGCTGTGGTGAGGTGGTGGCGAGGGGGGAGGAGAAGTCTTGGAGAAGAAGGGGAGCCGGAAAGTGGGGGAGGGTGAGCGCTCCTCCCGGGTGGGGCTGCTGCTTGGGCTCTGCCTGGGGCTGATGGCTTGCAGCATGCGGCCTTTGCCCTCCTTCAGCATGTGCTTCTGTGGCGGGTGGACAGAAACAAGATGAGTCATCTGCTACATCAGCTGGTTATTACACCAGTTAACCTCGTGGCCAAAACATGAACAGGTCATTGTCTAAGAACGTTTAAGAATGTTCTGTTTGTATTTCACTCAGAGGTTCAGGTTTAAAAACTCCCCCATATATAAAGTTACCCGTCCACAATGGTATTTCCCACTTGTGTACATGACACTTTCAACGCACACTTTGTTGTTCTCCCGTTTGTCCATGTTCTGCTGACAAGTGACTTTAGGTGTGTTTCCATTTCATTCTTTCGCAAAATAAAAGCGATATTCCTGAAATTTCAAAAAAGTGCAATTGCGATATGCCGGTGTTTCCATTGCATGGTGTGTAGCGCAAAAGCTGCACTTCTCATAAAATCTCATCTCACGAGACCCAACTCTGAAGAAGATGCACAAAAACATGTTTCGCCTCATCTATTAAAGATTCGTGAGCGTTAACTGCATGATCAAAAGTATTTTGCTGATTTGGTAAAAGGATGTGATAAGGATCCTGCCTCCCACCCAAATAAGGTGCAAACTGGCTGCATGAGAGTGCATGATGAGAGTGGAAGCAGCTTCTGCAGGGGTGCAGATGTGCATCAGTCTGATTTTGTGATGATCGGTAGTTTTCATTTTTTTAATTTATTAATAACCACAACATCAAAAGGGACACCGGGATTCAACCTGAATTTATATAAATGAAGTATCGTATTCTCGATTTTGCTCAATGGTTATTAAATCTGACATTTTCATTTTTTTCTTTTTAACTGAGGCTGAGGGACAGCTCAAGCGCGCAGCTGTTCTTCCTCTACCTCCTGAAACTTTTCACATCTCCATGTCGATCGAGGCCTGATGGTATGGTATGGAGGCCCCACAACCATTTGTACCCCGCCTTTGATTCCTCTCGTTACTCCAAATGTAGCGCTGCATGGCCCGAGTACCCCGTCAGAAAGCAGTGTCACAGCAGACGATACTGGCACAACTCTATCCATGTCCTCATAAACAAACCTCCTTTAATTCTCTACAGGGAGACGTGATGCACTTATTTCCATTTGTCATGGCTACTTTTGATGTGGAACCCTTCCTGTAGGAATCGTCCAGCTCTGGCTGGATTGTCCCCTTGAACAAATCCCAACCCCTGATACCTTGTGGAAGGCATCACTCCTGAATCGGATGAAATAGCGGTCGTTGCGGGGGCTCTTGACTTGCAGAGTGTATGTGTGCACCAGGTGGGCAGCTACAACACCCACATGGACTGACGTCTGTCTCTGCCCCAGGCTCATAGTGGTCGCAGTCTGTGCAGGATGGACACCTGCCTCTCCAAACTCCACGATCATCCTTCATTCCAGCAGTTTTTTACCACTGATGGGAATAACGGCTTTAGAATAAACAGCGTTACAAACCGTGCTACTTTTTTCAGTAATCTAACTAATTATTCTGCCCATCAATACAACGCCATTACAGCTACTGATGGTTACTGACAGCGCGTTACTTTTCTAAGATGAAATTCATATTTGTTTTGGGCGATCTGAACTTTAAGGTTTGTTGGGGCTTTATTGTGCTGCTGCTGACAAGGAGGCAGAGGGATACGGGAGGAACTGAAGAATAAACTGGAGCAGAAGAAGCTGTTTTGTTGTGAGCGTTGCTGGCTGAGAATAAAGCAGCATCTCATGATGGAGCCAGAAATTTACTGCAGGAGACAGCAGTGTTAGGATCCTGCCCATTTAAGCCATTTTAACGCGCAGCCTGTTCATCCATCAGCCTGAGATTAGCCTCCTCAAAGTTTTTGTCACTTTATTTTACAAAATTCCGTTTTTATTAATTAATCAGATGTTAGCCTTTATTCAGGTGATGTTAGTTATGTTAAAGGCCACATGTCTGAACTTGTTTTTTTAAGTGACGGAATAATTACTTTTCTGAGTAATTAGTTATTTTTATGATGCAGTAACTTTGTTACTAACACAGTTACTTGTAGAGAGAAGTAACTACTAACTATAATTAATAACTGTTTTAAAGCACCGTGCCCAACACCGTTTATCCCCAGGCGTGATTGAAAGCAGTGGCCAGAGGACATGCTCTCTCACCCCTGGTTTAATGCAATGGTTTAATCCAGGGTGATTTGATTTGTCGTGAACTACAGGGTGGTTCGTACCAAAATATGACAAGATGGCACAAGCAGGTAGAAACAGGTTTGGAGGAACAGGACTGTACTTTGTTGTTCATATGACATTGCAGCTGTTGTTAAAGGAGCTATACCAGATATCGCGTCCGGCTAGTTTAGCTAGCGATAGAGGCGTTAGACCGTCATGCTAAAGCTTTCTCTGCCAATGGGGTTAACTTTCGGAACATCCGGATTCTGATCAGCGAGTGAGAGCGTTCCCCTAGGGATCTGGAAGTTACGAAAGCCAACTCCATTGGCCAAGAAAGAACGTCACGCTAAAGCTAAAAAACTAGCCGCTATCGCTAACCAAACTAGCCGGACGTGAAATCGGGTATAGCTCCTTTAAATGCTGAATGGCGCTTTAAAGAACGCTTTGAAATGCTACAAGAGGACACAAAATGGATTTTTTGCAGCTGCTACGGCTCCATTTGGTTTAACACAACACTTTTCTACAACTGGGAAGGTAGGAGAGAAAAAAACTCAGGCCTGACAGCTGATAATGAGAGCTTTTATACTCACAGCTGTTCATTATTTTAAAAACGTAGATCCCAATTTGTCTTCATTTTGCAGTGTCAGAATCAAATGGAAGAAGTTTCTAGATTTGTTTCACGGTAGCTGTATTTTGAACTCCACAAAGTTTTGAGGATGGAGCAGAGACGTGTAAACCTGAGGTGGAGTGCCCTCGTGGCACTCAGCAGCCACGTGAACAAACAACCACAACAACATGGCTGATCTCCGTGTGCTACTTGTGCTGCCACATCTTTTAAAGTTATTGGGTCTCTTAAAACAAACATCCTTATCATTCAGCATATATGTTGCCAGCGAAGATGTTGTCTCCCACTTTTGTGAGGATGTAGTAGGAATTAGTGTAAACACTTAAACAAGTATAATTGCAACTTCACTGCCAGCTTGGCACCCGTACTGCATTGTAGTCACTTAGTTTGCAGCAGTGTGCATATGTAGTTTTTTTTTTCAATCCTTCAAAGGAGAAAAAATGCTAATTTGGTAGCGGCGTTGTTGTGCAAACTAGGCCTTAGCTGGTAGGGAAATAGATTACATTGATTAAATCTGCACCCATAATATTTCTTTTGGAAAGAATTTTAACCAAGTTAAAAAATAAACCTGGCAGCCCTGGAAAATTCCTTTCAACCTCATAGATCACTCATATTTTAAATAAGTATGTGTTCTCAATCCATCGTCCTGATTATGAAGTCATTAAAGGAGCTATACCCGATTTCACGTTCGGTGATATCGTGATATCGGGTATAGCTCCTTTAAAGCCCAAAAAGGAAAAGAGGATCCTCACCAGAGCTCCTTCTGGGCCAAACATCTGCAGGAAGTTGCCGATGAACTCCCTGGATTTCTCTTCCCATTTCTGGATGAGGTCGATGCTCTTCTCTTCCACTTTCTGGACAAACTCTTTACTCTTTTCTTCCACATCCCGCACCTTCCTCTTCACCTTATCTACACGTTCCTGCAGATGGTACTTCTTCTCCTGGTAGGGTTGAGGACAGCGCACAAAACGGGTTAAAATATACAAACGCAAGTTGTGTAACTGCCACATATCAATGTTTATGCTCTTGTTTATAGAGCCGTTAAAACATCAACAACTAAACACAGATTCAGTTTCGCTGTCATGAACAGAACAGCGCAGAAGGGAGGAGGCCACTGGAGAGCAGAAAACATCATAATAGCCGAACCAAAGTGTCATACATTGATGAAGCTGACGTTGAGTTCTTTAGCTGTGTATCCTCTCTGCAGGTTGCGTCTCACATACACGTCATAGTCTCTGACAATTCGAGTGATGATGTCAGAGGTGGAAATGCCCTCTGTCCGTTGGGTGGGAGCAAACATACCTAAGGAAAGCAGAAAGGGGCCAGAGGAAAAAATGTATTTCTGTCCACATATGTAAATGCATATCTAGTATAACGCCAAGATCAGAGAACAAATGGCTAAAGTGACAATGAAAATAAAAATTCTGAAACAAAAAGCTCTGGCAAGCTAGCAATTAGCTCAAAAACACTGGATTATTCTAAAAATGCTAGACAATAAATGCAGCTAAGTGAAAGTGTTAATTTGAAATCTTTCTATATTGCTGTTACAAGTGGCCGAGTAGGTTTTCTTCGTATTAATATGAAATATACGTAAATGATTACATTTAACTTTTTAAAGGTGCAGTCTCAGTATTGTGTCAGTGTCCAAATATATCTGGTTATAACTATCAACTCACAGGAAGCAGCAATAAATAATGAACTTCATACTACATTTATTTTGCATGATGTCACCACTCCAAGTTATTTTAATACTCACCGGCTTCCTTAATGTGCTTGTACACGTCATCGCTGCCCGCTGAGGAGTATGGGATGTCGTCATGAGCCACAAAGTCAATCTGGAGAGGCCATTACAACACGCATCAACAGAGTAAACTCAGATCTACAATTTGTACAAAAAATTTAAATGAACAAACCCACAAAAACCTGGCAGGGAGAACTTTCTTAACCACAACTAATTTTGGTAGCCTTTTATTTAAAGGGAACATATCATGCAAAATCTACTTTTTTAAGCCCTTAAATACCTGTTTTTGTGTTTTTCGAGGGTTCAGGAGTGCAGAAAAGTGTAATTTATTCAATACCAGTGTTCCATATAAATCTTATTATTCTTTTTGGGTCATATTTTTCAGTCTGTTTAGTTTTCTTCGCTATCTATTACATTTTTCTATTTATTACATCACTGTATTTGCTGCGGTTCCTCTAAATATGGTCATGTTATTTTTGAAAAACATTCTCTGCCGATCGTTAGCTGCTCAGAGGCTAAGGGGGCGGAGTCGAACCGAGAAAAAACACTCCGTAACCAGGAAGGGTGAAATGTCTGTTCAGATTTAAAGAGACAGCATCAAAACGAGCTGTTCTCATTGACTGTAAAGAAACACCTCAGAACAGGGGTTAAGAAGGGGTGTGTGGAGCTATACTAACAACGATTTCAGACCAAAGGATTGCAGTTTTACTTAATACTTAATAAACCATAAATGAATGATTTAGATGTTAAAAGGAAGGATTTAAAAGCATGATATATTTCCTTTCAAAGATTCAACAAGAGTTTATTCCTCAACTCAAGAGTGAATTAATCTAATTCTGTGTCATCCACTCACGCGATGTTTTGCAAGGAACTCTGGCGTTAATGTCCAGGGAGCGTTTCGCACCACTTCGTCCACATAGCGGCAATGTCTGACAGCATCGTATCGCTCGTCTTCATTCATCACTGTGAAGCCCTTGTATTTGTGGGTTAGATCGTCGCTGCACACTGCGAATGGCAAAAAACATTTACAGAAATGACCTAAAAAGTTCAATCCTTGGAAAGACATAGTATACACAAAACACTCAAGTTGAGGATTTCATTACCCAAGTAATGAGAACTGCAGTGACCAAGGATGAGGGAGGATATCAGCAGTTTAACAACAGTGCTGGAGCAAATCCAGACGATCACACTCACCTCCAACAATGAGATGTGTGTTTGGAAAGAGGCATTTAGCCTGCATCAGAGCTCTGGCATGGCCCGAGTGGAAAACATCGAAGATGCCATCTGCGTAGACTCGCACCGGTCTGTCAGCTGAACAGAGAGGGTCAAAACATGCAGAGATGGTGACATTCATTCTCTACAGAGATAATCTACTCGTTTACTTAAGAATGCAAGACATCAGATAAAACTCTGATAAAACTTGCAGTTGTATAATTTTGGCAGAAAAAACATTTAAAATAGGGCTGGATGCAATAACTCAATCAGCCAGGAGGCATCAGAAAAAAGATTCAGACTCACGAGGGGTTCCCCTCTTCGCCTCTTCCATGCTGACTCTCTCGTACCCTTTGGCATCCGACACAAGCTCATCTGCAAAAGGTGCTGGGTGCTTCAATCCCTAAAAAGATGCAAGCACAGAAGAATGAGAAGACATCGGGAATGTTAAGGGCTTTTCTCCTGATTCACAAAAGGAATAACTGCTACACCACAGTGGCTCTTCTAGCTAAACTAGAGGCGTCGTGTCTGCATGCGCAGGAAGTCATCAATTTGAAATCTTAATGCCATTTGCAAAGAGGTTCAAAATACAGAATATAATGAAAAACACAAAAATTCACAGAAACTCCTGGACAAAGTGTCCCAGTGTTATCTGACTCACCACAGTGCATCTAGTGATTTTCCCAAGTCTTTCTCCCTCCTCAGTCTCCCCATTGGAACCATCTCTTCTTCTCTTCCTGGAAGGAAGCAGCTCGCGGGAGCTTTGGGCCTCCATCTGGGTGAAAGACAAATACAACGAAAACACGTCACACCTCACTGGTTAGATCTGTCCTTGTGATTGATTATAAAACAAGCACAAACCCACAGACACACACATAGCTTCAGTGTCATCTATCCATGTTCTAGGCGCAGCTCTGTTGCATAATTTTAGCAACTCCACTGGCTGTAAATTTAGACAGCTGTGGGGTTAAGGCAGTTGCCATATGCTTGGTCAACTTTGACCGAGTAACATATCTTTGTCCCCGCACTATAAGGATTCAGAAAACTAAATGTGCTGATGGCCTCTTCATCTGGTCTTTATTGTCACCATTAATCTCTGAAATACTATTTTTAAAAAAAAATGGCAAAAAGATTCTAGTTATGAGAGTGTCAGGTTGCTTGTTTCATAAACCTGTTGGTACCAGGCAGGCGTCCTGTGGGAGGGATGTGACAGATCCGTTTGTATTTCAACTCAGTCAACTTTCCAAGTACCTCCACATGTAATACACCACTGGAAAGCAATGCGTCACCAATGAGATTTGAATGATGTATACCATTCCAGGCTACAAGAATAATAGTTGATTAGTAAATACTTATTTTAGAGAATATCATCTCATCTTTTAAGCCATACAGTACTTGAGTGGCAGATGGTACTGTAACATAAACAAGGGTCCAGCAAAGTACAGGATCATAGTTGACCCACAAGCCTTTTATCCATAAAACTTGTTTTAGGCAAATATTAAAGGCTTTTAAGGGCTTAAAATCGAAGGTCTCCAACCTAAAAGTCAACAAATTTTTTGAGTGCTGTTGGAAAGGTTGCAAAGTCATTTTCTGGCAACTAATAGACAACAAAGGAGCAAATAACATGGGAGTGTTAGGTTTAGCAGTGTTTGGAATTCATCCATTAATGCTTTGATCCTATTCACACACCCATCCTGCCTTTCAAAGATTACCCCAAAACTAAATAAACTAGCACTGGCATCCTATTCCAGGTTTTCCTATGTTACTGGTTGCTCTGCCCCATTCCACACATTCCATCACACCACTAAAAATGAAGCCACATGTCAGTAAAGTTAGAAATCTAGCCTTCTCACTTCCTTGTCTTGTAATTAGATTATAATAACATTTAGCTGAACATGCAGCTCTATCAGTTATGAAAGTGTGTCTCAGTACAATAAGCGAAGGACATGGCAGCACACGTTCCTGGTGGTGACAGTGACCTGATCCAACACAGAGCATTTGCAAAAGCAGCCCCCCTGCCCCTTTCTTTTGACAGCAGCTGAACAGAGACTGTAGGGTTCACAGAGTTAAGATTTACAAGGACAGCACATGTCATCATGACTGAAAATGCCTGCTATAATAAGAAAGTAGCAAAAATAAAGTGCCAAGTTTTATTTGATCAGATGTTGCACTACTTAGGTTGCACTACTGAGGCAAACAGTAGCCACCCTGTAATCTCATTTACCAGACTAAAAAAAAAAACAGTCTGAGAGGATTATTTTTATAAATCATTCACCAGTATTCATAAGGGCCACAACGTTTTGTTTTATGGAAATGTATCTTTATTTACCTTATGTTTAACTCATTGCTCAGTTATTGGGATAAATGGAACAAAAGAGAATAAATAACTACATTAACATTACTGACAACTTTGCTGTTGCTTTTTAGATACAACAATCCACTGTCTGTTGCGATAAGGGGCTCCTGGGTTTATGTCCTGACCTTCGCCACCCGGAGAGCGACAAGCTTCAGCTGCATTTCACAAAATGTTCCCAAATCCTCCTACATTTTAGTAATGCTCTCACATACTATAGAAATCCTGGATAACTTTGCACAAACATGAACAACATGAGGCCAAAATTATATTAGTGCATTGGCTTACAATGATGTACAACTAACATAAAAGAAACAAATGACCAAAACAGCTGGCGGAGTAATTGAACTGGCGACACTGGTTGAGCTGCTCCGCCGTTTAAACCCCGGCTTATTGAACGACTTCAGTAAAGCGTCCAATAAAACAATACGCTAACTGATCAAGCCTCATGGTTAGTTGAAATAAAAATTTGTGACAGTTGAATGAAGTCTATGTTTACTTACCGCTCACTCTTGGTCTGGAACAGTGTTTAGGAGTGGTGGGCGGCTTCCAACCCTCCTACTGCCAGCAGGTTAGCTAGCTGACTGCAAGAAAGCTAACTAACGCTGCTAGCTACCGTCAAATGCTAGCTAGCTGTCAACTTTGGTGGCAATGTGCTAACTTCAGCCGTTAGCACAAGGATTATCTGACATCACTAATAAGACTTAAAGCAAAAAATCCTGTGCATCCGAAGCCCCAATACTTGCTGAGTCGGAGGTGGAAAAGCCAGGAGAACAAACTGTTTATTAGCTGTGACAGCTCGTACTACAACGCTGACAGGTCACCAACACAGGAACTACAAAACCTCGACGTCCTAATAAATTCCAGGAAATTACGTAACCATGGAACGTTTCCGGTGTTGTGCCTTGTTCTCCACCCCCCACATGAAACGCGCCCCTTCTCGTAGAACGCCGTTCGAGGCATAGACATAGAGCATAATAGACTAGATGCTCACAGGCTGTAGACGCTCGTCTTTAAGGGCCAGTCGCCGTACGCTGCCAACATACAGCCCAGACTGTAGGCACTCGACTTTTTTTGTGGACATTTTCTTTGTATGTATTTTACCCACTCCACAATACAAACTATTGTTTTTCAGTTTTTGGTAATTACTTGCAATTACATGTGCTTAAGATAGACCTACCTAAACTTAAATCCAAGGACGCAGATGGATTAGAATCACCCATAACAGGCTGACATAAGATGGAGGTGGGGGGGGGGGGGGGGGGGGGGGGGGGGGGGGGGGGGGGGGGGGGGGGGGGGGGGGGGGGGGGGGGGGG
>JBBDHI010000008.1:9930915-9943396 GCA_037177115.1 Craterocephalus stercusmuscarum
GATAGATAGATAGATAGATAGATAGATAGATAGATAGATGGATAGATAGATAGATAGATATTGTAACAGCTCTCTATATCCCTGGACTAATGACTGTGTTACTGTGATGTGAGGGACTGAAATCCCTTTTAAGCCGTATATAACCACCAGAACAGTTTGAGCGTCGAGGTTTTTTTCAGGACACAAAGTTAATTATCATGAATTGATTATTTTCTAACAGAGGTCACAAATGTTAATATCAGGTTCAGAGCAAAACTAGAGACAGCTGAACATTTCAGTCAAAGTGTGATGTCTTACACGAAGCCTGTTCTCTGACAGAAAGTATATCAGGTGAGCTTTTCTGTCACAGAAAGCATATTTCCCACTTTGAAATAACTGATGAGAATCCAAATGACCCAAGCTGTCCCCCTGCACTTGAATGCATCATATGCGCTTGAAGCTGTGAGACTCCTGAAAGTGTTAAAAGACTCAACACTTCTTGAGCACCTGTAAACTGATCTATGCATAAATGCAGTTTTTTCAAGTGTAGCAGGAGATACCCCAAGTTACACACAAAATGGTTTATACAGGTTACAAAAACAAATTACATATACAACAACCCAAAGTTGCACACAAATTAGTTTACACAGTTTACAAACCATGTATCACACAATGATATATCTATTTTCTCTCCAATACTTAATGGATTAAGCTAAAAAGGCAAAATAACGAGAACCGTCACAGAGAGACAACCTGCCATGTACTTACTAACTGGGGTTCCTGACACAGTATCACAATTTGTACACAAAGGTTTGTTGTGAGCACTGCACAGGCCTCCCGCTTCACTTCACTTACTGCCGTTCTTATCTTATCAACAAAGTTTTGCTTTTTTTCTTGCCCAATTAACCGCACAGCATCGAGTTCAGAAGCAAACAGTCACATGATGGAGGGATTCCTCCAGAATGAGATTTTATTATGATAGACTAATATTATCAGGACATCCGCCAAACATGTGACCATTGAGGACTGGAAGAAAGTTTTAAAATTCTGATTGAATTAGCCTGCCGTGCTTGTCAAATACGTATCAAATGCACCTTATTTTCTTCTTCTACTCGTGACCCATCTAAAGCACTCAAGACTGAACTTGTGTTTTTTTGTTTTGGTCGAAAGAAAGTTGAACCAGTTGATCTTCACTCGATCTTTCCAAATCCTGTTAGTGAGGTCTGAAGTAGATAACAGACCTGAGTAGGAACCACATTCCTCCCCTGCCCTTTTTCTTTCTTTGTATTCCCTTTTTCCACCATTGTTTGTGTCTTTTATAGTTCTGCATGTGGGCAGTTTCTGTCTCCCTCTCCCTTTCTGTCTGCCCTCTTTCTTGGTGTGCAGACAAAGCCGGCGTTGTCTGCTGAAATACTGTGTTGCGAGGACAGGCTTTGGGTCAGCATCTCCCGGAATGCCTTAAAAATCATCTGGTGATGCAGTGTGTTAATGTTCGGGTCTGTGCCCTCTCTTGTCTCTGGCTCTTTCTGGCTCTGTGACTCATCTAATGAGTCAGTACAGAAGACACATGCGCCATGGTGATGCTATGTAATGATGAACGACAATGCCAGAAGGGTTGTGACTTTAAATTAAAAAAAAAAAAACAAAAAAGCAAAACAAAACAAAAACAAAATTAGGCTGTGGTAGTCCTGCTTCTGCATTGGAAAAGATATCTATTTCTATTGATTTGGTCCAAAATAAGTCTTTAGCGTACCCTCTATTTATCTCTTTATGTTTTGTATTATTCTTACGTCTGCTTCTCAGCTTTGTGTACACTGTCATGTCACTGTGCATTTTGCCCATTTTTTCACTCTTGTGGAACTTCTCTTATGTTTGTTTATGCCTGTTTCCAAGGGAGTTAAACAGCAGCCTTTATAATGGTGTTATACTAAAAAGATTTACAGTCTTAGGGAGCCAGTGACGCCTGAAGCACCAGTGTCTGTCGCTGCACAAGTGAATGTTGAAGCAGCCTCGGGCATCAGATAGAAGGTAGAAACCTAAAAGACCTAAGTGCACAGTTTCTACAAGGAATCCACAGTTTCCGGCTGAAATATGATTGTTAGATGTGAAGCATTTTTTAGGTGTGGTGGGATGGTTGGTGAGTGCAGGAGAGGACAGTGGGAGGGGCAGCTTATGAACAGTATTCAACCCTCCGACAGTAACCCATTCGCACTCTGCACCTCTTGAGTCAAGGTGTCAAGGCTTACACGTTCAGAGGAGTTTTGCATGGTCATGGAGGGTTTTAACACCTGTGGACTGTGGCTGCTCACCTTTCTGCTGGGATGTGGCCGACTGGCGGCTTTCAACCTGGACGCCGAGAATGTCCTGCGGAGGAACGGGGACCCCGGGAGCCTGTTCGGTTTCTCTCTCGCCTTGCACCAACAGCTGGATCCGGATAAGAGGATGTAAGAACCAGAATTTCAGTTCAAAGGGGAATTATGTTTCGGTGACAGTTACTTAGAATTATAAAATACCGTTTCCATATAGCATCCAATTAAATGTTACTTAAGTTTAGACGGCTATAAGTTTATGTAGAGCTACAGCAGGAGGAGAGAAATCAGGTAGTGAGACAGACACCATGTAAGCTAGCTATCCAGGTGCTAGCATTGATACCTGAGCTCAGGTATGTCGCAGCAGGTACATCAAAACAGTTATTTCCGCAAACTTTCTAGAAACTACATCAAATTCCAACTATTATGTACAGTCTCACACCTTTTGTGCACCCGATGAGAGCTTAACTCCAAAACTATCTCAGTAGTTAATCTTCCAGAGCTGGACTGATACTTATACGAGCTTTGATAGAACTTATTTTGCAGCTTGTGTGCACGTGCGCACAGCTCGCGGCCAAGTATCTCCCTATTTTCACTTTTTCCGTTAAGTTGGATACAAATCTTGGGAATTTTTAAGCTGAAAATTCGTTTTTAACTACTGTTTAGTTGGAAGCACCTAAATGTGAATATGGATGTAAACTGACCAGAGATCGGTCAGACTTCACGTTTGTTTTCATAGATTTATAATCAGCGGATAAAGGAAGTAGTCAGACCTCCACTTAAAGTAAGACCAGCATTTTTGTTTTAACAATGCATTTATTTCGAGTTTTTTTTAATATATAGGCTACAGCAAAGCAGTCTTAAAGATACAGAAGGACAATGCATGACAAATTATACCAATCATTTCCTAGACTGATATATTAAAATTCCTCTAATTAATCTCACAGGGTGTGGGCCATTCTTTTCATTGGTGAGCTCTGGGAAATTTCCCCAAGCCATCTCCTGAGACCAATTTTTGCTTTCAGTTTGATAAGTTAATGCAATACATTTTGGCTTTAAAAAGACATGTCTTTATGGATTTACTAACTGTGTTTTGACTTATGTCCTTCAGCATAAATGCCAAGAACAGAACATTTTTTTCTGTTTGGAGACAGACCAAAAAGATCCAGTGTCCTACCTGTCTGGTTTATTCTCAGTATTCCTTGATTCTTGGACATTTCCACGTACAATGAAAGAATGCCCCTTTAAGCTCCCAACAGATACATAACATATTGTTGTCAAATGAATGGTATGCCAGCTTTCTGTTGACTGTAGACAAGTTTTGTAGGCAGTATTTGCAGATTAAAGTATTGTACTTCACCAGCAGTGGAAACAGCACTGTGCTGGGGATAAAAATCTAAGTCAGGAATGATATGTGTTAAGTGCTTCTGTTGACAGAGTTTTTACACAGAAACAATCAATACACAGGCTTTTCTGCCTTTTGTCCTGAAGTATGAGCTTAGTAAACAGATGTGGTGTAACTTTACAGATACCTTGCACTGTTAGGACTCTGTCTTAACCTTCTTCACAGATATTACATTTAAACTAATTTTAAACTTTACAGACACAAACACACAGACACACACGCACACACAGTCAGTCGCAATTCTAATCCTTCTTGCAGGCTTTGACTAAATGAAAGACACATGGCGATAGGCACAAGACCAAAGTCACCACCGAGTCTCTCTGGTTCAGGATGTAACGTGAACAACAATTACAACACAACCAGTGAAATACCAGTTGCAAACTGGATTCTGAAGTGTTAGTGAAATTGGTTTTCAAGCTAAATGTTTGCTCAAGGTTTCCTGAATGTGCAGATCTGCTAATTTAGAAGGATTGTGATTACAAACAGAAGATGTCTGAGTTTTGGACTGGCAACCTGACAAGAAAAGATATTCAAAGGCCTCAGTAGTGGTTTTGCAAATTCTTTTTTGTGAAGTTATATAGAAAATGTTTACTGCAAGAGTGCAACAGGGTTGTTAAATGCGTATGATGCATAGTTATTTGCTGAAATCTCCTTCCTAAAACACAGAGACGAAGCGTATAGAGGCAACGATCAGGAATCCATGTTTGTGATGACGTTTTTTCTGCTGTTGCAGAGGTGGAATCTGCTCTTATGTATTTGTGTGCGTGCTCCCTTGTATTTGTGCTGCCTGTGGCTATTTGTGCGCTGAAGTTAGTGCCTGTTAGTGTGTTTTAAATGGTGCTGATGCATGCCGTGGCTGAGCGCTGAGGCGTTGCCTTGTTGTCAGTCATTTGGAAGAGCACAGTGTGCTGCTGGATACATTCCTAACCTGAGGCCAAAAGAAGAGATGGCTGTGCAGATCATTTGTGCCCCCAGTGTTTTTTTTTTTCTTCCATTTGTGAGTATTTCCTTGGAGTCTTTTGCCACAACATGTGTGCTGAAGTGTTAGTATGTCACTGCAGGGTGTGCACAGTGAGTCACAACCCTTTAGCCAGCCACACATGCCAACTTTTAGTTAGACTTGTGTATTCTCCTGCAGGGTTGGAGGTTACATGTACCCGCAGGACGGGGCAGGACCTGTGTAAGTGTGTGTGTGCACATGCTTGTGCTTGCGATGTGAGCGTGTTGCATTCCAGGCTCCTCTATAATTGCTGGATAGAGATGTCTGCATAATAAAATCTAGAGGGAACGCAACAGTAAGTGAGAGGCGGGAGGAGAACAAATGAGAATGTAGCAAAGTTTAAGAGGTTGGACTGAAAGTGAGAAATGTGTGGGAGAGATGTGTGTGTTTAGGGTGTAAAATACAGCTTGGGAGAAAGTGCTAAGATTAGCATGAAGAGTAGGGGACACTGAGCCATGATAGGTGAAGAGAAGGCAGTTGTTCCCAGAGATGAAGGAGAGATACCGGAGTTTGCTTTGCGTATGAGAGCATGTGCTCTATCTGTGTCATAGAAAATAAGCATGAGAGGCAGAGAGTACAGCCCTCAGGTTAGCTAAGGTTATCCAACATGAAAGAGAGAGGAGCTAAGGGAAGACAGAAGTGATGTCTGAAGGAATGCTGACAGCAACATAAATCAGGTTTACATCTGGGCACCACATACCAGCATTATTCATCCGGTCAGACTCAGTTGGATAACACGTGTCATGAACCTCTGGATCTGCAACCCATTTGGAAGTGAACGCCTCAAGTTGATAGGGTGCCACCAGTTGTTGCTAAGCAGCACTCTGTGTCCTAGCAGGCAGCCAAATCAATGCATGAAAACAACAACACACCTCTGTCAGTGGGATGTCTCTGCTGTCCTGCCCATGCAGAGCCCATCTGTGTGTGTCAGCGTACGAGCATACACACCATCCTTCCTGCATGTCGGGGCTTCCTCTGCTGGTGGTGCAGATTAGATAAACAGCTGGGTGTCTGTCAGCGGGGCAGCAGGTCAGAGTTATCTCAGTGCTGACACATCATGTCGGCGCTTCAGTCCTCTGTCAGACTCTGTAACTAATTGTTTATTAGACGTTAGGTTGTCAAATCATCCCATGTTTGAAAATGAACTTTGGGAGTTGCATTACTGTCGGCTGCATTTAGCTCCTGAAAGAGTTGAATAAAGTAAAGTTTCACAACGCATTAGTTCCCTATAAGCACAGAGACCCCCATTTCCCAGGGCCCATTACACCCTCACAGGGTTTTCCCTCCATTCTCCTACGTCCCGTGTCTCACAGGAGAAGAAGAGTCCACCAGGGACTCACGGCTCTAAAGTAATAACTACTTTTTAACGGCCCACATAGTTTCACTTATAGCAAAGACATTTTTTCTGTTTTTCAGAGGTGGGAACTGACTTCAGACTGTGTGGTATTGCATGTCAAGTGTCATTTCATTCCCTTTATGATTCTAAAAAGGGTTATCCACTGTCCACACTCCCTGTGTGGACAGTGGCAAATTATAAAGCCACAAATTCAAACCCATTCAGAGCTTAAAAATAGGATTAATTAGTTGACACATAGAAACATAGTTTATTTAACTATGTTGGTCCCTTATCTCCCTGGAATCTGGTCTGGATAGATGAACATTCCCACTATGATTCACTCAATTACTGAACGGCACCATTTAGAGACTGTACTGTACGGCACTTTGTATGTGAATTGTTTAAACAAGCCATAATTTGTATGACATAATAAGATTTTACCAACCCCCCTCATTAAGTATGTATCACTATTTATTGTCTCTGAGAGTCAGTTGTTAAGTTATGTATCTTGTTCTGTGTAGAGTTGGCAAAGTGGACTTGTTCGGTCTGGATTAGAAACATGCTGATCACGTTAGGCCTCAGTGCTTCCTCCTGTTATGCAGTTTGTCTCGATAAATTTGCTCGTGTGCGTCTGAGGATGCTTTGTTTTCCAGCTAAAAATGGATTCGCTTAATCTCATCTGGTGAAGACAGAGTGTTGTACATATTAACCCTGAGGGTCACCGGAGAAACAAGGCTAGCCAGAACATGCAGACGTGAGCGGTGTGTTGACTTTGACTCTGAAAACCTTCAGAGAAAACCGTTTAATAGCACGATATCTAATTTTCTCTGTGGAAAACCCTGAGAGCTCGATGGCCAACGTCAAAGCTAGGATGTGGCAAGTTTCCATCTTTGGCTGTCCACAAAGGCAATGTCTGTGTGTGTAGAAAATGTGGTTGTATACAGTAGAAAGCCTGGGTCAGACTGAAAGGCCTCTTTGACTTAGTCGCACTGTGAGGACATGGGAGATCAGTTTGGTGGCAGATGTGCGTGTTTGTGTGAGTGAATATGAGTACTGTGTAGCACTATAGGCTGGAATGTGCGATTATGTCATGTATAAGGGGAAAACTTGATTTATTTATGTGTATTTCTGGTGTAGATTGCTGGTTGGTGCACCACAAGCAAAAACCTTGGGGCGTCAAAAAGCTAAGGTGCCAGGAGGGCTCTACAGCTGTGACATGACTTCCACCTCCCCTTGCACCAGAGTTAAATTTGATGAAGAGGGTGAGACTTTCACATTTCTCTAATACATTTCCTTGTCTTAAACTGTCTGAAAAACAATATTGTCACTTTCTCTTTGCTTGTATAGAGGATTCATCCAAAGAAAGCAAAGAAAATCAGTGGATGGGGGTGACAGTCAGGAGTCAGGGGCCGGGAGGCAAGATTGTGGTAAGGTTAAACATGTTGACCTTGTAATCATGGAGTTCTTCATGCAGGTACATACGGAGAGGTGTCAGTGGTCAGCTCTGTCGTTCTGTTTGCCTCGTAGGTCTGCGCCCATCGCTACCAGCGGCGGAACAATGTAAACACACTAATCGAATCCAGAGACATCATTGGTCGCTGCTATGTGCTGAGTCAGGACTTGAGTATCGATCGCAATTCGAGAGAAGATGGCGATGATTGGCATTTCTGTGATGGCCGGCCCAAGGGCCACGAGATGTTCGGCTCCTGCCAGCAGGGCCTCTCTGCTACATTCGACAAGGACTTCCACTACTTCATCTTTGGAGCTCCTGGAGGTTACAACTGGAAAGGTAACGGACTGTGAATGTGACACAGCAGCACAGGATCCTTATTTTTACCTACGTCTGCTTTTTTTTTTCCTTCTATGAATTATGTGAAACCACATAATTCACATCATGTGGTTTCATTTCCTCCAAGGCATCGTTCGGTTGGAACAGAAGAACGACTCCTTTTTAGAGATGGGGATCTATGACGATGGGCCATTTGAAACAGGAGCTGAAAGGAACCCGGAATATGTTCCTGCCAACAGCTACCTGGGTAAAAATTATTAACATGGGCTGTTGTTCTGGAGATTCCCGATGATGGAAGTGATTGTTTTTTTTTTCTGTTTCTGTCTCTCAGGCTTCTCTCTGGACTCGGGGAAATATTTGACCGTGAAGAACCGACTGACAGTGGTGGCAGGCGCTCCCAGAGCCAACCATAGTGGAGCGGTGGTGCTGATGAAGAAAGATCAAGATTCTAATAAGTTTTTAATAGAGGAGTACACGCTGGAAGGGGAAGGTCTGGCCTCGTCGTTTGGCTATGATCTGGCTGTCCTGGATCTTAACGGAGATGGGTGAGGGGGCAGGGCTTACTTCTGCTTCCAGTGTTGTTTTGTCCGCTCACTCATGAGCACCCTCTTGTTCGTTAGTTGGCAGGACATAGTCGTCGGAGCGCCTCAGTACTTTGAGAAAGACGGAGAAATTGGGGGAGCCGTCTACGTCTTCATCAACAAGGCTGGAAAGTGGAACGAAGTCACACCCATCAGAATTGATGGGCCTCAGGACTCCATGTTTGGGCTGGCTGTGGAACACGTGGGAGATATCAATCAAGATGGCTACCAAGGTGAGGAAGCAGTTATTGTGTGTCAGCAGGTGTGCGATGCTCTTTGCCGCTCATTACTGACACTAACCCACCATATTGTCCTGTGGTCAGATTTTGCAGTGGGAGCTCCTTATGAAGACAACGGTGTAGGGAAAGTTTACATCTACCATGGGTCTGCCACAGGTCTGAAGTCTAAAGAGGCTGCACAGGTATGTAGCTTTTACTTTGCTGCATAATCATCTTTTTACGATAATTTGATCAGAAGCCAAATTAAGCTTACGTGTAATAGAGACCCCCCATCCCTAATCAGAATTTGTCTTCTTCTCTTTATAGGTGCTATCTGGCCAGAGTTTAAGCGTGAAACTATTTGGATACTCTTTGGCAGGGAACATGGATCTGGATATGAACTCCTATCCAGATCTGGCTGTTGGATCCCTCTCGGACTCTGTATTTGTTTACAGGTAAAAAAAACAGAACAAAAAAAGGTTATCAGTCTGATTAATCGGATCAACTGCTCGTGCTGATGAGAGAGTGAGATGCTCACTGAGCTTTTTCCCCCCAGAGCCCAGCCAGTGATTAACATCAAGAAGAAAGTCACGATCTCACCGAGTGAAATTGACCTCAGCAAAAAGAATTGTGGCAACAATTTCTGGTACGGATGTTTCCCCATGTCAGGGATATTTACTCATTTTGTGCAACCAGGATATTATTCTATCAACCCAGTAACTTTATAAGCAAAAATCAACATTTTGAAAACAGAAAAAAAAAAGCCGTATCTGATTGTGAGTAAATTGCTCTGTATTCCCAGCTTGGAAGTTCAAGCGTGCTTCACCTACACTGCCAGCCCCAAGAGCTATGGTCCCACACTGAGTAAGCTGTTCCTCGTCATTCATTGTTGTTGCTTTTCTGAGGGAAAATGTCATCTCTACTGCACTATCTGCACATGGGGCTCCCATCTTATTCTATGACTCTTCCACTGTCCCATCTAGCGGTGGCATACTCCATTGAAGTGGATGCTGACCACAGGAAGTATGGCCTATTGCCCAGGGCCGCTTTCAAGTCCTCTGACTCTGCTAATAACTATGAGTACAAGGGAAAGCTCATCATGGACACCAAAGGGAAGGAACAGTGCATTCAACAGAAACTTACCATTCAGGTAGTTACACTTTCAGTATCCTGTGTGTGTGTGTGTGTAAAAGTGCATTGCAGGTTATGTCTAAAAGTTTTTGTATCATCATACCTCAGGAAAATATTAGAGACAAGCTGCGGGGGATTCCTATTGATGTAACTGTGGACATCCAGGATGCCAAGCGTACGCGTCGGCAGAGTCCAGCTACTCAACTGCTGCCTGTGCTGGACGCTAATGAGCCGAAGACAACTCGAGCAAAGGTATTTACACACGCTCATTTAGAAAGCCATCAATGGGCAGATGTTGTGTTCCCTCTTTTTTTTTTATTTGATGTGCATAAATGTGTTTATAGGTGCACTTCCTGAAAGAGGGTTGCGGAGAGGACAATATGTGTCACAGCCGCCTGCAGGTGAAACATCGCTACGGCTTCAGGACGGTCGACGATGAAAAGTTCACTCCAGCTAAATTGTGAGAGGACACACATGCTTACTTTTCATGTTTGGTTTACATCATGGCTATAATTAAAGAAAGTCTTCAGGCTGAGGGTTACTACATTGCCTTTCACTCCGAGCTTCATAAGACTGTGCATGTCATGCCCCGTCTGTCTGAAGGGAGAACGGCGTGCCACAGATCGTGCTCAGTGATCAAAAGGAAATCGCCTTGGAGGTCACAGTGACCAATATGGGAGGAGACGATGCATACGAAGCCTCCGTGATCGCACTCTTGCCCCGCTACCTGACCTACTCTGGTTTTCGACCTTCATCTGATGTAAATGTAAGTTCCTGCCCTCTCCCGATGCTTTCTCTCTGTCACAGACACATACGTACCAACTTCTGATTCTGACTGGGGCAAATTTTTGATGTTAGGAGCCAGAGGTAAAGTGCATAGCCAATAAAGATGGCTCCAAAGCTGATTGTGAACTTGGAAACCCTTTCAAACGTGACTCAAAGGTGAGAAAACGTGACATTTCTCTACTTCTTTTACTCCTTTAATACAAGTGTCATAATTAATTCTTAAGGATTTGTCTCTAGACGACCTTCTACATTATTATGGGTACTGCTGGCATCTCTAGCGACACCGCGAAGCTGGAGATAGAGCTGGAGTTAGAGACGTAAGTCTGTGATCCTGCAGAGCAAACTGTTATATTGTATTAATTACACTTACAAACAACACACACGCTCACTGGAGTGTAATTAACTTCACCTAAAATATGTATAATGCATCACTTATAGTTAAGTATCTTCAGTTAAGTTGCAGTTTGATTTTATCTGGCAGGACAAGTGACCAGAAGGACCTAGCCGCTGTCAAGGCCATGGCTAAAGTGGCCAGGATGTTGCAGTTGTCTTTATCAGGGTAAGAAACACACATACACACACATAGGCAAAAACACACAAGTATGCAACAATAAACCGTGCACATCTGTCTTTCCAGACAAGCCCAGCCATCTCAGGTCTCCTTCTCTGGAGAGGTCAAAGGTGAGTCAGCCATGAAGACTGAAAGTGACATTGGCAGTCTCATCACACACCAGTTCAAAGTGAGTACAAGGAGGCTGCTGGTCTCTTTGATGCACAAATATGACTTTTACTTCAATAGTATGTATGTGCTGGGTGAATAAGTAATACTTCATCTTCTAAAGTAAGATATTTATGCTGTTTGGACAGATATTCAACCTGGGAAAGAGCTTGAACGACTTTAGCGCAGCAACCCTCGAGATAGATTGGCCTAAGGAGACAGTGAATGGAAAATGGCTGCTTTACCTGACGAACATCAACTCCACCGGTGTGAAGAAGATAGACTGCACTCCCACTATAGAGAACATACAGGGAAAATTTAAACTGACGGTGAGAAAAAAATTACTAATGCCTACTTCTTTAGCTTCTCAGTTGAATTTAAGTGCAGAAAATGGGCATGTGGTTAAATAACCTTTTATTTAAATGGAAATTTGGTTATGCTTTTCCATCAGGATGTTAATAAGTTTTTTGCTTGGCTTCAAGGAACCAGGCAGGAAGAGAAGAGAAGCAGGAAACACCCTGGGAAAAATCGAGGGCACTTTTTCACGTTTAATTGACACCGAGAAGTCCAAAACTTTGGTAACACCACAAAATCAGCTTCTATTCTCTTCTTTTTTCTTATGTTATTGAATTTACATCTATTTCAGCCAAAGAAAGGCGAAGCCAATTCTTTGCTCCATTTGTTAACAGGCCTGCAAAAGTGGGGCTAAATGTGTGAGGTTAAGATGCCCCCTGGTGGGCTTGGACAGTAATGCAGTCATCAATGTGTACTCACGTCTTTGGACCAGCACTTTTCTTGAGGTAACCGAGAGTTCTTTTTTATTTTAATAAAAAAGAGATTCAGCATAGGTAGCAACTGAATGCTTTTTCCTGGGTGAAGGTTTTTCTACCCCAAAATTGAGCTATATATTTACAAATTGTTCCTTAAATACAAATTTTATTACATTTTCATACATCTAAATATAAAATTGAAATTTTGAAATTCTAGAAACTTTGGCTCATTTTAGTTATATTCCTTTATTTTGTTGATACATGTGGGCTTAGAGTTAAATGCTAACGAGACATTAACTAACATGAAAAGTCAGGAACTTAAATTGATTGGCCTTTTTTTTAAAAAACAGGATTATCCCAAGTTGCGTTTTGTGGATGTCATGGTGAACGCATCTCTTCATGTTGACAGCGGAAAAGACAACACAATTCTGCAGAATGCTGAGACAGAGGTAATGATGA
>JBBDHI010000008.1:9945587-9958243 GCA_037177115.1 Craterocephalus stercusmuscarum
TTCACTGCTCTCTGTGCACCTTGGATTGTACAGATATACGATTTGAAATTTTGAGAGCAAGGTTTGTAAATATCCTAAAGCCACAAATCCTTAAAAGAAAAACATTTTGAAACAAGTTTTTATGTTTGGATTGGCTGAGAGCCCCGTGTTTAATAAATTTTGCTAATGTCATAACCATGTGTCATTTGTCATTAAATCCATGTTAAGTGAAATAAAAAATAACTCATACCACAGGGAGATTGCAAATCGAATAAGGATTTTAGGCAGGGGCAGCAAGTTTAACATAATTTATTAACACATAAAAAAGCATTTACAGCAAATACCTGAGTGCAGAAATCAGCACACATTTAAAATCCTAAACGATAATTTAGGGTTCACGATTAAAAACATCACAATAAGACAGGTTCATTCTCGCACATACATCCCATAGAAATACATATATCTGCTGTGAATTTCCACTTTGGGACTAAATGGACCATCATACCCAAGCACCAAACATTTTGACGATTAAAATGAGACTAATGGAATGTGTTGAGTTGATTTAGCCGTTTCTATTAGCACAGATGGAATTGGGTTTGACTTTAGCTTTGCTTGTGCAAAACTGCAAACATCCTTACGCTGGTGGTGCATCTCAACTTGACCGCTTTCCTTTTATAAGAGTGACTCAGTCCGTATGGTTTTACCACTGCTTCTGGTGTCTTTGAGCGACTTCTCCTCCATCGTTGCCCTAGCTTTCTCTTTGCTTTCAACGTCCTTTTCCACATTAATCTTCTTATCTTCTCTCTTTTGTTCCTTCTCCTCTCTCTTCCTGATATCCTTCAGTTTCTTCTTGATGGCAGACCGGTCACTTTGACTGGACACACCAAGTGCCTGAGCAAAAATGCGAGGATTTAAGTCTTATTCAGAATAAATAAGATTAAAAGAATGTTTGAGTGATGCAACGTCATTAAAAGGTGTTCAGAAACCTCCAAATCAAAACGGACCACGGGGCATCTCTGCTTCGCTTAAATGATTACAAACCTAAAGATGTTCAACGTTCCATCTAATGAGTAGTAACTGAAGGATAAGTAAGTGCTCTAATACACTAGAAGCCAGTTTTCCATTTTATACAATTAAACACGTTGCGTGAGTCTAGGTTTGGCACCAATAATTGATCGTATTTTTCTCACCTTGAGTTTCTGACTGTCCATGTTTAGCAGCTGTGTCCCATTCACTCCTTTGGCAGAAAACTCTGATGTGTACTGATCCATGCTCATGGCGATTAACCACAGACACACCTGCTGGTTGCTCCACTCAGACATGGGTCGGCTTTGCCACTGATTGTTGTTGTTGTTGGGAATTGGAAAATCGTCCAAAGTCTGATGGGACACCAACAAAACAAAAACAAAAACAACTCAAGTGTAGAGTGTAGTTTGGGGAAAAGTGGCTAGACAGAAGTGCACTAAAAGGTAGAAAGCACAGAAAGGTTTTTAGGAAGGAAAGAAAGAGGGGACAGACTCACCTCAGTGGAGGAAAAGGTGCAAGTGTGAGAGTGTCCAGAAAGGGAGTGATCAGAAACATGTCCCACCATGCTGGAGCTGCCCACTGGAGAGCCAATACTCTGGAAGTAACAGAAATAGTCCTGGGCTGTCTACATGCTTCCCCAAAGTGCACCACTGTCTGCACTAGAGGCATATCTACTTCCAAAACCTGAGACAGGACGGTGTCGTGCTCAAAAGGATGTGAATATTTCCCATCGCTGCTCATTCCCGTACTCCCTAGCCTGTTAAGCTTCAGGTAGCACCCCATCAAAAAAGCTGCATATTGTCTTACCTGGTCCCTTCTACCTGTTGTCAGGTAAGGCAAACTGCTGCTGGACACAGACCGCAACCTCTCCCTGTGGCTCTCCACTTCTTTTTCCCTCCCCCTCTCTCCAAACCAGGGAAAGGGCAGGCATGAAGGCATTGAGGTGACCGAGCCCGACGGTGACACTTGATTTGTGGGTTCATCCACCAGGTCACCACATGAACCCCTGGAGAGAGCAGTTAAGATTCATCAGATTCTGAGATGAGCCATTTCTCTTCAGTTTAATTTCAGAATAATAATAGTCAAATATTTTTAAAGGTTCTTGTGTATAAGTAACGTACCCACTGTTCATGGACTTTCTGCTGTGTTTCTCACTTTTCCTCTTGCCGAGAGACTTGCGAAGGCCACTAAAAAAAAAACAAACAAACAAAAAAAAAAGCATGCCACCTGAAAAATGGTCTCTCATTGCTCCGATGAAAACGACCAAATGTTTGCTCTGAAAGATGCAAAAACTTTTTCAAAGTTACAATCCAACGTAAGAACCGGAGGAAAAGAGCAAACAACCTGAAGTCTGGAAATTTCCGCTTGGATTTTCTGGAGGCTGCAGATTTGCACGGATAGGACGTGACGGCATCAGAGATGTAGATGGATGGGGTTAAGAGGGAGCTGCTGAGAGGCTGAGGGCTGAAGGCAGGGGCTGAGGAAGTGCTGGACACATTGCTTCTGCTGCTCTGGGCTGCTGTAAAAGCAGGCAGCGACTGGCTCTCCTGCGGCTTCATGGCCACTTCTTCCTGCTGCAGCAGAAGACACGAGGGTCAGCCGCAAACAGACGCCTCAGCGCAACCACTCACATCTGACGGCTTCGTCGCTCACCTGCTTCCTGAAGCTCTCTCTGAGTTTGTCTCGTGAAGGCGGATGACGCTTGGACTTCTGGGCGAGCTGAGCTCGGGCGAGCTGAGCGCTGGAGTCGAGACGTCCTGTATCAGGAACTGGAACATACCAGTCTGACACAAACATTGCTTCCTCTAAGTCATGAAACATTTTTTACTCAGAACATGTTTTTTTTTTCTTTAAAAACAAACAAAATGAACTTTCAAACATCAAAAACTGTTTTCAATTCCTCCTCTGGATTCATATAAATCCATCTATTTTAACATTCAAAAAGACAGATGCATAAGCATAAGCAGATCCCCCCCCCCAAAAAAACACAACAAACCCAGATGCTTACCTGTGACTGAAGAGCCCACAGCATGGTTCTCTCTCCCAGGATCAGGCTCTTTTTGCTGCAGCTGTGTCATCAGTATAAACAGTGCAAAACAATGAGCACAGACAGAAAGCAGTCCTGGTGTGAGAAATCTACGCAGGACTGAGGAGCCTCACCCGCGTCTGCAGCCTTTCCATCGTTTCTCTGTGTTGCTCATCTCTATCCTCAATTTCTTTCCTCAGATCTGCTTCTCTTTTCTCCCGCTCCTCCTCTCTGAAACACACATTTAAGGAATGTGGGGAAAATCCATTTTTACTCGCTCGCAAAAATGCACTTCTTCTTCTGTGTGATTCATCTCAAAGTCGGGATGATTTCATAAATACCTGCTCTGGTACTCTCTGACCAGTCTCTTGGCTTTACTGTATTTGATCTCCAGGCTTTCTGTTTGGCTCTGGGCATCAGCTAATCGCTGGCTCACAACTCTGCACAGCGTCTGAGCCTCTTGCCAATATCTGATAATTAGAGTGAGCGTCATGAAAACCTACCCAACCAGCAATATCATCCTCATTCTTTTGTATGAGGCAGAATACAGTTTGGAAACAAAAAAGAAAGATCGAAAGTACAAAAAAGTTTTAAGCCTCAGCTGCCATACTTCTCTAGTTTGTCCACTTTCTCCTCTCCATCCTCTGCTCTTTGCTCCAATTCGGCCCTCTGGCTCTCCCAACAGGTCTGCCGCTCATCCCATGCCTTCAGCTGCCAGATAAACACACAATCTGTTTAATCTCGTTACAATAATAACAATGAAAGGTTTTTGTTACAACACTAAAGTGTAACACAGAGAAATGAAAGCCAGATTATTATTATTTTTATTATTATTGTTTTTCTCCTCAAGTGCATTTGCCAACCCAATTATGTCACAGTGTTGATTACATCGAGGCAAAGGCAGGAAAGCGGGGCTGACGTGGCGGAGAGCTGGGACGAGTCTCGTGTCCTGCTAACTCCACGCCGAGCATCTCGTACAGTTAAATGGGTCAGACTGCTTCCATATTTGGACAGAAAGGTAGTGTAGTACAGAGAGTTCAGTTACTGGTGTGACTGCATGCAAGAACTCAGTCTGGACTGCGTAACCCACCTTCTCTCTGGCACGGTGAAGTTGGGCCGTTCTGATTCGTAGCTTTGACTGAAGCTATAAAAACAGTAAGGGGAGAGCAAATGCATGACTGAGACTGCGGACAAAAAAACCCAAAACACAAAATGTACTTTTTTCCCCTCTTGCATTGTACAATATGATGCATTCGTCTGGGAAAATCCTGTTTGAAGACTTTGGATTAATTTAGGGAGAGTACCTGCTGGTATTTGAGACAGAGCTGGTAGTTGTCCAGACCGGACAAAACAGATACATCCTCTTCTTCGTCTTCCTCCTCCTTTTCTTCCTCACTGACTGAGGCCTTCTCCGATATGTTGTCATCAGTTTCCTCATCCCCACTTCCGCTTCTACTTCCTCTCTTCATACATAAACAAAAAATGTTAAAAGAACAAAAGAAAAAATAACATCCCACAAGACAGATCATACTTTTTGAAAAATTATTCAAAGATGGTTTAAGTGCAGCTTTGGACAACACACCTTTTTGGTTTTTGTTTTATCCATCTCCAGACTCTCGTTGATTAGCCGCGCCACCTCACTTTCCACCCCCTCTTTCTCTCGACCAATCAAAAACCTGCAGCAAAAAACACAAATGGATTACAGGTGGAAGCAATTGCTCCCTCCCCAACACATTCATGTAGGGTTTGTAAAAATATGAAGTGCAAGTGTTAATCCCATCTATGCTTTATCTGATCCAATAATCTCATCACTCTGCACAACTAAGATTATATATTAAATAAGTGAAATGCATCATTTTGAAAGTTACAACAAAGAAAATGTGGAATTAAATGATCTCCCCTCCTTCATAAAAGGATCCTGCAATGTTTCCAATGCTTAGGGAGATAACGGAGGCAGAGGAGCTCCTTTCCTTTGCATCTGGAGAATGAGAACATGTCTTACCACGTCTACTATTCAGATGCTCCCAAGTCATTTCCCATTGGAATATTCCTGAACAACACTGATGATTCAGCTGTAATAGTCTAAAAATGTCCATCTGTTTACAGACGGTCCGTGATCCTAAATTTGGGAGTGCGTTTTTAAGAAGCATCATATTCACATTGTTTCTTGGACAAATTGTATCTAAAAACAGATCATGAAAGACAGTAGGCTCATCTCAGCCTAATCTGTGTCTCACCTTTCTGGCCCAGAAAATGATCAAAACATTTTGAAGGACATCTCAAGAGAGCAAGAAAAAACGGAGTGGCAGGCAGGAATGGATGGATGTTTTATCTGAAGAAGCCTTTGTGGTATGCAATATCGAAACCAGGTGAGTCTTCTTCATCTCAAAGTTATACATTACTTTCATTTTAAATGCAAAATGCTTAAATATGCAAATAATTTCTTAAGACAATTACAGCATCGCACCTTATATTAAACTGCAACTGGTTTACTGATGGCTCTGAAACAAAGATCTCATTTTGACTGAGTCTCGTTACATCCTCCTCTCTCTCTGCGTGTCTGTCCTTCCCCCTGCACATCTGTACTTGGTGGGAGGGACTAAGACAGGAGAATCTGAGACATGCTGTACAGATTTGAGGGTGAGCTAATCAGATCATTTCAGATATCAGGACAGCTAGGTGAGAACCAAAACACAACCTGGAGTCGGTGAAACCATCTGTAAACTGCCAGTAAAGGAGAGGGTTCTAGTCATGTATTTTCATGAAAATCTGGCCAAATACTGAACAAATTGTTTGATGAGAATGGCCTTTTTTTTTTTTTTTTTGCAATGACCCACTTTCTCTAATGGAACAATTGAACTGGAACCGTCTCACTAAACCCTGCAGAAGAAAGAGAAACTGTAGGCATCAAGTGGGTCTGATCTCTGGATGTATTCAGTAGCTATAAAAAACTAATTTATCTGCATGTTCCTTTAAGACGGAGAGGGGGAAAAAAAATCATAGGGAAGGAGGAGGAAAAGTTATATTTACCACACCACGACCGTTTTATCTTTAAATAACTTCAACCCTGTAACAAACCGTTAGAAGTCGCTGTCGCTAATCTTTCTAAAAGTGACACATCAAAGAGGCCAAGAACTGCACCGTGATGAAACGTTTCCAGATAAAATGGCAACGCTGTGTGCTCATTCTTCCAAAACATTACGAGAATGTGTTAAAGAGAAAGCAGACCAAAACCCACAAACAGCGACATCTCTCCGTTACATACCTGACCAAACCCGTCGTGTTCTTGAGGACTGTGGCTGCAAATAGCTGGGACACGCCAACCAAACTCACGCCATCCACCTCCACTATCTGGTCGTTCACCTGAATCCTAACACACGCGGACAAAAGACAGCAGCTTGTTATTGTTGTTTACTTAGCTGCCTTTCACAAACAGGAAGCTGGCGTGGAGGCTTACCGCCCATCCCTCTGGGTCGCTCCTCCTTCAGTGATCGTCTTGACAAATATTCCCAGTTTTTCCAGTCCCTGGTCAGCTCCGACACCCATCCCTATAATACTGATGCCCAGTCCATCCTCACCTAAAGGCAGTGGGGAAAAAAAGGTGCAGATAATCAAAAACACATTAAAGTTAAATGAGCAACAGCTCCAATTGTCTGTTTCTGGGTTTGACTTTAGACATCGGCAATTATCATCCCTAAAAATGAGCAGCAAGAAGATGCCAACCAGGTAAAACATACAAACCCTTTGCTATTTCCACTGGAAAAACATCCATCCTGTCCACTCGCTTTTCCAGCTCAAACTCAGCTGAGGCAGACACTGGATCGATGTCCTCGTTGTGCCGGTCATACTCTGCGTTAGAATACGTGTTGTACACCTGAAAGACACCGCTCATCATGACCGAACAGTCCCTTCAGTGGCCCAAGCTTGAATAAACACTGATGGCAAAATTAGGCCTGCAGAGAAAGTGTGTGCGCTTGTATCGAATACATGAGCCAAGTGTAAAAAGAGAACCATCTGCAGCTTCTGACACTACAAGACTCTGTTTATATGTGAAAATCTGTCAATGGGGAGTGTGAGACGTGAGATATTCAGAAAGTGTCAAGTCTTACAGACAGCATATGGTACAATTATAATTACAGGATGGCTAAAAATCTCCAGCGTCCACACAAACACACAAACAGCTTCCACGTGGGATTACTGAAACTAGCCCGAGCGCTACTACAAACGTTTTTGTTGTGATTAATGTGAAATATAAAAGGATTGTGTGTGTTTCTGTGAAGGCAGTCCTGAGCCTGCTGCTGATAGCGAAGTGTGTGGGGTCTTGCCTTTCCTCCTCCCCTTATGGATTACAAACGTGGCTTTGGACAAGATTTTCCCCAGACTCCAACCGCAGCTAGGCCTGACAGCTTAAGAGCTTTCACTAATGCAGAATTCGACAGAAGAGGACAACAGGGGCTGAAAAGTCATTATTAACCTCACCTTGATTGGTGCCATGGAGAAGCTGACCTTCCTGTTGGAAGCCTCCGTCGCGTCGTCATCCTCCTGATCGTCCAGCTCAGGCACACCGGGAATCTCTTCGTACGCCGGCGGCCTGCGTTCCTGCTCCTGTTTAAGTGATGCTGGAAGTTCTGGGTTTGACTGAGAGTCCTGATCAAACACAAAAGCCTTGTTCTCAATCCCACAGATTACCGCAGCTCCCATTTGCGCCACTTTTCCTCCTCCTGTGTCCTTCCCATCACAGCCTCCTCTGCTTGCCACACGTCTCTCCTCCTCAGTGACGAGCTCCTGTTTCAGCTCAGATGTTCTTCCTCCTCCCATGCTTTTCTCCTCCCTTCCCACCCTCCACTGATTTTTTCTTAATTCTTCCTCACCTTCACCCTTTCCCTGCATCTCTACCCCTCTGACACTTCCTCCTAATCCAGCATCTGTCTGTGTCTTGCAGTCATCCTTTTCCTCTGACTTGTGCTGAGCCTGTGCTGTGTACTGTGTGTTCTGCTCCTCCCTTTTACCCACCCATTGTTCATTCACCTGCTCATACTTGTCTCTCCTGCTATCCCCTCCGTCCTCACTCACTCCTTCTCCTTCTATGTCTTCTCTTGCTCTGAACTCCATACTGTTATCCAGCAGAGAAAGGGGCCGTGGTGTTGTTTCCATGCTGGATTCCTCAAACACATTGTCTACTAAGGCCTCCTGACTTTCAGCTCCACCTGAGTGCGCATGTTTTTCCATCTCGCCCTGGACCCAGCACTTGTTTTCCCTCCACACCCTCTCTTCTTCATTCTCGTCACTCTCTGACGACTCGTTCTTGATGTTGACTAGCTCTGCTCTCAGCGTGTCAGGGGTCGAGGAGGGGTTAAGAGATGCTCTTTCTCCGCCGTCTTTGTCGGCTTGTGATGCCGTGTTTTTCTCATGAGAGGAGGGCGATGTGGTGCTTGCTTCACCGGGGCCATCCAGCACAGGAGATTTAGTGCAGCTTGTCAGTGGCAGCTCTGTACGAGGCTTCAGGGAGGAGGTATTTATGACATGGTTTACATTTTTCTCTTTATCCAACCAATCCTCCCTTTTCCCATTTGCCTCCGTCTCAGCGTCCGTTTCCATGTCTCCTTTCCCATCTGCAGCTGCCTTGCTTCCCCGGCCAATCACAGGCTTCGGAGCCTGTCCTCCAGCACCCCCAGCAGCTCCAACTTCCATCATCTTCGTCTCAAACAACTTCCGGGTAACAGAAAACTTATGAGCTAGAACAACTCTGTCAATATCTGCAATATCCTCTGTGCCGGAGGGTTTATCATGCAGAGAGGTCTCAGGGGTAGAAAGAGTGGCGAGGTTGCTCTTCACAGATGAGGAACAGGTGACTGAATGTCTGAATCGAGGGAAAGGTGAAGTCTGGAGTTGCAAAGCGGGATTTGGGAGAGGAAGGAGAGGCGTGGAGCAAGAACTCGGGACTGAAGCACCATCTTGTCTGGACTGCTGGCTGTCCATTTGAAGGAAAATGTTATCTCTGATCTTGACCCCCCTGGTGCTTTGGGTTCTACCTCTGCCTGTGCTGCTGTTGCTGGCGGTGCTGGTGTGAGACATTATGGGCTCTGACAGACAGGACAGCAGTTTGTTCGGGTGGACAGGAGATCGCTGGGTGCCAGCAGCTGTTTTGGTCCCTGGTTGCAGACAGGCCCCAGTGTCAAAGGAGCATTTGATAGCATGGAAGTCAGACTTGTAGGTTATCCTGTGAGGGGAAGCACTTCGGCCTTTGCTGTCTGTCCGCATCATCTGGGAATGGAGGCTCTCTGAAGAGAGGACAAAGCAAAGAGGCTAAAAAAGATCCTTTTCTTTTTTAAAAAAAGAAAAGCACTTGGACCAGCGCTGAGCAGATGGACAGGCTTTGAGGATTTGCTGGTTGAGTGGAATGGTTTCAGTAAGGCGATACTTTATCATATCAAGCTGGTGTTTTAAAAGTTGACAGTATTTGACTGATAACAGAAGGTCAACAAGACAAGCCTTGAGTAAGGTAACTTCATTGCCATCAGGGTGTCCTCAGGTTGAGAGATTCCTCTGTTCACCATCACATTTCAACTCCTAAAAGGGCAGATAAAAGGGCAGCATGACACATCCAATGAGGGAAAAAGGCTAATCATATCAAGCCACTTGCACAAATTGCACCTTTTCCCCGCGAGCCTTCTTAATTTGTGCCCAATCTTCTAATTAAATGGTCGATGCAGATAAGAAAAACTTCCCAAAAATCTCTAACGACCAAGCCAAACCATAAAAAGCTCACAGGTAAAGGTCACAGCTTTAAGGACAACTAAAACTTACTGTTCAGGGTGAGGGTAAACAGCAGTCAGCAGCGTGAGAAACGCAGCCAGTAAACGTTTGTATCGCACAGCCATTTAACGCAGGTAATCACAATTACCTCGTTCTCAGTCCTGCTAAGTGTGCGTTCAGGTACCGTCGGAAACGTAGGGGGGATTGAGGACACCGACAAGAAGTGTGCTAAATAATTATATCTATTAATTTACTCTATAAGTATACTTAATAGGGGTTTTCTCATTCTACTTTTAAGCTTTAGACACACTGTGTTAAATGTGTGAGGATACATAGCTTCTGTATGGTAAACAGTCAATGTTTATACAACTTGCTAAGTTAATTAGGCCTACCTAAATGAACTTAACCTTCATTTGACGTCTTGACTCGTTATATCTTCATATTGTTGTGACCTTGCAACAGTAAACCGCGATGTTAGGCCCCATTTTCTAACATAATATAGCAGCCAGGCAATAAAATGTCAAATACTGGGACCGAAAAGCTACAGAGTAGCTAACGAAATTTACGACAGCCCATGAAGGTAGCAAATCTTTCTGACCTGACTCAAATGCTGCGCGCGTTGTTTAAAGGTCGCGTACTAAAATCCTAGCTAAATAAAAGTAAGGTCAGCTAAAATAATTTACCCATATATTACTGTTTTTCTTACTGTGGTCTTGACAGTTTCGGGTAAGCATAGCAGGGTCGTTTGTTTGCACACAGACGGTGGTGACGGCTCCCTCACTGCGATAAATACAGACAGATGGCGACTCATGTCTTTAAATACTGTAAATGGATTATCCCCTGGTAATCCTGTGTAAACTACTCCAGTAACTGTGAAACACAGGCGGAGAGTGGGTACTGAGGCAAGGTAGCCTCATTAGAGCCAGTAACATCCGTACACTGTGATGTATTCAAGTTCAGAAAGGAGTCCTGTCATTTTGTTTATTATTTATTACCGGCTTCAACGATCCATTATCGTTTTAGATGACCACCGTTAATCTTGTGCTACTAATGCTATATATTTAAGCAAAATGTCCTCATTTTACATGTCCTCCTCCTGTTGCCAAAAATGGGCAGATTTGGCAAAATTTTCTGCACACTGTAACCTAAACTTTAAGGCATGCCGGTCATTGATGCGTTCACTCACCTCTCCATGTCTCCCAGCCTGCAGGAAGCAGCATCACCCTAACAGAGCGTCTATAGGGATCAGAGGCAAGCTTGATGGGAATTTTTACCGATGTGCATGATGCAGGTTAGTGCAGTCATCCAGATCTCCCACTATCTACCTGTGTGCAAGCCAAACTGTAGCAGTGATGCAGCACCTGCTGATTTATGTGTCTGCCTACCTGAGCATGTGTGTGTGTGTGTGTGTGTGTGATGTCGCTGGGTGAGTCAGTGCAGTACCTATGTTTTTCTCTTAGGATAGCCTCTGTTGCAGATGGACTGGGCTGGACTAGGACTCCACTGGACTGGACTGATCCATGCAGAGCAGAAGAATGGTTCTGCTTGCTGTGACCTGGATCTGACTGGAGACCATTGTCCCAGGTGGCACTGGGACCTACTTGATATAAATACTGGCCAATCACAAAAAACCTTGTACTGAATGAGGCTAACGGAGGGAGGGAGGGAGGGAGGGACAGAGAATTGAACCAGAGATGGGAATGAAGGGAATGACGTTGGCATGGGTGTAAAAGAAAACTTTAGGAAGTAAAGACTTAAAGAAAGAGAGAACAGGCGGAGCAGAGGGAGAACTGAAACCTGGAATGTTAGAGGTGGGAAAGTGGAAGGCGATCATGAGTGGAAACTCACACTAAACTGCAGATTCAGTGTATGGTTTACAATGACAATTTCCTTATGATGGAAGACAAATAAGATGTAAAATACAGGGTTCTCTGTATGTGCTGAGTTAACCTTTATTTCTTTTTACCAGCAAGAACAGATCACCTTGACTGTAATGAAATTTCTGTTCCTCAGCCCTCGGGTTCACATGAGATTTACTCAAATATTTGCAGACTGATACTCATATCTTCACGCAGATTCTATTCAACATGGTCTTCATGTTTGTGCGTGTTGATAGTCACAGTACCAAGCTGGTGAGCTACAGGTGGAGGGATGGCAGGTCTGCAGGGGGAATTTATTTACAATCTTGTTAATCTTTAATTAAAAAAAAAAACAGAAAAACTTTAAAAACAGTCAATTACCACAATTTCTTTGCCCTCAGATGCTGTACACTGATTACCCATAATAACTAGCACAATGACAACCTGCTTAATATTCAGCAGGTCGCCGTTTTCAGTTGAAAGCCGTGACTGAACAAAGAGTGTGATGGAGTATTTAGTACTGATGATAACTTTAAGATCCTTTGAGCTCTATTTGTTGTGGGGAGTTTTTATGTATTGAGGCTGCCACAGATGCCATCAGATCCCATCACATTAGTTTCTGGGGAGTTTGGAAGCTGGATAAATATCTAATACTCTTTGCATGTTCTTTGAGCTCTTTTTAAGCAGTTTTATAGGGGCCCACTGCTCTCCTGCTGGGTGAATCCGCTGCTACTGTACAGGAGGTCTGCTGCCATATGGAGGGGTTTGCTGGAATGTTCAGGTTGGTGGAAATGCATAACATCCATGTACACACATTACATTATAAGAGATGCCTGTGAAATGTAAATTCAACTTTTAAGAAGTTTCTTCTGTTTTATTTTTGTGTAATTCTATTTCCTATTTAACATTTACTGTCCCATTTACACCATGGATGTCAAAGTGGTTGGATAAAATAATAGAAACAAGACTACTTTAGGTAGTTGGATTTATTTATGGATAGGTTGGATTTA
>JBBDHI010000008.1:9992570-10012050 GCA_037177115.1 Craterocephalus stercusmuscarum
ACGCATTACCTGGTTAGAAAAAAACTCCACACACCTGGACTTTTAGTAGCAAACCACAGCAGCCAACGACTTCCGCACTATAACACCCTTTCCTGGATTAAAGGACTTATACTGTGCCGCTACAAGCCTCTTCCCCCTGGATGGACAGAACCCGTTCTCTTGTCGATTTGTCTACGCTCCCAGGTCGAGGGTTTATATTGTACTAGCTGTTACTGTTTGGGACCTGTTAGATAGAAGTGTAATGTATAGAACTTGAATCGATATCCTGCATGACTGAACTTCATAGGCTTTGTGTTCTATACAGTGGATTTCTATCAGCGCGTCCTGTGCTGCTGCGCTACTCAAAGTAAGGCAAACTTTAAAATGAGCGACTTTACCCGCCTGTTAAGTAAACTTTCCTCTTGTGATGGTCCTACTCAGACACACAGGAAACCCTGCGAGCTGTAGCAAACAAGACTTATTTTCCATATTGCATATACAGAAATCTAAAGAATCATATTTACTTCATAATCTGCATTAGCTTAATGAAAGTCTTTCAGATCTTTAGGTTTTGAGATCCTTTTAGGTAAATATCGGTGTCCCTTAACTAGACACTGTAAGACTACTTAACAGTGTTAGATTGAGAAAAGCCCTAATGGCATTACAGGAAGTGTTCACATCAGTCACTGTAGTATTATATTTTCTGTGGGAGTGCAACCATGACTAGAAATCGTTGTAGATCATGAAGGTGCCTGATTGCATCTGTTCTGAGGTTGGCTATGAAACCAAATTGCACCTCATTCCCTGGATGGGATTTGCAGATTCAGAGTTGAAAGCTAACTTGATTTTTTTTAGGGGAAATCTTGTCATATCTACCGGTTGTGTTCAGTCTGTGTGACTTTTTTTTTTTTTGTATATGTGAGTGTAGACTTTGAGTGTGTTATTAATTTTTTGATCTCAGGAGTTTTTGCTGTGATGACGTGTGTTGAAGAACTGCCGTGAGGCTGGCTTTCCCAGAAGCGGCCTGTAATTGTGTTGTTTGTGTTGTCTGCCTTGTAAATAAAAAAAAAGGCTAATTTAACAGCGATGATGCTTTCATTATATTTTTCAGACCGCAGTTTTGTGCAGCAAGCAGTGGAGCCTTCAGAATGCCAAGGCTGGATGATCTGTCACTCAAAAACCAGTGTAAAATATCTCAGACCCCTGCTATGAACACTTTGCTTCATGTACATGTTTATGGAGACAGGCAAACTCCTAGTTGCAACACTGTTACTGTAAATATTAGATTGATCTGAAAGAGTATGAAGTCAGAATACTTCAGCAGTAATGTTCAGAATCTCTGCTTTGATTTATAGGCAGAAAATAGAGCATGCAAAATATCTTTGACATGAGAAATTTTGCAGTCAACTTCTAGTTTGAGCACTCAGTTTAGCATGTAAATAAAAGGATTTGTCTTGATAAGAAATTTAGCAAAGCATCACCATGGGGTTTCAACTCACATTTAAGTCACACTAAATAACAAACTTGGAGCATAATCATGATTAAACTAGTCACTGTCACCATGGGTGGGCAGTAACAAGTTGCATGCAGTCACCTGTAACCATGGTCATTGTGAACATGATTGGTGGCAGAGGCAGTGCTGGGGAGGATGAAGCCCTCTGGCCTTCTGTACAGTGTTTTTTCTTTTTTATGTAGCTTTATTTTTTGCTGGGATGCCCCTTTAAGAAGGGTTTTTGATGCATCGGAGTCGTAGCAAAGACAAATTTCGTATTTTACTATGTAAAGTATCTAATGTATGTGTGAACATATAGGTACACAGTGCAAAAGAACAGTGCAGATGGTCCATCTATGCAGATAAATTACATGTGGACTGGCAGATAGACATAACCGGGGTAGATATAGATGGCATTAACCTTTGGTACCCCTTTGTTCACCTTCTTTAAAAGAACTAAAGAAGAGCTCTATCCTCGGCTGAGGACTCCCTTCTGTTTTTTTTCTGGCTCATCTGCTGACAGCATTTCTGACTCCAGCAGAAACCACGCAACTCGTGTGAACTAAGCTTGTATTTAATTACTGTCAGCAACTGAGAAGTGTTGTGACTTCCCATAGCTGATCTCGCCTGTCCCTACGGGGTGATGTCAGCACGACCATCCTGCCTGAAGATGTCAGCGGCTCATTCCTGTCTGCCTGACTAACACGCCGTCCATGCTGGCTTCTCTGGTGACTGCAGAAGTGTGTAACGGATAGATTAAAGTATCTGTGGCCGTGAAGCTCATTGCAAACTGACTTAGTTTAGGCCAGAGCAGTGTGTGTGTGTGTGTGCGTGTGTGCAGTGTATGGAGAGCTTTATATAGCCACAGTTATCCAGGAAGAAGGAATGCCCTGGATTCCAGTGACCATATTTGTGCAGTGTGTCTGCTGCAGGCAGACCGCGCACAGTGACTATAATCTTAAACATACTCACTTACCTCTCCTTCATCCCTGAGCTTGTGTGTGTTCAGTGTTGTAGTTGCAGTGGATCACCACTATTAGGCAATGTAACACCAACACTGGCAGCAACAGGCACCTTTTCCTGACTCACAGGGAGAAAACTTCTCTCTCTCTTTCCAGTCCATTCTGGTTTCTTCTCCCTGACAACCTTGTTCAGCCGACTGACAACATCCCCTCCGACCCTGCGCTGGAACCTACTGAGCCAATTTTTTTCACTTCTCATCTCTCGCCCTCAGAGCTGGACTTGTGTGCTGTTGTACATCGCGGGTGTGGCGTCACTGCTCAAGCTTTTTGGGGTTCGAGTGTGTGAATGTGTGTGTGAGCCAGTATGCCATGTCGTCCCCCGGCTCGTCGTTTGTACAGATAAAGCATGAGGACTTGCTTTTCTATGAGAACTGTGGAGGAGGCAGCTTTGGGAGCGTCTACAGAGCCCTCTGGATATCCCAAGATAAGGAAGTGGCTGTGAAGAAACTTTTGAAGATCGACAAAGAGGTAAAATGGAGACGCACAAGCACAAATATGATCTGGATATGCACTTTTCTTTAGTTATGTCCTCCCCTTTAAGCCACATAGCAGCTCTGGACTTTGATTCAGTTTAATGTCCCTTTAGATCTAAAGCCCCCTCCCTCTCTCCCCTCTCACCCTGCTCTGTTGCTTACCATTATACATGTTTATGTAAAACATACTGATGTTTGGTCAGTCTGCACCAGTGTGATCCAGATGGTGACCTTACTGATTACCTTCCTTGCTAACAGCACTGGGTTGCTACAGTAGAGACGCAAGCCTGTTTTATGTAACGGTGACCAATGGAGGAATAACAGCCTGTGTCTCTGTTGTAGCGTCAGATTTCAAACACTACATGCTCGGTAAAATACACATTTACATTACGGGCAAATGAAAGATACCTGCATTCACAGAGACAAACAACCTAAAACTACGTTGTGGGCTGTCTTGACTCTGGCTTTCTCACAGTGTGATGCAAGCACAGGCAGGCAGGACAGATGTGTGCATGTACAGTTCATGGGGGAATGCTAATTGATTCAGCTTAGTGTTTTTTTCATCCTATCTTTGGTGCAAAAACAACATTCATATATGTGTAAAAAAAAAAAATCTAAACCCTTCATCTAAACTGAGAAGAAAGCCATTTAGATTTAGATTTTATTTTTTTCTGGGACAAATAATTGCTGTAATTGCTTTGAAATGACGGATGGTTATTGTGCTGCTTGGCAAACTCTGCAGGATAAGTCAGCTCAGATTAATGACATGTTTGTCACTGGAGTGCGGGCGATCTTTGTTTAGAGGCTCAGAGAAGTTCAGCCCTCAGCTCAGGCCTCATGGAGATATAGGACTTTGAAGTTAGATCAAATATTAAAGTTTAAACATGAAAGACTGTTTTTTTCATTTTCTTTCCCCTCCCCTTTATATTGAGCCTCTCTGTCAATGTGAGATAACTGAAGCCTGGTGGAGTTTTCTAATCCTCAGTTCCTCTTTTTCATGTCCTCTTGTCCAGGCTGAGATTCTCAGCGTACTGAGTCATAAGAACATCATTCAGTTTTATGGAGCCATGCTGGAATCTCCCAACTATGGCATTGTCACAGGTCAGACCCCACATGTGTGCATGTGTTTGTGAGATTCATGTTTCCTCGTAGATATCCTCACAACTACATCAAACTGAAGCAGGTGATAGTCAGTGTATAAATATACTTAAATTCAAATTATACACAACATCTGATCAGACAAATAGATTGAAGATGAAGCTAAAAGAAGCATCAGGATATAGACACGTTAAAGTTCAAGGAAAGACATGAGAGTGCTAACAGGAAACACTGGCACCTTCTTCTGCGTGTATTTAATCCAAGATAGAAAACATTAAAGTAAGATTGTTAGCACCTGCTCCAATAGCTGTCCAGTGTTTATGAGAGCATTTTGATCGGTGAACGCTCTGGACACGGGTTCCTGCTGTTCTTCCTGGCAGGACATTTGTAACTGAGAGTGGCATGTTTAGATGCGGTTGTAATCAAAATGGATTTACTTTCACTCCTATACAGTCATTTGAATTTTCACCAGGATAATATCTGATAATCTGTTAATATGATAATATCTGAAGAATTTTGAGATTTTAGCACAGAATAGATTAGCATCTTTCTTTAATGTAGTGTTTTGACATAATTTTGCACATTGTGTATATGTATAATGTATAGAGAGTGTAAATGTGCACAGACAAATACATTATTTTTGTTGATTTATGATAACTACGACTTCTGTATGTGTATATGTGTGTGTGTTACCTTGCAGAATATGCAAGTGGAGGGTCTCTGTATGAGTACCTTTCCAGTGAGCAGAGTGAGGAAATGGACATGGAGCAGATCATGACATGGGCCATACAGATAGCCAAAGGTACACCTGAAGGAGCAGCTGTTAAAAATAATAAGATTCTGATGTCATGTATACTGTTATTACAAAATATACGATTGCTATCATTTTGGTGTGTTTTCAGTGGCAACAAGCTTATCCAAAACAAACAAATTAACAAATGATTTGACTTCCTAAAGTTACAAGGACATTTATAGAAGACATTAAATGTACTTAAAGGAAGGACTCATAAGAGCATACGATCAAAATGATGTCATTTTGTTCTTGTGGCTATTTTTTCGACAACTCAGCTGAGCAGAGTTTTTACCTTGCGGGGCATCCAATTAAAATGTTGTGTGATTGGTCAGGTAGCTGTGGTAAGATGTCATCTTTGCATTTGTTTTGCTGATGTGAAAGGTGCAAAGATTTAATGAACAGCTGACGGCGGCAGTGGAGAAGTATGCAAGACTTATAGCATAGAGATAGACGGACACCGCCACATGCAGCCCCAGCCTGCCGCCGACAAAGTGTCTCATCAAGTATGAAATAAAGACACCGACACCCCCCTGCCCCAGCACAAATCCCACCTTGGTTCCCATGGTGAACCAAGTTTCTCATGGAGTATGACACAACTGAGCTAAAACAGCATGAATTTTTTTGCAACCTGAGGAAACAAACAAAGTTCTCTGTCCTTGTGAAGTATGTAACAAGCCTTAGTCCGAGCAGCAGTGATTAAAGTCATACAATACAGCATCATCCTAAGCAACTGGAAAAAAAATCATCACCGTATGTTTTCTTTTACAAAAAATAAGCTCTACTTTTAACATAAGATGACTATTTTAAATAATAGGTGTTTGCAATAGTGCAAGATGTAGGACTGTCTGCCCCCCCCCATTAAAAATGTTCTACTGTAGATGTGTCCCTGTATCTATGTTACTGATGTGAGCGACTGGCCTCCACTGCTTGATGAGGGTTATTTGAGCAAAGAGAACTTTTCTCTAGAGATCGTGCATCCATAAAAAGCAAACCATGCTTAAACTCCAACTCGGTAAAACAATATAAAAGTACTTTACTGATGGATTGATTCTCAAATATTTACATTTCCCTCAACAGCAATTTGGTCAGACACAGCTAGTACTAATGACTCTGCTGGACACAGTTTCATTGACAGTCATGTGTGTTTAGCAGGTCTCTAAAACAAAACTGTCTCTCATGGCTCTAGTGGCCGTAGCCTAATGCACCATTCAAAACGTATGCGGTTATTATTTTATAACAAATCAGCTCCAGAAACCCTGGACTTCACTCATGGTCTGTCTCTGAGGTATTATGGACTCATGGTTTTTGTTTAATTTCTTAGTCTGGATTTAAAATATAAAATAAGCTCCTGACATTGATGAATTTTCTTCTTAAATGAACTAGTGTGTGCTAATTTTCCATATTAGTAAAGCAAAAAGAGCAAAGAAGTTTGAATATCCTGATTTCCAGTTATGGTGAATGCAATATCATTTCAACTTGAACTGTAAAAGAAAACTGCAACGCTGTTACATCTCATATCAGATGTTTTGTCTAACTCATGAATGCGTGTCAGAGAAAAGATTATTTTAGCGTTTGTGACTAGAACGCAGGATAAAAAAATAAGGACCTACCTGCTTAATGAGGGTTTAGTCACAAAGAGCCATAAATTAAAGCAAACAGAAGTTACTTTGTGAACTGAAAAGTTTTTTGACAAGCAAAGGTTTGTAGTTTGTGTGTCACCATTGTGACTGAGTTAGAAATGTGACACGTGTCCCAAAATTTCAATTCTGATCCATAAATAACTAGCAAGACAATAACAAACAAAAAGATTATTCCCACGTCTGAGTTGGGATTTATAAATATCTACTGAGAAGTCTACTAGTTTCTGCTGATGTAATACTCAAGCTTTATATTGTCATTTTGATAAACAAACGAGCAATTTAATCCAAAATGGGGGTGTACAGTTCCGGTCCTCAATTTTTTCAACCTTGAGTTTTTGAATGTATTCCTGGCCCAAACACAGCTGATGCAAATTAAATGGCTTACCTCAACAGCTTGTTGCAACGTTCTGCCCACGTATGATGACCTATCAATCAGATGTGCTGCAGCAGGAAGCATAGTAAACCTGCAGGGCAGCTCTGGAAGACGAACTTCAGACACCCCTGAAAATGGGTTTTCTTTGACGTACTGTACATTATAAGCCCAGTGTCTGCAGAGTGAACTAAAATGTTGTGGAAAGGGAACATTAAAAAGTTTCTTTTCCTCCAGGAATGCATTACCTTCACGCAGAAGCTCCAGTCAAAGTGATTCACAGAGACCTTAAGTCACGAAACGGTAACTTCCCTCTGCTGTGTGTGTTAAACTTGTTTGCATTAAAACACGAGTCATGTGGCTGCACCGTATAACTGCCTGATATTACTGACTCGTTTGTGTCTTGTCTGCTTACAGTGGTACTGACGGCAGATAAAGTGCTGAAGGTCTGTAAGCATGATCTTGTGATCGACGTAAAAAACAGAAATCTCACTCATGGCTTGTGCACAGTTCATTTTCATAACCTTCTTTCCTTTGCCATTTCAGATTTGTGACTTTGGAGCATCTAAGTTCCTGTCTCACACCACCCATATGACGGTGGTGGGCACTTTTCCATGGATGGCTCCTGAAGTTATCCAGAGCCTACCTGTCTCTGAGACCTGTGACACTTACTCCTATGGTGTGGTGAGTTGGCAGCACTCTGTAAAAAAAACAATAGCATCAGGGATCAAACATCGGTTCATCATTGTGGAAAACTGGTGAGCAGAAAGTACTGAAACCTGAAAATGTTTTGACAATGTGAATAATCTGTGGCTAGGTGTTATGGGAGATGCTGACTCGGGAGGTTCCTTTCAAAGGCTTCGAGGGGCTGCAGGTTGCATGGCTGGTGGTGGAGAAACAAGAGGTAACCTGCACACACAATGCATTTACACACAAACCCGCTGTAAACACGCAGAGCCACCAGAGTTTGAGATGATTAGAGAGTACAATGCAGTGCTCTCACTGAGTATTTTTAGGCCTGATGTCAGTTTTCTGCTCATGTAAGGCCTGGATACACAGCAGTGGAGCTCGGCCAGACTCTACAGGCTAAAGTGTTTATGAGCAAGAAGGGTGGGGGGGAGAGAGTTGAAGTGATGAGAGGGTTGTTTCTTCAGGTTTGTAGGTTGTACGGGCTGATGTCTGTGTCAGTTACAAACTCCTGTAACTACACATGCACACACTTTGGCCCAACAAACAACCAGGAGAACTTGATTCCTGCGTAGCTCTTGGCTCGTCTCCAAATACTCTCCCTAAATAACTCACGCTGTCTCTCTCTTCCTCTTTCCCAGTCTCCCCTGATTTCCCTCCCAACAGCTACACCTCTCTTCCCGACCCGTCAGCTTGCTCTCTCCCCACTCAAGAGTTGGTGATATTTTAAGATTAATCCCCAGTGAAAAACTCTTTCCATCTACTGCACTATGCTGTGGAGCCATGCAGGCACACCCAGACCTTTGCTGATATCTGTGTGTCACTGACACATTTTCAGTAAGGAAATTTTCAGGAAATGCGAGAGGGGGAATTTAATGTTTTTGGTAAAACGACTGAAAAAGTACCTTATCTTATCTTATCTTATCTTTTGTACTAAGTTCAGGCTCGGTGATCTAGCCTTTATGTTGAGTCTCTCATACTGAGAGATGAAGCTCTTTAATATAAGACAGTGGTTCCCAGACATTTTCTGTTGGGCCTCCCTTTCATTGACAACAATCAAGTCAAGCCGCCCCATCACACCAATTCATACACAGAAAGATATTTTTATTATTATCTCTTTTTTGGTATTGAAATCTCTGTTGTTGATTGATAATGGTTTTGCCCATTAACAGGCCTTCTTTTGAAAAATTGTCCATGTTTTGCTAGCAGTGCAAAGTGCAAAACTGCTAGCAAAACAGGGGTTTTGCTAGGTTATTCAACTTTCCTGCGCCCCCCCTGACATATGTCTGGGCCCCCCTTAGGGGTCCCACCCCCCAGTTTGGGAACCACTGATATAAGAGAGAAAGGAAGAAATGTTTACTCTTTGCAAAGAAACGTGTTGCAAACTTTAGAGTGAATGACAAGACTCAAGAATAAAGCCTGATAATGGCTCCTGCTTTCCCCCATTAGAGGTAAAATGTCACCAAGTTCAAATGAAACTGGATCAAACTAACAATATTGTACCAGGATTGAGAACTGACAGCTTGCAGCCATGTGTTTAGCTGTGAGTTGTGAAGACAACTATCGAGGTCAATAAGTTTGCTTTTCTAAAACAGGGAGTAGAGGTGGGTGGTGTAAATAGCAGATCAGTACTTACTGTACTGATTAGTTGCAACTGTGAGCAGTTCTGAATTCAGACTGGAACTTCTAAACAATTTTACAGAAGAGGAAAAAAAGTTGGACAGATAAAGCAGCAGCAGAAGGAGGACTTCAAAGGAAATAACATGATGCAGTACTGGCAGAGTAGTAGAGTTGTAATTATTAACTTCAGAAACTTACAGATGGAATATTGCTGAATCCAAAGAACTTTAGTCCCTGACCTAAAGTACTAGAAGAGGTTTTGGTAAGAAGAGCAGGAAAAGTAAGCTGGTTATTTTTTATTTGAATAACTGAAAATGGGGGGAAACAAAGTGATCACTGCTCTTTGAATCTCTCCTTTAAACTCTTATGGATGCAGGCCAACACAGATTTGGATATTGATATTTACCAAATGAAAGCATGCTAACATTGCTAAGATAGCAGCCTTGGCAAACCTGCGACCCTTCAGTATGCCAGGATTTTCCCTGAGCTGTTGTTCACAGGAAGTTAAGCCTTACAGGGACATTAGTGGGGCTGGAGATACTCCTGCTCATTCACACTGCAACTCAGTTTTACTTACTTACAAATATTTGTTGCTTTTTGAAAATACACTTGAAATTTTAAGGGTCAGGCTTTCTCTTGTCCTAAAACACTTTGTAATGTGTGTTTGTGTGTCAAACACCCAGAGGCTGACGATTCCCACCAGCTGTCCTGCAAGTTTTGGGGAGTTGATGAGGAAATGCTGGCATGCAGATCCCAAAGTAAGATGAAGTGTCCGGACGTGCGCTGTTAAAGAAACGTCTCGTATGGCTTACCTAAACACTTCTAAAGATGATAAAACAAGTTTTCTCCCGTTTGCGTCTACAGGAACGTCCACAATTTAAGCAGGTGCTTGTGACCCTGGAGACCATGGCAAACGACAGCAGGCTGCCAGACCAGTGTAACTCTTTCCTACACAACAAGGACCAGTGGAGGTACACACAAAGTCATGTGGACATATAAGATTTTAGCAGCTGTGAATCTAAACATGAGCTCTATGCGGTCCTTTTTATGCCCTCCTCCTATCAAAAGCAGGCTTTGTTTTTTTTCCCATGAATTAATTCCTAGTCAGGTTACACTTATCTCAAATGCACGCACACACAGATGAGTATGTATACATAACTCTGTGGGCTCTGTAGCTCTGCTGAAAAGTTGAATGCGTGACCCTGCTCTCCGCTTGCGTCTATATTAAGTTCTCTGGAAAGTGTCCATGGAAGAGATTCCTCTATTTCTCCATGAGGGGAGGGGCAGAGGAGTGGGGGCTGAGAGGAGGTCTGGGCTGGATGTCGGGCGTAGAGGGGAAATCAAATGTGACTCGATGAGAAGAAGAAGCAGCTCAGGGAGGAACAGAAATGTATGGTGTGATTGTGAAATGTGAAACGGCGAGAGAGAAACGGTGAGGATAGCGAGGAAACAAGGGTGGACGGATGACAGTGGGGAGACGAGGGAGGAGGGAGGGAGAGACACGGGCAACGAACCAGGAGAGAGAAGGTGTGAGATTCTGCTCATATTTAACATGAGCGCAGCGAAGGCAATCAATTCTGAGTGAAGTTTTGGGTATGTGTGGAAAAAACATGGACATGGAGGGAGGGGGGAGGGAGGGGGGAGGCTTGGCAGAGGAGGTGAAGGGGCTGGATGAATGAGAGGGGAAGGCTGTGCGTTGAACTTCTGTCTATATTTAGCAGCTGTGAGAGCTGATTATTGTGAATGCGTGTTTAGGGGATGGTCACTCTGCAGCTCCCACACTGACCCTCTGTGGAGACAAACGGTACTGCAGCAGAGAAGTTTCCGCTGGTGGGAAAACGCTTTGCACAAGCAGCATTGTGATCCACAGAAAATGGGTCATGCTAGGGGTGAGACTAATGCCGTCCCCCAAAGGACATGGTAAAATGCTCATCATGAAAACGGGCCAGCTATATTCCCTTTGCAGCACAGCCAGTGCTATTAGTTGCATGTTATAGGCCAAGAAGTAGGTATTAGTAACCTGTAGTCCATTGTTCTGTCCATTTGTTTTTTTTCCTGATGTGAAAATATAGTGCTTAAAAATAGTACAAAGACAACACCTTTTCTTTTTTACAGATGCATGCTATTTATCATTTGAAACTAAATAAACGGTTTTGCTACCGTGCTGCATCGCAGTGTAAGTGCTTGGCAGACCTGTAAGTGTAGTTTCAACTGTAAAATGTTATCCTATTCTTGCTTCATGTACGTTAGCAACACAAGTCTTTTGGACAGCACGCATTTAGCACAAGAAATTTTTTCCTACAGAGATGCATGCACAGTCTGGACTGACACTACCCTGCTGAAATAAACAGGATTTCTGATCAAACAGATGCTATTTGTATGGCAGCATATGCTTGCCTTCACAGATGTGCAGGCTATCCATCAGACCACATGACACTTTAACTACACGGCTCGAGTCCATCTTAGATAAGCTTAGACAGAGTAGCTGGTTTTCTGTATCCACTTGTATATATTTTACATTTAAATGGATTTTGGGTGGTAGAATCTTCTGTTTGCATCCGTGGATTAGCTGAAGTGTTTTTAAGCTCATGCTTTGAAAACTCCTGCAGGTTCCTGTCAGTTTTTAAAGCAGCGCTGCTGGCTGAAACCCTCTGCATACAACAGACTTTTAATATCATGTTCTGGGGTTAAGGTGATCATAAAATTCACTTGAATTTTAACTTTAAAAAATTCGTTTTTAAAACATCCTGTTGAGTCATTTGCAGCCTGAAAGCCTCAAAGTCTTTGTGATGATCTATGAACTGAACCAGATTTAATTGACTGTGCCGCTATGATTTATTTTCTTAAGATTACTCAGCTTTCGCTACTGTTTTGCCACCATGTAGCAACTTTCTTAAAGTGTTACTTGAAATGAAATGAACATACATTATTTTAAGAAAAATATTCAGCTTAAACATTTAGGATGCTGTTTGGTAAAGATAATGATAATAACACAGTCTGAAGGATCCCTTTTCTTTTACATGTGTCCCATGTTGGGGGGAAATTGTGTCATATACTGAAATACAGTAGAGGCAGCGCAGGACTAAAAATGAATTATGTAAACTACTGAAATGTGCTTTTTATTTGAGGTTTACCTAAAAATGGCAGAATGCTCCCTATTGGAACAATTTTATCAATGTTCACGCAGATCTGAAATATTAATTTATTTCTGTCTAAACTTGGAATTAATTCTTTTTCTGGCTGCCGTGGCATTCCTGTGGAAACTGAGCCTGATCTGCATGTAGTTAGTCATTGCTGACGTTTCATTTCCCTGTGTGCTGTGTTCACATACTACAGGTGTGAAATTGAGTCAACCCTGGAGCGCCTACGGAAGCTGGAGAGAGAGCTTTACTCCAAGGAGAAGGAGCTGGAGGAGAGAGAAAGGAGGCTCAGACTGTGGGAGGAGAGGCTGATGGAGAGGTCCAACATGACTCCCAGTCCAACCTCTCTACTCATGGAGCGCTCAAACATGTCACCAGTAAGCAGGAGTCGAACTAAGCCAATGTCATTTTGCAAACCCATGCTTTAAGACTCACAGAAATCTTTTTACGATTGTGACCTTTGTCGTCTGTGTTCTTCAGTTCTTCACACCAATGTCGATCGGTTCCACCGGCTCTTTCTTCCGCTCCCACTCTCAGGACTCCAACAGCACCGGGATGGGTAGCGCAGGGGTCAGCAGCGCTGGGGTCAGCTGTATCCTTCGCACACTCAGCAACGGAGACACAGAGAGGGGCAGCAGCACCATGCTGGATAGGGGGGTGGGTTCGCTTGACGGTGGGAGGCTCCATGTCATGCTCCGAGGTTTGCAGGGAAGGTTTGGAGATGATGATGAGGAAGAGGAAGGAACAACCGAGGAGACAGGCTGGGGGCAGAGGGAACAAAACGATAGTGGGAGTCTGGAGGGAGGGAGGGTGCAGGTGACACTCAGGAGCTTCCCGGGAGGCGTGGTGGAGAGGGAGGAGAGGACATGGGAGGAGGGAGACAAGGAACGAGGAGGGATGCAGAGAAGCAGAGTGACCACCATTGTCCGAGGGTACTCGGGAGGATTTGGCGAGGCAGAGGGGGAAAGTGAGAAGGAGGGAGGTTGGGAGATAGAAAAACTCGGGGACAGGTTAGAGGAGACAGGGGTGGAGGGAGCGCTCGAAGGAGGCAGGCTGCCCACCATGTTCAGAGGTCTCCATGGGAGTCTGGGCAGCTTGGGGGACATGCTTTCCCTAGACATTGATAAGATGGGGGAGATGGACAGACTTGGTGACATGGACATGAACATGAACATGGGCGACCTGGGAGTGATGAAGATGGTGGGTCATGATGTTAGAGGAGAGCTGGGGGTCAGGGGTCGCAGGAGCGACATGGGAGTTGTAGTCCAGGGAGTTCGAAGCGACCATAGCGAGGCCATCAGCCAAAAGATTAGAGGCGAGGTGGGAGTTGTCGGTCACTCTGGGATGCAGGTGAGCATGCGGGCATCATCCAATCAGAACTCTGTGAAAAGCTGCAGTGTGCGACATGGAACCAAGATCAACATGGCAACATCGGCTATGGACATGATGGAGCTCGACTGGTCAGACAGCGACTAGAAAACACTAAGAGAACACATGCACAGAGAAGACACAGAATAAACTCGTTAGCACATCTAGCTCCTGAGCTAACGGATGTACATGACAGTCCTAAGATGAAAAACACAAAACACTTTTTATTTCTTTTTTATTAAATGGTTAAATATCACACACATATGTACTGTGAAACAGCAAAGAGGGGGAAAAAATATAATAAAGCCCCTTTCAGACATGAGAGCCACATCAAAAATAGCTACGCCAACCTCTCAGAACCTCAGAATCGGTCTCCACTGAGCAGATGTTTCCCCCCATTCTCAGCTCAGGCAGGTAACAAATCCAACTTTCATACAAGTGAAAATCATGGAACCTACGCTAAAGTAATCAACCACTACTTGTGCATGCCTATCCTTTTAATGTGACCACTTGCTGTTCAGACCAAGGCCATGTTGAAAGGGATACGGAATATTAAAAAGCCTGACCAAGTAAGGTAGCTGACATTATTTTTACCTAAAAAGTGACCAGTGTGTTACATTCAGAAACAAAGCCAACATGTCCATCTGGAATCGTGTGACTGATGATTAAAGGAGCACATGTCTGAAGGGGACTCATGGAGTTGTGTTGTCATGCTGTCAGAAGGTCCCGCAGTGTAATTTACTGTACGATTAAAACCGCTGCATAACATGTAGGAGGTACAAGTGTAACAAAGTAAGACACTTGAAAGCCGCTCTAATGAGGCAGCACTACTGTGTTTCTCCTGCTTCTAGAAGATCTTGTAGTTTGATGATTTGATTTGTTCAAACATGCTTTGACTTTACCAGTTCTATCTGTGATCAAGTGTGTGAATTTTTGGCATTTGTCTTGAAATATTTTATCATTTTTCAATAAAAAGTAAAGCAGTCTTGATTCCATTCTGTTAATTTTGTTCTGGGCTCTCACCGGGTACTCCGGCTTCCTCCCGCAGTCCAAACACATGATAGCTTCATTGAGTGTGAGTGTGTGTGTGTGTGTGAATGGTTGTCTCTGTGTTGGCCCTGCGATGTACTGGTGACCTGTCCAGGGTGTACCCTGTCTCTCGTGTGATAACTACTGGGAAAGAAAGACACACCTCCACTCTCTCCACTCTCTTCTACAGATTTTATGTGGAATTGTATAAGATAAACAATACATCTATAATCATGTCATCTATATGCACACCCCTTGTTACCGCCTGGTATACGCCCGTTTTACCTGATAAAATCTCCCTGACATGATCCATGCCCCCCCCCCTCACACACTGAGCAGCAGGGCCACCCCGGCCAGCACCCACTTGGCCGGCCGTTCCCTGGTCTTTAGACTGAGAGTCCATACATATGTGGGCCCTCTGATCTTGGTTTTGTACAGCGGACATTCATAGATATTCCTGGTCTCCTGACGGTCGTTGGGTACAGCTCGGACTGAGATGACAGGCATGGCCGGGGTCAGCTCTTTTAGACGGGCCTCATTGATCACCCCAGTCTGAATGTCCCACCTTGCACCTGTGACACGTGGAGGCAGACAGGAGGGAAAACACAGATGGGGATTTAAAAAAAGAAGGAAAAATCAGGAATTTAAACTAAGCTGCTCCAAACTGCATTAAAAAAAAGGAACCACAAAGTTTGTGTACCTTCCATGTATAGCCCATACACATACGCCCCCTCCCTGGCAGGTTGGTTGAACTCTTCCTTAAACTTCTTGGTCACATCCACTGTAAGGTTCACTTTATCCAGAGGCCACTCGTTTTTACGAGCCAGAGACTGCATCACAGCTGGAAAGCAAGGACATGATGAAAAGGCCAGCGATGAAAGGGAAAACAGGGAGCCATGATGGTGGAGCTGCCTTTGATACCGGTGAGGAAGGACTGAGGGTTGAACAGGCCAGAGAGCCAGACGACACTAGGTAGAGACAGATCCTGGGTCCAGCTGTCCAGCTCTTTACAACGCTGTATCACGTCATTATACCTGACACACACACACACACATACAACTGTTTAATTACTGATGCTTCCTTGGAAACTTTAAAAACAGGGGATATCGAAGTCAAATGATGAACCGATTGATGCAACATTTACATTTTGACTGATTATTGCAATTCTTCACCATACGGACAACAAAATGACTACAAGGTGTCTAAGAACCTGATATATAAAATCCATCTTGACATTTTTACAATGCAAAATGCTCCCATGGTGAAAAACACACCATATAGCCAGACTGTAGATTGAGGGATAGGCCAGTTTGGTCCAGGTGTCAGGGACATCGTCAAAGAACAAAGCTGACTGGAGCTTCTCCATCTCAGAGGACATGGCCAGTTCACCCTGTACAGAGACACTTTCATCTTCCATCTCCATAAACACACATAAGAAATCAACACTTCCCCGCATCAGATGGATGTTAGGATGATAAAGTTGAGGTGGACAGTAATTCCTGCTAATTCATTTATTCAGTTATTGTAGGCAGGAAGCTAAATATTAAGACATCCTAAGGAACAACTAAGCCCAAAGCTGAGGGCTGACCTGTAAACTATCATACAAGCACACAGATGTTCAAGCTCACCTTGAGCCCCAGGTCAAGCTCCTTCAGCGAGCGACGTATCTCACAAATAAGTGTGTTCATGCGCTCACATTCCTGGAAGCAGACTAGGATGTATGGCGACCGTTCGGCTGTTTTGGAGGTGATGTCGGCCATATTGTACTCCTCCGGCAGCTTCTCCAGAACTTCATCTAAAATAGATTTCACCTGCAGATGAGTTGTGTGGATAACTAGTCAGAGCTTGGGATGGGAATTCATCAGAATGTTTACTGATACACTTCTCTCTACCTTGTCTCTGAACTTCTAAGTCCTGACCATTAAATCCATGGTCAGCCAAGATTTTCTTTCATTTTTGACTTATGGTTCATTGCTGGATAAGCTAAAGATGAAAACTGTTCATAAACATGTGACTGGATTGTATGTTTGGCTACCTTCTCCTCCAGTGTCTGTGAAGCACCCTCCCCCATGACAGCATCGGGAGACTGCAGCTCCAGCAGAGTGTGAAAAAGGTTATCTGACGTCACAGTCAGGAACTCAATTTCTGCATTGGGGTGCAAGCCATAATGCACCGGGCTTTCATGTGGCAGCATCTCATCGATGAAATCATGGTAACCCTGACATGCAACAAATCACATTTGGTTATTACAGTTATTCCGCCTGTTTAGGGTATAGACTCCCTTTATGGGATACCAACTCTACAGGTTACTGCAGCTGACTGACAGAAAAAATAGTCAAAAATAGAATGAGCTTTTGTTAATAACATTGGCTTCAGCCTACCTGGTAGTCCAGATTGGAAGGAACGACGAACCCAGGTGCCAACGCCAGCTTTCGGTCAAACTAAAAATTAGTGAAGCTCACTATTAGCTTTAGGTACCAAGTCCTGCACAAAACTTTGAATTATTTCCTCTTAGGTGGGCAAAACTTAGCCTGGTCCACCTGCGGTCGCTCTTATGGTTGTTTATTTAGCTTTTTCTAAAAATCTCTGGGCTTAACCTGAGAACTGCTTCACACTGGAACTGATTCACAGCCAAAAGTGACATAACGTAAGAAAATAATTTAATCTTACCAGCATAAACAGTAATGTGCAGGTCTTCTTTGTCAGGACACAAATGAGTGTGCTGACACACTAATTATGTCCCTTTGTCTTTTTTGTAATGAACACACACGAACCTGGTTGGGCTGCATGTATTCTTCCAGGTACGTTCTGCAGAGCCGTCTGTCCCAGTCATCAGTGATATGTCCTCCATACATGATTTCCCCAAACAGATACCTCAGATCCTCCCATGGCACCTTCATTATCATGATAATTAGATATGATAATTACTGCATATACAATCACCACCTTGACTCCTTCAGAACTCACCCCACCTGTGCATTGGCCTCCAGGTAGTTGTAGAGAACATTAACTGATATGGTAAGATCCCCGGTGTTGAATGGATACTTTCTGTTCCAACCCTGAGGACCGAACTTCCTCCTCTCAGCCACACAGGCATGAAAGTAGCACAGAGAGAAGAGGATGGTCTTGAACTCCTGCTCACGGCTACACTGGTCCAAAATATCCTGCAGAGGGCAAGATTAATGAATAATAATAACCTTAAATGACACAAAATTACAAAGACAGGAGTCGTAAAAGACAGAAAAACTCACCTGGTCAAAGTTATCCAAAGCAGCATGCAAATTGGCATGCATGCCTGTAGGAGGTTCGTTGGTTATCTTAATAGCATTTTCCAGAATACCCTGAGAAATACATTAAAGGTAAGAAGTCATAAATCTAAACTCAGAATCCCTGAGTTAATACAGAAATCTAATGAAGACGACAGGAAACAGGGTTTTGAGAGGAAGGCTGTGCATGTACATTAATCACAGGCAAACATATGGTATGTGCACTGCATCATTACCTGCGGTATAATGTGCTCCTGGGATGTAGATGCCGGCTCAGCGCTCATAAACACTCTGTAGTCAGGATGGCTGTCCTCACAGCAATGCTCCAGGAGCTTCTCAAGTGGACCAAGCCAGCGAGCGACCAGGTGGATGTTCTGCAGACAAACGACATGTTCAAAACTACAGGGATCTACTTATTCCAGTGTCCAAAATAAAACTTTCTTTTTTGGATTCAGACCTGCAATATCACCCAGTGACCCTCTTTAGCAGCCTTTTCCATGGCAATCTCAGCCACTGTTTCTTGTCCCTGACCCAGGGACACGTTGTGAAGCTTTCCAAGGTCTATAGTGAAACCCAACTTCCTCCCTAAGAACACAAGGACTTTAATTCTTCAATATAATAAAAACACATTTTTTAAAGGTTAAATAAAGAGAACCGATGCACATGCACTCTTGTTTATGTCTACAGTCTTTTGACCACGCTTCTTTGTGAACAGTACCCAGTGATTCCACGTCTTTCAGTGGATCAACGCCAGGTGAGAGAATGAAAAACACAGGAGACGCAGGGCCACTCTCTCTAAAAGATTTAGCAAAGTCGGTCTTTCGTCCCTCTGTATACTTCACCCCCAGCTTCTCTTCCACAAAGTTCCTAAAAGATACCAAAAGGAAAGAGGGATTATTATTAATCAATTTCCAACTCAATGAAATATATTAAAGAACCCAATAATAAGATAAGTAGAAATAAAAAGCAATAGGATATTTTTATAAAGGTGGATAAATGAAGAGACCTTATATTAACTAATATCATACAAATTCATAAATGCACAATATCAAAGTGTTTCTATGCCATTTCATTTTAAAGTAGGCCATTTCATCCATCGACACTTTTCTATGGAGGACCGGGAGAGTCACTGAAAAAGTAATACAGCATGATGTTGATCATGATGATCAATTAATTGTGAAATCAAAATATAGATTACTAAATATAATGTCAAATTAAAAAATCAGGCACTATAAAAATAAATTGCATGGAATTATTAATTTGGAATTACATTGTTTTCATTAATACAACATTAAATCCTGTGATTTGAAAATGCAATTTCAAATCTTCTAAAAGGAGATTTAATTGACCCATTTTATAGATTTGGTTACAAATTCCTTTACTTATCATTCATTTAAAAAGAGCAATTCCCTTTTACATTTACATTTCCTTTTCTTCCTCTCATGTTGGTTTGCCGCCTTCCTTTAGCTTTTCGGTGACTCTCCTGGGCCCTGAACACACTGA
>JBBDHI010000008.1:10071739-10082637 GCA_037177115.1 Craterocephalus stercusmuscarum
GGGAGATGTTTTCAAGGAGAATTTTTTTTGTACTGTTTTGTATTTGACTGAAAGCACTACCCCCCCCCCCCCCCCACACACACACACACACACACGACCATTTATATCCAACTCTTTTTTGTCTTTTTAACCAATGTCATACTTGTCTTTGTGCAAGAAAACTTATTTTGACTGCATGAAGTCATTTGTGTGTTTTTTTTTAGATTAAAACCAAACCATACAATGATGTATTCCTCTTTGCAGTAATACACTACTGTTTGTACCACTTGGTCTATTGCTCCTCTTCCTTCTGGCGTTTTTTACCCTCCTCTCTCTAGCTTTCCTCATATTGCTTTCACCTTTTTCTTCATGGCTTCATCACAGTTTGCTCAACTGGGATGAATTAACCTTTCTGAGGAACAATGCCATTACAAGCACGGGTGCCTCCCACTATGCATGCATGTGCGTTAGTGTGTGTAAGCTTGTGTGCATGTGACTAACGTCCGCTGTAAGCGCGCAGTCACACAGACTCATCCTGAGGGAAAACACGGATACAGCCTTTTGTTTTTACTTGTTTCAGATTACAGTTTGTTTTATTAATGCTATGGTAATCAGTTTTTCCCGCCTCCTCTGGACTCTGTGCCTCTTGAAATGGAGGAAAGCTCAAAGGACAACCATTGATCTAAGCGACTCCAGAGACTCGATGCCACTCAGCCAGTTTCAACCGTGTCTGTCTTTCATAAATACTGGTGGCTCAGAGTGGCCGCAGGGGAACTGCTGCAGACACTGAGCTTAAAACAAAGGATTGGGAACCTAGCCGAGCCGCCAGTGGAATGGCCCAGCCCTTGCATGGCTCCATGACCAACTTGTTTATCATTGCACACTTATTTATGCTGTTGTTTTTCACATGAGTGAGTGATTGACACAAAATGCCTGCAGCTAAACATGTTGCCGAATAAGCCAGGTAAAATAAATTAGCGGCCGTGTAACCCTGTCTTCATTAGGAATTCATTTCTGCAAATGTCAGTTTCTAATTGAACATTTTTAATGCCAGTAAACCAACCAGTATATTCACTTTATGTGACTGATTTCACTAGTTTTTATGTAAAATCAGATCTGGGAAGTATTTAGACATGTAAGCACACATACATAGTTTGTGTTTACATAGTGAATACATATCACATCATACATTCATGGAGAAAGGAAATCCATACACACCCACCCACGCACACACACACACACACACACACGTGCATGAAAAATCTTTGCTTATTTGTTTGCCCCTCTTTGCTTTTAGCATTTTTTTGTTTGTGTCTCTCCATCTAGTCTTCATCCCCCTTCACCTGCAGTCGACAGCCTATGAATTATTAATTGCAATGCACATTCCAGACTATGTGCCTAGCCTGCTGAGGAGAGCCTGTATGTGTGTGCATATGTGCCTGTCTTGGTGCTTGTGTTCTGCCTGCTAATGACCGTTGTTTTCGAGACCTCTTGCCCTTTTTCCTTCCACTCTGGTCTGTCTCACTTTTCCGCCCCTTTGACCTCTAATCCTGCTTCCTCTTTTTCCCTATACTCTCTTTCTCTCATTCGCTGACTTACACACAGGTTCCAAAATTAGCCTGCAGTACCTCTGACACCTTGCCGGTGAAAATTGTGCCTCCCCCATTCCTCATTTCTTGGTGGTCTTTCTCTTTTCACTTCGTCTTAAGGACGCTGTAGTAATGAGGGTGTCTTGCTTGTTCAGTAAGACCTTTCTAACCTCTCTCCCTTAGTTCTTATGCTTTCTCTCTAGTCTTACATGTGTTCACTCTCTCAAGCTGCCCACTCCATCTTTTACCCTCCTATTTCATTAATTACAAGTGCTTTTGTAGGTGGGTGAGAGATGGCCTGCTGATGGGAATAAAGATGATGAGACCACATGCATTTGATGGCTTATTAAGTGTATTTGTATTCTTATATGGCTGACTTTATACACACTTACATGCAATTGTGACTGGCAGCTGATAGAGAGGATTGAGAAATTTATTTAATAGAAGATTTTTGGAATAGGGAGGGATAAAAATAAAATAGATTAAAAACCATTTTTCTGCACAAATTTTGATTTGGTTGTTCAAATGGAACTGACATTTCTACTTTTCAAATGATGGGGATAAGCTCCACAGTCATGCAAAAAATACCAACCAGTACCATTTTTTTTTTACAATTGTTTTACACATCAGATGTTAAAATCAAAAATGTAACCGAAGAATAACAACATGTGATATATCACACAATGTTAATATTAACAAAGAGAAAACCAAAACTGTCGCACCAGGAACATGGACAACATCCTCTCAGCTTTCAGCGTCGAGCGTGAATAGTACATGGATGTTAGATCACATGGGGATAAGGCTGCACTGTGATGGGATGGTGAAGACAGTTGCCTTACAGTAAGAAGGTCCTTGGTTTGGGGCCTTTCTGTGTTCAGTCTGCTTGTTCTTTCTATGGATTCTCTCAGGTACTGGAGCTTCAAATCATCTATACACATGCATGCTGACTTAGTTGATAATTCTTTGTTGTGTGTATGTGCAGTTTTATTTCTCATTCGACTTTGATAGACTAACAGTGTTAACCAGACAGTTCCCTGAGCTCTGTATAACTTGGATTAAGCCATTTTCTATAGAAAGAACTATCATGTCTGGTCATATCAGGGGAATTATATATGAAAAGAGCATATACAGTAAATAGTTTTGAGCTTTAGTGGAAGTGCTTCTGATTTTTACAGTTTCCATTCACCCCCCTTACTGTATATCATGCTCACTCACTGCAAGTGAAATCTTTACTTCTCCAAACCAAATGGCTCTAATCTGACCCATGTGGTTCTGTAGTCCCTTTTTGACCCCTAGAAACTGTGTAAACACAAGCTGCTTTCAGATAAGGCTCTAGCTTAAGTGTGTTGACAGTACAGTTAAAGGGATCAACAATATTTTTAAATGTAATACTTGCTTAAGTTTAGGCATTAAAAATCATTTGTTTGAAGAAACCAAGACTAAATGAAGAAGAGAAACTCAAATCTATTCCTTGAAAAACATGAACAGTTGGTTTCCATCTGGATGATTAGATTTAACAGGACCGCTTTTTCTCTTTCTGACGACCTCAGTCAAACCCATGTTAAACCGTTTCACTGCCTAATCCTGCCTTCCATTCCCACTTCTACAGTAAATGACATTCACAGAGAGATTTAAAAGATGTTGACATCTAATGTGTTTTTGAATATGGACAAAAAATGAATGACTATTCTCAGTCCCACTCTACAATCACAAATTTGAATCGGCAACAAGAAGCACTGTGACAGAAAATGTCATCTGTCACATTAGATGGTAATTGCACCAAGATGAAGGCAGCAGAGACAGAAGCCCCTGCGAAGCTATTCAGCTCTTATGTGCAATATAACCACATTCTAAATGCCCATACAGGATACAGGGTTTGGAAGTAGCTCTCCACTTGGAAAATTAAACCATAACTTCATGTGTTCTCTCAGTTGGAAAGATTCAAATGAAAGAGAGGGGAGGAACAATGGAAGCAACGTGTGCAGTATCACATGTGTTTTGCAGATAGATTCGTGCTGTCCTTTCAGATGCCAAGGATTCCCATGTGCTCAGGCTTAACTCATGGTCACTGAATTGTGGGGGCAAATGAATCCATGTTTATGCGTGTCTGTGTATTTTTTAAAAAACTCTCTACAGGAGAGCTGTCATAACAAATATCGCAAAGTTAAAAGATGTCTTTACACTTTCATGCAAGTCTGTTTTTGTGTAAATATGAATGCACACAGAACATCTTCCCTTGCACTTAACATGTCAACACGTTTGGAAGTGTGATCAGACGCTTGAAATAAGAGCCCTGGTATTATGTCTGCAAGAGATGCAGTGTAGTATTTGACCAGATACAGTATTATACAGGATATACATTCCTTGTCTGCAGAGCCAAAAATATAACACCTTCTACATTAAACAGTCCCATTGAGAGCTCTTAACCTGCTGCCTTTAAGCACTAAATGTTAGATTCAACAGCGTGGATAAGGCATGCTGCTGTAATTATACCATTCAGCAGCTCTGTGGCGAGGGAGCAGGAAAGCAGTAGGAGCTTATAGATGTATTTATGAGTAGTAAAGTTCGTCCCTTCTGCAGAGATAAAGTAGATGGTTAACCCTTTACCTTTTGTTTTTAGAATAAATGATTATTTTTTTCACATGTGTTCATAATAAATCTGATAAGGTCATGTAGATTTTATGTCCACAGCAATACTATCTTTGGGCTGTCATGGCCGAACACCTCCGGGGGCTTGTTGGACAAGCAGAGATGTTTGATTGATGGGCAGCCCTGCAATATTTCCCTGCTATTACCACTGTACTGAGTTGGGCAGAATTACACAGGTGGCTCTTAGGTTGTCTCTCTGTTTACACTTGGACCCAGCAATTGAGAAAAGTGAAGTCTGCTACTGACCCAGTTAGGGAGCGAGTGATGGATCTCTTAGGGGCACACTGTTTGTTGTAATGGGTTTAGCACGCTTCCTTTTTCAGCTCCAAATGAAAAAAAAAAGTCCCGAACACCACAGCGTGCATACACTTATAACAGAGTTAGTTCATGTTTAAGTCATGAGGCTCCACGGCTCTTTTGCCAACTCAATACACATATTGCTGCCAAATCCACTTCACCCCCATAACCCCGACTGTCAGCCACAACCCACTGCGCCGATTTGAAAAATGTCTCTCGATATTTTTTGGAGTAGACATGAACCATATAAGCGTCTGCCTGTGTGTCTGGATATTTGTAGACAGGTTTTGTTAATACCTGAGAAATTTTCCTGTTTTGTCTTTTTGTAAAATAAAAGAGAAATAAATATACACAGAGTTTGATTCTGCAAACCTGGTGTTAATTCTCAACAATAGATCCCACTGCAGATCTGAAGATAACTGACTTCTGTTATGTGCAGAAGTATAGCTCACCATAGCCATTTAATTAGACAATCTTCTGCAAGTATATGTGCATTGGAGGGTTATCATCACCTTTTTTACTTGATAATACCTTCAGTTAATTCTGCCTCCTGTAACTGGGAGATCATTATATTTGTATGTGCAGCCAAATTTACTGAGACATTGTCTCTTAGTTACTTGAGTACTGATTTTTGTCAGATGAGGCTGACATCATAAAATAATTTTATTACAATAAAAATTTGTGAATGATATTTGCGATCATGAGTTGACAGAGTATCTTAATGGGCCGCTTTATAGTCACAATTTCTGACACATTCAGCAATCTTACAAAAGAAATGTAAAAATATGTGAATGAACTCGGCTGCAACAATATATAACTCTAATGTACAGTTTTGCAAAAAAAAAAAAAAGTAGCATAATGGCAAGGCCTATTTGAATCTACTGAGTGTAAATAGAGTACAGGAGTGATTCAGCATCCAGCTGCATTATCTTGGATGCGTTGGTCTGGTTTAAGAGCTTGGATTTCGTTATACCAACATATTAAGATGCATTTTAGAAGTCCAGTTAAGGTCATACCAACACAATAATGTGTTTTTTTAAGTATCACTTAAACATGGTGAATGATTGGAAAGCATAAGAAGGCTATAAAAAGATATCAGAGTGCTTCCATTATATATTTTTTACTGTTCTAAATTCAATTAAGAAATGGACATCAAGTGCAACAGCATTTACTTAGGGCGTTTCAAGACTTTTTCACATATTTGTTGTGATGATTTTTTGCTATTTGTCATGGTTTGGTCTGGTTCTCCTGTTAGGTGGGGCTGAGCAGGTTCCAGTGGATCCAGGGCAGAGTCTGGCTTAACGATTTCCAGCTGCTCCCAATCAAGCCTCATCAGAGTCACCTTTAAAAGACCTGCAGGAGCAGCCAGACACTGCCAGATTGTCTCAACTACTGTGGTGGTAATCTAGTTTTTCTCTATTTCTCTGTGACCCTAGAAATTCCAAGTACTTACCTGTCAGTAATCTCCAGAACATCATCCATCGGCCCGTGGATCCAGACTTCCTCGCTGATCCCGGTCCCTGCCTGCTCACCCCAATGGTCATTCTGGACCTCAAACTCAGCCAGTCACCTCCCTGTCTCTGGACCACCGACTGTCCCAGTTTGTCTGCTCGCGCTGGACCAAAATCCCTCTCCACCTCCACCAGCCTGGATCCTCTCCTGGACCCCCCAGACCTCCTGGTTCCACAGTCGCTAACTAACGTATCTCTCAAACATTATTTCTCAATCCCCGTTTCATACTTTGCTTTTGGGTTCCTCCGCCTGACGGCTCCACCTAGCCGTGACACTATTTTTATGCCATATTTGTTTTTGATCATACAAATGAAAAAGTAATAGTCTGGTGAATTTTTTAAGGAAAAAAGGGAACCGTGTGCACTAAGTGTTGGAGATTTTCAGTTTGCTTAATGGTGTCTACTCTTTTGAGGGCAACAGTATTCGGATAGGCACTTATGTAATATCTTATTGGACCATGCATTTGGGTGCCCAAGTGGGCACTTTGCAACTGTTTACTTTTCATACTCATTCCAAATGGTTTACTTGCCTGTACTGAAGACCTGTATTTCCCACAAGCCTTATGAGCTCCGGCTCCTGGCTCCAGTGCAATAAAAAACAGGGTGCTCAGTATGAAATTGACTTTATACAGATTATGCTGTGCAAAACTGAGTTTGACACTTGTAAACTTGCAGGCATAATGCAAGAACATATTTTCAGAATATTATGTTTAGACTGTTTCATATAGATTGTAGCAAACCTCTGCAGAAGTTGAAGTAAAATTGGTTGTTGACAACTGAAATCTAGCTGATTTCTCATCTTTATATACTGACCCGATGTAACAATAGATGTCCAATCATATTGATTTGTGGGATTATTTTTTATTAGTAAGACGATAAAATTATGCAGACTTACACACTTAATGATATCTAGACCTGTATAACATCATCATATCATCTTAGAAACTACGCCAGAGTCCCCCCCCCCCCTTTGCTCATGGAGGTGCTGATGCATGCTCTTGTTTCTAATGGTATAGATTATAATTATGTATTACGATACCCAGCTCTGTGGTTTTCCAAAAAGAGTATATCTAGTTTACAGTTACTTCAGAACAGGGGTGAGAGCACATTACACCAGTATCAAAGTCGCTTTGTGGGATCTCTGTACATTTCAGGGTAGATTTTCAGGTTCTTCTAGTTGTTTAAAAATGTCTTAATGGTCTTGATCCTGTGTAGTACTCTGAGGTCCTCTGCTACAGGCCTTTTAATTGTTCCTACAGCAAGGCCATCATTACAGCCATCAACTTTGGAATGGCCGGAATCTCACGGCCAGAACTTTAAAAAGAAACTCAGGATCTATCTTTTTACTTAATTTTTGTCCATTCATTTTATTTAATTTGATTATGTTTTATTGTTTTTATGAATTCTTTCAATACTTTTGCTTTTCCAATCAAAGCAGTAGAAAAAAGAAAAAAGAAAAAATATCCCTGGCCAGACCCAAACTGAACAGACCGAAAGTTAAAATGCCATTTTAAGCCTATTACATGTTACAGTACTTTTTAACTTTTAAATATTTTCGTCCGCACTCTTCATAATAGTCATTAATATCTGACAGTAAACCAGGGCGGGATCGGCCAGCAGCAGCTTTGAGTCTGGTACCAGAGCAGAGGAGGACATCTGCTGGTCAGATGGCTGGGACTGATGCTGCGTGAGGATGCTTCAGGACGGGGGTATTGCTTGCGCCAGCAGCACCCGCTACTCAATGAGAAGAGTAAAAGTTGTGTGCTTTCATGTCAGTCTCTAACACCATAAAAAGTCTGTAGATTACATGCTATTTGTTTTTTAAAAAAGAGTCACGTAAAGGGTCTAAAACTCGCGACACATGTTGAAGTCGCTAAACTGGCAACACTGTGTTAGCTGAACTCTGGCATGTCCGTAAGTTTAATCGTACTGGAAATCATGCACTGACAAACATTCCATGTTGTTTGGAGCATAAACTGTGAATAAATGCATTCATTTTTTGAAGGCATTAACTTTCTAGTGATTAATTACTTGTGATTAATGCATTAAAGTCCTACCCCTACTTTTTAAAAACATTTTTTACTCCAGTATTTTTTTGCACGTGTGAATCTGTATGTGAAGGAAACATGAAGGAGATTATTTTAAGGTGGGATTTTAAATTGCTATGATACAAACTTTGGCGTGTAAAGGCGTGCTTTATTTCAATATGCAAAAGTCATTTGTTTTGTCAATTTGAAAAGCATTTTGTTGCTGGTTGCATGAAAAGTGCTTTATGACTAAAGCTTGATATGATCTGATATACACATGGGTCATTGGGGCACTAAAGAGACCCCCCATCATTTCCCCTTTTCCTTTTCCTCCATATATGCTATTTTATTATTCCAGATATTCAACTTATTAATTAATCCTCACACAGATGTGGGGTGCCGTGCCATTAATAAGTGTAAGAGCAGTAGTAGGAAGTTAGCGAGAGACCTGTTGTTGGTCAGAGAATAAAGCAATAAAAAAGAGAAAGAACCATGTGAGGGCTGTTTCGCTGAGAGATGTTACATGAAAGTCTAGATTCTGCTGAGATGACAAAGGATTAGTTAGCATGAGTCTATTGTTTAATTTTTCTATTTTTTTTTTCTTTTTGCAAAAAAGTTTTTGTTTAGTGTGCCTTAAAGATTTTCCCCACTTTGGCTCATCCTAAAAAAAGGCTTATTTTTCATCTGTCTTGGATCCTGTCTCTTTTCGCACCGTTTCCAGCCAGTAAAAATCATTCTGATATTGTCTTATCTCATGCTTTGTCATGTTTTCTCTTCCTTTTCATCCCTTCCTCCGATAATGTCCTCTTTACCCCTGAATAAGCCAAGCATGAAAAACAGCCATTGTGTTACAAGCCAGTTGCTGGTGAATGATAAAGTGCCATGAAGCATCATGCAGCTGTTCAGTCATGCCACGGACAGGGGAAAAAATGTTAAGTGCGGTTTTAGAATTGGAGACCTGTGGACTATTTGTTTAAGCATCATTAAATGTAAAGGTTTCAGGCTAAATTTAGCCACAAAATAAGCATTCTGAGTAATGTACACTGATTCATATCCATAACATTAAATCCACACATACTGAACATTTTTACTATTGCTGAGTTTATTGCAAAACAGATACATTGAATCCAGTTATACTGGCTTTTCTTAGTAATTCGCAGTGCATTTGATTGCTTCCTTCTTGTTTTGTTCATGCCATGTCATCCTTTCTTTGTTAGCTTAATACTGAGCTGTGTCTACATAAAGTGGCCAATAATGTTTTTCATCCACCAGTGGGCATTAATAAAGAGCTTTGTGTTCTTCTGCCTGCTTGATTAAGCGTCAGTGTTTGTGATGTTGCCTGTACGCTAACACAATCAGAGTAATGAGTCCTTTGATGCAGACTTATCATGGATAAATACTCATGCTGTTTTTGATGGAGTTTTGTTTTTATTTTCCAAAGCGATGAACACCAAAAGGAAAACACCTTTACCATTCTTAGTATCCATTTGCACTCATGTCATGTTCTGAAATTGCAAGAGAGGATGATAAGGTCGAAGGGCTATCGCTGAAGTCTTCCGTGGTTTAACCGTGTAATCTGCCTGTTAGAGCGGCCAAGTGTAATGGGAGGTCATCAGTGTTTGTAAGAATAAGGTTCAATGCTGCATTATGCTGAGGGGTGTTTATAGGAGTGACAGGAAAGCATGTGTGTATGTAACCTGGAAGCATTGATATATTGCAGCTGTATCTCCGAACAAAACTGAGCGAAAAACAGACAAATGAATCAGGGTCATTACTCTGTTTTAGCCCTCGCTCGGGGTAATTCATCGGTTGGACCCCCAAGCCATATGCTTTAGTTAACATTCAATCCCTGCAGAAATTGTTCTCATTGAAAAGTAGCTTTTATGGTGAGTTCATGTGTGATACGGTGATGAAGGAGGAGGAAAACAGAAGAGGCCACAATGAAACAGGCAGGAGTAGAACTCATGAATAACAGATGGAAACAGAGGTGCTGCGTTTGGCTTGAATATGAATGGCCTTGCCTGCAGACCAACACATCAAACTCTTGAGTATTAACTCTCCTTCTAGCTCTGCTAACAGATTCTTGGTCCTCGTTGCTGTTGGTCACTCTGTAGTACGGTAGCACCTGAGACTGGTAAAACATCACTGGATTATAACTGATCCATTATTTAAGCAGCATTATACTTTTGCAGCTGATGGGGGTAGACCCAGTTTAAACTGTTTTGTACTTGTAATCCCTCCTTTTGACCCTCCAAAAACCGAAATATTTTCAAGTGGCAGCAACATGATTAGCTAATAACGACGGAAACACTTCAGTATTCTCCAACTTATTTATTATAAATGATGAACAATTCAAACAAATAATCTGTTTTATTTAAGATTTTGTTCCAAAGTTCAGTCATTGTTACCCACCACTCATTGGAAAATATTCTGAATGTGTGAAAAACATTATTGACCACTTTATGTAGACACAGCTCAGTATTAAGCTAACAAAGAAATGATGACATGGCAGGAACAAAACAAGAAGAAAGCAATCAAATGTACAGCAAATTACTAGGAACCCATTAGACATCTGCAGCTCACGCAGAACGCTGCTGCTAGAGTTATAACCCGGACTAAGAGATCTAAACACATCACACCAGTTTTAAAACCTTCACATTGGCCTCCAGTCAGTCCCAGAATAGATTTTAAAACTTTTCTGATCATTTATAAATCCCAGTACAATTTTGGGCCAAAGATAAACCTGTTATATGTTAAAGGAGAATTTCATTTTTTTAAACCTGGGGTTTGTTGTCATCTATCCTCTCATACATGTGAGTGAGGAGGAAACGAACGTTCAAGATCGC
>JBBDHI010000008.1:10160873-10176458 GCA_037177115.1 Craterocephalus stercusmuscarum
AGATAGATAGATAGATAGATAGATAGATAGATAGATAGATAGATAGATAGATAGATAGATAGATAGATAGATAGGGGAAATTATATCAAGGCAAGGCAAACATTAGTTTGTCAGTTTAGACAAGAATAATCAAATGATTCATTTTAATCTTTTCAAGACCAAACATACACTGTTTATGCACATTCATCCTACTGACTATCAAGCTGAGCCAGTGTAAACAGGTTTTTACAGATAATTGAAAATGTTATAAGGAAATGTACCTTGGCACCTTTATCATTAGTTAAAGGAGTTCAACGCCCATGAGGTAAGAGGAAATCTCTGTGTAACATGTTACCTTTTCCTTCTCAGCTTTCCCCTTTTCATAAAATGTTACCATGCTGACCAACTTTTGAGCCACAAGAAACCAAAGCTAACTGGGCAATAATGGTAGTAAGCTAACAGACAGAGGAGTGCCCTCACAAGGTGGCGCTCCCATCTCAACATTAAACATACCTTCACTTTCTGTGTCATATTGCTATGCAAGGGTCAGTAAAAAGGTCTCACATTCTGATGTATAGAGATGTGTAGAGATTAAATCTAAAACGGGTCTTGGTCAGAAATTTTGTTTTTCAAGATTATTTTCAATAAATGCAATTGGACATTTTCCTTGCATGTGACAGGCCTGTACACAGAGGTTGTTGTGTGGAGATGTGGTATTTGAACCAACCACCAGTTGGTATCAGTTCATTTACTATATTCTTTATCTAAGAGTGAACAAACATCACAGTGTCTAAACCTCCTTTATGCACACTTTTCTTTTTCTTCCTTAAATCTAAAAATGACAGGAAAACCATGGTTCTGGTACCACTGAGCAACACAGAAAGACTTTTTGTCTGCTATCGATATGTTTGCCTCAGGAATTCACAGAATAAACGTTCAGATTCCTGAGCTGAAACGGGAGAAAGTCCTTCTGCTTGTGTCTCCTGCATAACTGTAGTGTGACATGAATACCACCAGCCGCTGTGGAGAAAATCACTGCTCCACTTAGCTGACATCCAACTCCACCACACTTTGCACGCTCTAAAGTAAATACACATGTCCTGCATGTTGAGTCTTAGATCCATTCTGATTTAAAGCACACAGTCCAGCAGTAATCACGTAAAAACACACACGTTTAATGGACTGCCTTAACACTATCACATCCCGGCTCTCACCTTTCTCTCAGCCTTTCTGTTCCACTTCAGTGAGGACAACAGGCTATCCCTGTCCTCCAAAGCTACCCACTCCACATTTGCATATCAATTTACTTTTTAATATAATACTCTGTCACTCGAGACCCATTTGTCATTCCAGTACCAAGCCTCCATCCATATATTATTGTCACTGTAGCCCCTCCTTCATCTTTTTCTCTTTCTATCTGCCTTGGCGCAGTTTATCTCTCTTAATTTTCCCTCCGAGTGAATACATTGGCTTTTTAAGAATAAATAAAAACAAACAAAAAACACATTTATTTATTTATTTTTTGTTTATCCTCTGAGAACGGGCTCTTTCTTCTGCCCTGTATCCTGCTGTGCTGGGTTTTTTTATTTCCTATGAAAGAAGAAAGCGTAGACAGGAGTAAAAGTAAAAGAGGAGTAAAGAGAGAGCAAGGAGATGGAAAAAGAGAGTGCTGACAGGCAAGAATGCACAATGGGGGTCCAAGCCTGCATACCAACTAACAAGCAATCAGATGGAGGGGAAGCATGAGAAGAGGCAGCCATAGGAATAAAAACTCCAAGGTTAACGTGAGGGAAGAAAGAGGCAGTGTTTCAACAGCAACAACAAGAGGTGAAGATAAAGTGGGAGAAAAAAGAGAAGCGAAAGTTTGAGAGGGGAAAGAGTCCAGCAGGAAAAGCAACAAAGGAAAGATCTTAATAAAAGGGAAGAGTAAAACAAAGAGGGATAGATTCAAGTCAAGTGCACACTGCATGGACTGAGAGTTAACAAGGACAGACGGTGAGTACAACATAATCAGTACATAATTCAGCTCTGAAGGGAAGAAGGGAGAAAGACTGAGGATACGTGAGATAGGAACAAAGAGCAGCCGGCAACAGCATGGCTACAGAACACGGGAGAGAGACTGAGAAAGAGCAAGCGTCTGCATCTGGTGGTGGGCTATAAATAGGAGAAAATGAGACCTGCCAGGGAAACAGCATTTTAAGTTATATCTTAATTAACCCTGCCTCATAAAAACCTATATTCCTTTATTGTTTGAACTTACTTGCTCCCACTCAAGATAACAGGAAGCTTTTGGATCCCGAAACCAAGAAAACACATTGGGCAGGATGCCAGTCCATCATAAGACAAACAGCAGATATACTCAAAAGGACAATTCGGAGCATTCAATCCAGTTTGCAGTAGGAAGGAACCAGCTCCCTCTGAGGTCAGCCACATGAACACGGGGCGAACACACAGCATCAGTGTGTCTTTCTGTCAGGTGACGGCTCTGATAAATCCAATTCAGTGTGGTCAGCCCAACAAAAATATTTTATTCCAAAAGAAATACACTCACACGACTTTTTTAGTGTTTGAACTTCAGTAAGATCTCTTTCCTGAGGATTCTAGTTATTATTCTAGGTATATTTACTTTTTCAAGCCAACATGGCAAGAGAAAAAAGATGGCTCTTCTTACTATTGCTTGTAATATTCCGCCTCTTCATGTATTGGTCTGTTAGGCCTCAGGCTCCATTACTGCTTTCCATTTCTGTCTCAGTCTGACTCCAGGCTAATGCGAGGGAGACGTAACCTGTCCAGCTCGGAGTTGTGCTGACTTGTAAGTCCTCTGATAATTAAAATGAGTACTCACTGAGTCTGCTGTTATCTGTGCTGCTCTTCCTTAAAGCTTGACAGAGCTGTGTGTGGTTAAGAAAATGTGCACCGTGTGCTGGATGTGCAGCACGGTCATCGCATTGCATATGTATGCGCCTCCACTCTGTGATGTGCAGTTTCATAGGCGCTTAGAAACAAATGATACGAAATGATTTGAATCAAAGAAGAAAAGAAAGGAGGAAAAGCATTTGAGGATCTGGGAGGTGGGAAGGCAAGCTTTGGTAGGACAACATGAAAAGCTTGTTTACGTACATCAGGCAGAAAAAGGCTGAATAACAGAGACTAAGGTAAATATGAAAGGTGGAATAACCTTGAAACAAAGTAGGACACAAGAAATACTTTTAAAAAGCATGAAATCATAGCCAACACATGACAAGAGTTTTTTCTGAGGACATGTTTTCCTTTTTTTTCCTCCTCCCTCGCCTGTGTCTCCCCCTTTTCCCTTTGCTCTCACCTCCTTCCCTCTTTCCTTTCCTCTCGTCACCTCTAATCTCATCTCTTCTCCTCTCCTCTTTCATTTCCTGTCTCCCCACATTATTTTCCCTCTGCTAATCAGAATGACTAGAAAAATGAAATCAGTAAATCATTAGTCACCCCTCCAGCATGACACAATGAAATGACACATCTATCCTGCTTTCTCCATCACTCCCTCCTCACACACACACACACACACCCTGCTGTGAGTATCTGCTCCCATCATTACTCATGATAATAGTGATTCCATTTAATATCAAGCCATTAAATAAAAAATAATTAACGGGAATGAAATCAATGGATTAAATTCACTCTCATTATTTCACAGCAAAATTAAGCCTCCTTCATCACCTGAAAAACAAAACGAATTCATTGCTTGGCTGCTAATAAACATAGCGGTTTGTAAAAGTTGATTGTGGATAATGAGGAGTCCAAACAGCAAGTGAAGCTGCGAACATTCAGTCGGGGTGCAGAATAAAATCGATTCACATCAGAATCGAGATTCTTATTCGTGAAGATTCTGAATCGATCCAAACTTTCCACGAATCGATAGGTAATGCTAGGCAAACATAAACATCACCTCTTTATCAAAAACTGCTTCTGTGTATTTTCAGTTTTTGAATCACTTGATTTGGCACACAAATTTGTACTTTTTGTTACTAATAGTGTATTTTTTTGAATCGAGAATCAGTACCGAATCATGAGATGATGTCAGATTCCCATCCCTAGTGTTCAGGAACAGCCGTGAGCAGGACTCCTGGCTTTTTCCTCTCCATCTCGGCCACTTCTGGCACTGGCTCAACACTCTCTGACCGCAGTGTAAAAAGATTTACCCAGCTCCGGCTAATTATTAGAAAGGGGAAATGATTAGCAGAAGAGTTATGACTAATAAATCTGTCCATGTTTCATTAACACCCTGTTTGGAAACATTTCATTTCCAGGCCTCTTATTAAAGAGAGTGGTAAAGGAAAAAGGAGAAAAAGAGGAAGAAGCTCTGCTCTGGTGATTGCTGTAGTGTAGCCGAATTTTTAACAACCTAGTGAAAGGTCAAATGTAAGAGGGTAGAACGAAGCAGAGAGACGCATGTCATCTGCATCATTAATTAAAGTGTACCTTTATATTGGCTAACAGATCCATGTGTGGATATCGGTGTAAAACTAATTTCCCTAATGATGTTACTACACTGAGACAGCTCGATTAGCTCAAGACCATAATATATGTGTTTGTGTTTCCAACAAATATATTCTAATGAAGTCTAAAGTGTTAGACCTTAGATGAAAAGAGTTTTTATTTGATCTGTTGCTGTCTGTCTGTTCAGTTCTACACAGCTGGAGTGAAACCGACGTGCAGCAGTTAGCTGCTACGACCACATTGCTTTGTAGATACTCTAGGTATTCTGCAGACGACGCTTTATTTGGCTATACCTGCAGCTCAAGCATAACCATCCAAGCAGGCACACAGAAATCAGCCCAATGATTTCACTCATTGTTCACCACTCTGGGCCGTCTGTGTCTTAGATTTATACAGTATGAATTAGATCTTTTGGCTGCAAAGTCACTATCAGCGCTCAGAAGGATTGATATTTTTCTTACCTCCACCCAAATTCCTGGATCATTTGGCATTCATAGCTTCCCTCCCACTTATTTCTCCCGAATACAAAACCCTCACCATTATTCTTTAGTTTTCCACACCGTCTTTGAAAATCCAACCAAACATACACACACACACCTTGTGAGCTGTTCGAAACTCAGTCAGTAATGTAGTTATTCAGTTCGTCACAGCTCTTTCCGCTGACTGCCTCTCTCTCCTCTCTCAGCGGCGTGTTTTCATTAGAACACGCTCTCCCTTTTATTCATCCTTCCTCTCCTCTTTTGTGTCATGAAGTTTTCAAGAATAACCCTGGGCTGCACAACAGATGCTACGGAGGTGAATGCTTCATCACGTAAACACACACACGCGCGTAAACAGGAGACGGTAATGTGTAAAGGAGGTAGAGCTGTTACTGCTCACTATTAGAACGACTGAGAAATCTGTCGGCCATAATAAGCGGCATTTTGATAGCTCACTTTCTTCTATCGACCCTTCCACATGGATTTTTTTAACATCTTCTGCAATAGAAGTTTTCTCCCTCTAAGATCTAGATACTTTACATACATTTGTAAATGGGAAGAATTTCAGAAAATCACTGGACTGAACCTCACAGCAAGAGGAATCTCAAACCCATTTGAAAAAGTATCAGATTTTTTACTTTAATCAGATTAAGTCTATTATAGATTGTAGACGTGAAGCCCTGCAGACTATCTGCAGATATATAGCATAAAGGCTGAGTCTGGAACACAACAAAGATGAAACGGCGTAAAAAAATAAAACAACAGCAAACATAGATGGACCCAAATCACACTGATTCATCTCCAAAAGTCCCACATTAAAATTATGAAGACCAAAGACATCTATGTGTAACCAAAGCCTGCAGCTATTCAGAAAAGGAGACGTTTGTAAGGCTGGAGCATCATTAGGATGCAGACAAAAAGTCAGGCTCCAACATGCACAGGCAAACATGAAGATGCTGGGAGGCAGAAACTGTAACATGTTTAACAAGGAGTGAGAGAAAGTGAAGACCGAAGGGGGAGAAAGCTTTCTGAGTGAAAGGCCATCTGCTGAAGCCATGACTATGCCAGTTGCTTGCAAGCTCCCATCGTCTGCACCTGCCAGCCTGCCAAAGCACCCTCAGGAGGACAAAAGCACAAACTTCACACACAAACACACGTTTGCACGAATTTACTCGCCGAGCAATAATGGCATGCACACAGCAATAACTGGTGTGATCTGTCAGCGCCGTGCTGTGTCTGAGTAGCTTTGGGTGTTTTTTCATGTTTTCCCTCCTGCAGTAACAATAGCATAACAGCACTTTATTAAATGAGGACAGGAGAGAACAGAATAGCCTGCAAATCAGCCCGTTTATGAGGCATAGCTGTTCAGCACACTGCCAGCATCGGCTGCAGGAACAGTTACATGTGCCTGAGTGGGCTGTGTGAGGAAAAGAGCGTGTGGGCATACATTTTTAGTAATAAGAACCTTCAATCAAGCTGTGCTAAATGTGATCAGAGTTGTGGATTCAATAGTGGAAAAGCAAGAACAAAAACCTCAGCACTTCTATCCAGTTTAATGATTATTTAAACAGCTGGCATTTAGGGAGAAAAGGGGTCTTATAAATGTCTGGTGGAAAATCAATTAAAACCTGGCCGACTTTCAATGTCAATTTCACTTTAATCATTGTCCACATCGAGCTGCTAGCAGCGAATACATCAGATCGTCGATACATCCATCCAAATGTAAATTTCAAGAACTGAGCAGGAAATGAAAGTGGAAGAGAAAAATAAAAAAAGGGGGCGAAAATCAGCAGCGGGGAGGGTAAAATGCGAGCGTGGAGTGAAAGAGAATTTGACTGACAGATGAGATGGGACAGATGAAAAAAGGGATGCATGGGCAACACAAGAGGAGATTAGTTTCAGATATTCTCCCAATTCCTCTGAAACCTCAAGGATGACAGTCCTATTGCACCTAACAGTGCAATCGCCCACCCATCATCTCTCCTTAGCCTTCCGCCTCCCTTTTCAAACAGACTTGCAATCCAGCGTTTCATCTTTTGCTCCTTGCACCTCTCTCCTCTTTCCCTCGGCTCTCCTCCTCCCTCCATCAATCTCCCTTTTCTCTCCCTCACGAGCCTCCGCCTCTTTCTCTCTATCTTTCACAGCATCTGAAATGTGGCTCTCTTGTGGCACCGCCGTGCTTCAGATGTACCTTCTCCCGTCTCTGTGCTGCAGCCTGTCAGTCCCACTGTCTATCTAATATGTTTATTCTCCACTTGTGTCTCTCCTTTACCTCACTTCTGTCCATCTTTCTGCCCCCCCTGAGCGCTATCTCTCCCCTTCATGTCTCTCTGGTGATGTAGCTTTGATCCTCGCTTCATTCCCCAGTCACAAACATGGCCCACTCTTAACCTGGGCACACACACACACACACACACACACATTTTGACAGATGTACAGATGAGGTATAATAGACAGCAATAATCAACGTTGTTTCCTCCCGGGTGTCCACACCTTTCAGTGTAAGAGAAATAAGCTCAAAGAGGCTGAGAGAGAGAGGAGACCTTAAATTGATGGCGGTGCATCGACCCTTCTGTAAAACCTAGTTAACACCTCCCAAGCCTGTGAAACCTGATTAGTGCATGTGTGTGTCATCATGTGCGTTCACAACACAAAATGTTTAACAGGTTGTTTTCCTTCGCAGATGTACAACCCCATGATTCCCAACTGATTAGAAACATGTTTATGTGTTTTTGTTCATGAGTCTCATAAGTGTGTGTGCGTGTGTTTGTGTGTGTGTGTCCACCACATAGGGGAGATTCTGCTGATTACATCCCCTCTAGTCAATAGTGAATAGAGCACTCAGCCTGATAAGCAATCACCTGAGTCAATACTAATGTTTTTAGTGAGTGTACATAAGTATGAGCATGTTTGTGTGCATGTGGAGGCGTGTGTGTGTGTGTGTATGGGGGTGTGTAGCTCTTAAAATGGGGCTAATCTAGATGAAACTCATGGCGGACCAACATTTGGTTACATGTATGGTAAATCCCAGATGCTTGTCATCCCCTTATTTCCTCTTCTCCAAAAAGCCTCCACCTAACTCGCATCCTTTCATCTTCTCTCCTCTCAGGAGTCGCTGCTCTTTTATTTTCCTCTCTGCTTCTCATCTCCTTCTCCTCTTTGGCCTTCGTTGAGACAGAGCATTAACGGCCGTCTAACCTTCAAAGGGAGTGTCCATGGAGGCTCCACGCTCTTCACATTCAAAGTAACACAACCTTTAGTCAGACTTATGCAGCCGTGTAAATGTCAGAGATGGGCAGTCGACTTTTTCACACCCACAAATAAGTCCTCAGAGTGAGGGGGAGAGAGAGAGAGAGAGAGAGAGAGAGGAGACCTGCTTATGTGCACATAAATGCACATGAATATAACCAGATAGGCTTCCTGTTTACCATTACATGAGGAGAATCCTTTTTGTTTGTGACTGTATAATGTGCAACGATGGAGAAAACAGAAGTAATGACTAATGAGCACTTTTTTAAATTGTCTTATAACTAAATAAATCTTAAAGAAGTTCATTCACTAAGTTTTAAGGGTTCTGATACTGCTCTCTTTCAAGGATGATAGTGCTGATGACATCATTACTGATGATATTCTCTCTTCTGGTCAGGGAGAATTCATGACTACTTAAGTTGAAAATCTTTTAAAAACTGATCACAAACCTGTGATTTTCAGGCTTAAATTTTGCATAACTGTAATGAAAAGAAAAGATCCCCTGACCTTGAGGTCTGTTTGAATACTTTTGGAGACATAGAGGGAATACCTGTGAGATTTATTGAGATGTTTGTGTTACTGATAAAGAATAAATGAAGATGACATTTAGCACAAATGAAAAAATGTTTCAGGTTTGTTGAAAAAAGAAACAAAATAAAACAAAACCAACAAACAAAAAAAAGAGAAAAATCTGAAGGTGAAGACCCTCTTCATAGGCTTCCACAGTAAGGTCACTTTTATATTTAGACATAAAGAGCTTTGTTCTTTAATGAGGACTAAGTGTTGACCCTACCTTCCGCTGACAACAAAGCAGGTCACCAGGAAGATGAGGAGAACAATTCCCCCTGCAATAGATACAGCCAGAATGGTGGACTGGTTGGGGTCCCCTATGGCCAAAACATCTGCAAAGAAGAAACAGTGAACAGATTCATTCATTAAAGCCCAGATAAATGAGGATGGAAGAAAGTCAAGAATGTTCTCTACTGGAAGGAGATGATGGGAGAAAAGATTGAGGGCCTTTGAGACAGCAAGCAAGTTAGATGGCAAACATGACAGAGGAAAGATGGAGAAAGCCTGAAATATGATAGCAATAGAGGAGAGATAGAAGACAGGCTGAAGGAGGGGAAAAAGAGAGAGCAGCAAACCGCCACAAGACAGAAAAGGAGGTAGATGGAATAGTAAGTAAGGCCCCTTGATGAAAAGCGCTCTCCCTCTCTGCATGGCCTATGAGGCTATGAGAGTGGACGTGAAAGCCGTTCCCATTTGGCTGCGCTGTCCAAATGGATATGTTAACATTGCACATAACAAGGCTACCGCCGAGAACTTTCTGCAAAGATGCATCGATTTTTACGCCGCACCAATCCAGCCATTACTCACAACAAATACTCCATTTATCTGGCTTAGCTAAGCATGAGTGTGTCTCTGTGTGTGTGTGCACTGTATATGAATATGTATGTGTGTGTGTTGAGGAGGCAATTAATAGCCCTAGGCAGGCACAGACTGGCATTGATCTCCTATTAAAGTTGGTGGCATACACATAATCACATTTAACGATCGACACCATTGATCTGATCAGATGGCCTTGATGTGATTGTTCCAAGATCGGCTGCACTGTTTTACAGTGTTTCCCTTGAATTTGGACCCGTTGTCTGAAGTCTCAGCAGTGGGTTTAAATACATGAAATACTAACTCTGCCAGTATCCTGACATATGAAATGAATCCGTATTGAAGTTACGCAGGACCAAAAATCCAGCTTTGAGTTACTTTTATGGACTACTGAATGATTTATAGGCCAATATGTGCCTTTATGTGTGCTGCACCATCAACCTATAAAGTATAAATATACATTTACCGATTCATTCCGCTCTGCCCGCCTGTCTGGGAATCAATGATCACTTTGACGAGCACATTAGGGGGCTTCTAAAGCAGAAAATCCTCGCGCACACAATGAAAAGATAATGAAAGTGGATGAAAGCAAACAAAGGAGAAATGGACGTGTGGCGGAGAGTTTGACAGCATTATCTACGAGATTCAACATGAGGTGTGTGTGTGTGTGTGTGTCAGGCCTCAGCAGCTCAGATTTCTTTTCTGCTTTTATCTGAATTTAAATGCAAAGTTAAAATGATCGCACAGAGAGGCTAAAGGAACCCCACCAACCTGTTTCTGGTGTAAAAAATCTTCCACCTATTGGTTTTTGCTCCACTGGTCTGTGTGAATTAAGATCTCCAATACAGGCATGTTTTTTTTTTCTTGTCAAACTGAGTTGTCTTCATTTTACTTGATAAGTATGCCAGGATACTTTGAAGCCACTGGTTCAGATACAGTGACGACAACCTGTGAAGACTGCCTGGGTGTTTCTATCTGACAGCAGAACTGAGGAAGACGTTAGGATGAAAGTGAGCTATTTCACAACCATCCTCAGGATTGATTTAAACTGTGGGAGGGATGAATCAGTTTCTTAACACACTTGATAGAAGATGGCAGCACATTTTGCTGAGCTGTTAATCTTTGTCCTTCTTCTTGGCCTGCGTTATTAGTTTGGGTATATAGTGGGATGCTTTTGAAGTACAGAATGAATCAACTCTTAACCATAGCCAGCGCCTGTTGTTCCATTTTCAGGCTAAAAACCACGGGGAAATTTAAAATTGAGGAATACAGTTGCAAATATAACAAAGCAGGACACAGGAAGGGAAATTTCAAATCCTTATTCATTAGCAGCAAATAAATATTTCATTACTTTTTCCTTTACCTTCATGACTTGTTTCCAGTTCAATCTCTCCTCCGTAGCTCCCGTAGCCCCCATCGGTTCGAGCTCTAACCCTAAACACATAAGTGGTCCCTGGCTTCAGCCCGTCCACTGTCATCATGTTGGAGCGAGTCTTCAAAACCGTGTAGTTCTGCTCCCGCTGGTTCTGAAGCGAAGGGGAGAAAATTAAATATTAAGTAAAAAGAATTAACTGTCAGGAAAGTAAAAAAAAAAAAAAAAAATGTCCCTAGGGGCCAAAAAAAAAAAAAAAAACTCACAAAGTTTTCATTTGTTCACCGCTGGACCATTTGCCCACATTTGTACACGAGCATCTGTCAAGTCCCAGATTTTATCCTCTGTACACTCTGGGGCAATATGTGGTTACTAGTCCCGCTCCACTTCATTCCTCAACTACCTTGTGAGTGTGTGTGCATGCTTGGTTGTGTGTGTGTGGGAGGATGAATACAGAATAAGTGTGTCTGTCAGTAAGCTCATTCCCTGCAGAGAGGTTGATACTCAACCTAATGGAAGACACTGCAGAACACGGATTAATGCTATTTTACTGTTAACACATGCCGACACACACATACACACGGACACACACGCACACTCACAGTCTTAATTTCATCACCTTGGCTGTGTTTTACAAGGTTTGTTCGACAGATGTGCGGTTAATTAGCTTGATGTGAGCGGCAGAGGAGACGTGAGGGATAAGGAGGTGGAAACAGAGATAGAGAAATGTTTATGATGAACAAGTCATTAGAGACATGCCCTTAGGCTAAACCCATATCTCGCCAGCACGGAGATGAAGCACAAGAATCAAAAAGAGGGAACGTGTTGCATTTAAAGTGGTAAAGAGGCTCTCCAGTGATTCCGTGTTGCGTTAAATGAGTAGTTATTTATAAAAATGCTTTGAGAGAAACATTCATTCTCAGGACAAGAGTAAAATAAGAAGTTTTATGCCAGTATGATGCTACTGCACAAATTCTAATATATCAAAATCACCTTACCAGCACCTTACTAATGAGATGAAATGTGGCATTTTAAGTCTTTTTATATGATGGGTAGAATGTTTGTACAGTTATTTTAATGCCGACCATTTCCACTTGTAAAACATGAATTCATCATTTTTCAGGTGGGACTGACAGGGTCAGGTGGGTGGAGCCTAATCAAGGTATGGTGGGCTCTTTGGGAGGGAGCAGTCGAAGAACGAAGTGGAAGCCACAGCTTATACTGATTAGTGAGATTGTGGTACCTGTGGAAACCATTCCACAGTTCAACAGATTTCCCTCTCTAGCGCAACTTTCTTGTTAAGACCTAAAAGGGCCAAAATGAAGTCATTTTGGCATTTGAGTCAAGCAAATCATTTCTATAAATGGCTATGAAACCTAACTGGAAAAATTAGTCATCAACAAAACAAACCTACATGCGGCATTATATTCAGGTGGAGATGCTGAAAAAATGAATGGCATTTCAGTTGATGCTGTAGATAAACTAACTGGGGCTAACGGTACATGCTGTGATTCCCCCATATTTGTGTTTTTCTAAATAAGATCCAAAACTCAGCTGTAATAAGTTTATGTACAGTATGTAGATTCTCATGTTGTTGTGTTGAGCATGCATGGCATCCATGGAACCCACATTGCAACAATGATGCTTTCAGTCAACCTGACACACCTTCTCCTATACTGAGGCAGCACAATCTAACAGAAAAAATGTAACAGATGAATAAAAAGAACAAGACTTTACTCCCAGTCATGACAAATCAAGGCAATGAAAAGTGATTTATCACTAGGGGGGGAGACACAGATAGGGGTGCATGAGAAAATGACCTTTTACTACTACTTATTTCATTTATCACACATTCACTTACACACTTTATTTTCTTAATCACAAGGTTCAAACCCTCTCCAATTCAACACGATGTTCATTTTTAAGAGACTATGGTCCCATTTAGAGTAAAACAGACAGTAAAGCTGGGTATGCCCTTGGGTTGGGCTAACGTGACAGATCCGTTTTTATTTTACGGCAAATGGTCTGCTCTGTGCTTCAGCATGGGCGAGGAGTGGATGGAGCAGCAAAGTACGCATTTAACGGGTAACGGGGTCTGCCACCTGAGCCAAGGACACACAAGTTACCATACAGGCACAATGCATGCCAAGAGTCTGGCTTCTTCGTCAAGGACTCAAAACACAGAGATTGTGTACTCAGATGACTAAACTTAATGTTTCAAAGTGATAGATTCTTGGTAGGTTATGGTCTTTAGGATGAACACTCTGCATGCTCAGTTAGACTTTAGAGTTTCTCAAAAAAACGACTACTGACAAACATCCTGTGTTTCCAATCTTTTCCTTCTGTCTCTACAACTTAAAGGATTGAATTTTAATTCAAAAAATCTTATTTGTCCCCAAGGGGCAATTCAGGGTTTGTACAAATAAAACAAAATGACATAAAAAGACATAAAAGGACATTAAATAAAATAGCATCTGAAAATCTGTGCTTGTGTTCATCTCGCTCACCTTCTCGTAATAGATGACCTCATACTCCACTATTGCTCCGTTGGGCCTCTCTGGACCCTGCCAGGCTAAAGTCACACTGTCCTTGCTCCTCCTCTCCTTCAGCACTACACTCACTGAAAAACAGGAGATCAAGACATGAGCAACAAAGAGAAGTTAAAGAACATGAGAACAGCCTAAAACTGGACAGAACATTGTCAGATGAACTGATTTAATATGTAGATTTTCCTTTCTTGTAATTTTGTAAATGAGACAGCCTTCAGGGCACTATATGCATTACTTGTCTTCACAGTGTGTGACACGTGTGTGTAGTGTGTGATCTGCCTTCATCATCAAGGTTGAAACCAAAACCTGTGACTTCCTGCAAAAAGCAACCCCTCACTGGGACACATGCTTGTTGCGGGCTGACAGCATGTGTTTGTGTGAGCAAGAATAGATTTGTGTCTGTATGTGAGTCTTTATATGTGTGTGTGTGTGTGTTTAACACAGAGTATACTGTAGTTGTGAGAAGCATGTGCAAATCTTAATGAGGTTAACAACCTCCTACACCCCTTTCACTTTCCCCCGCCAGTTATAACACATGTCCATAGTATGAGGCCTATTAGTCATCACCACCCTGTCACACACACCTCGCTCACACACATTTCCCACAGTCCCACGCCTAGACAGAGATACATACGATTAAAGATGTGCAAGCAGAGGTGTCATTTTTGCTATCAATGTAATACTTCGCAGCAGCAAATCTAAATTCCTCATGTAAAACTTTAATGCTGCCGCCTTTAATCGGTTTTGGCAAAAAAAGGCTTTTTAATAATGAAGAAATTTCTCGTTTGTGCTGATAAGTGTTCTTCCCCAAGAGGATTTTATCAACCGCTTGTAAAGGGGAAGATACCTGAAAGTTGTTACTACAACTCAAACCCTGAGATATTGAGCCACATGAAGAACGTCCCTGTGACGGAGCAGTCTATGTAAAAAACTCCTTGCGTTTTGATTTTAAACTTAAAATTTTGGAATTAGAGCAGCATAATCCTGGGACATGTCTACGTTCTCACCTGTCTGCGATGTTGTGACATTTAAAACTACTGTTCCAGTTGGTGTGGGACTTAAGTTTGACACTCCATTTTGGCTCTCAATGGTGAAGCTGTAGTTGGAGTCCGGCTGCAAGTCGGTGATCAACACCGTGGCAGACGAGAGGCCGAGCTGTCTGGGAACAAAATGGACACTGCTGCCGCAGGGGGTGCACTTCTTGCCATCTCCGGAGCACTTCCTGCAGTGGACCCTGTAGGTGATGTCCCCTCTGCCTCCCGTGTCTCTGGGCGGCGACCACTCCAAGGTGACACAGGTCTCATTCACTGTAGAAATGGGGTTCTCTGGAGCAGACGGCGGACCTGATGAAGGACGATAGGGCAGATTTGCATTGGCACTTTTTTTCTTTTGTTGAAGAATTGTTTGTTGTTTTGGTTTCACATCAGAGAAGAGTCTTATTTTTCTAGAAAATGGCTAGAATGAATAAGTTGTTTTTTCTGGGTGGAAAACTTTTGCAATCTTCTCTCTTCTATCCTTGAAGCTTTATAAATATACTCATAAGAACATTCCTGCCATTTACTTTGCAACTTATAAAAGACTATTTGAAATCAATGCAGTAGGACGAGAAGCAGAGTTTTTTTATAATTCTTATAACCCAGAATGCAGCTCCAGCTCCAACATTTCCAACAATGGCTGGAATTACTAGCAGCATGTAATGTGACCCTGGCAGATGGTGGTCTGCATCACAGTGGCATGGTGAGCTTATATCACTTAAACAATAGTATTAAGAAACATTTGTTGGGGAAAAATCTCACCTGTAATAACAAAACTCTTTTTTTGTCAATAGAATAGACTTAATCTACCAGTGGGAATAAGTACACATTCTTAAAGGGGAAGTTTGGTATTTTTCAACCTGTACCTACAGTATGTTGTAGCATGCTATACGATCATTTACTCACCCAGACAGTTGTGGCGCAACTCGAACTCCTTCGATCAGCATATATCCATATAATGGGCGCGTTCGGGGCAAGGGACGCTCTGCCTCTAAATAAGGCATTTTCTGCCACAAAACTCCTTAATTTTACCAATGTGTTGTCAGCAAATGCTAGTCCGATCC
>JBBDHI010000008.1:10189318-10201177 GCA_037177115.1 Craterocephalus stercusmuscarum
CAATAGAATAAAGAAAGAATCCACCTGACTATTACTATCAATCGCTATAAATAAATATGTGTGTGTGTGTGTGTGTGTGTGTATGCCTAGTGTTATCTTCTGCCTCACAGATACAGAGCTGCTTGTCAATGAAAAGATATTCCATAAATAATACCTCTCCCTACGAACGGCATTGAAACCCATGCCCCCATTCAGCCCGTGGGACGTCAAGGGTGTCACACACAAAAGGATCCCTCCTTGGAAATATTGCCGCTTCATGTCCTCTTTGTGTTAAAAAAAAAATCGTATAATCAAAGTTCCACAGCATACAAAGAACAAAGCTTATCAAAACATCTGCCCATGAAGCAGCTTTGAAAGGTAATAGAACTCATGGACCTTAATGATGCCCTTTTACCACAGCAAGGCAGCTGTGTGCAAGGAACCATGAAGTAAGTAGATGGAAATAGTGGCAGACATTATATTCATGATTTGTGCACTTATCTTGGTCTCATTTATCATCAGATTCATTTACAATGATCCAAATGATGTGTAGCTGTAGCTGAAACAAACAAGACTTTGTTTATGTGTAGCAAAGATGACACGTTGCCTTCATGTTCACCAGTAAGAAAAACAGAATAACCTTTAATACGTGCATGTGTAAAAACCAGATTGCCTTCTCTGGCTTTGGAAGACACTTATAAAACAGGATTTCTTTGTATTTTAACCCCCTGAATGATTCTGAAGTACACTTCCTGCCACAGTTAGAACCAGGAACAGCCCCAGCTGTAGGGTTTGTATTTACATAAATCAGTAATTACTATGTTTCTGTTGTGTCAGAGCACCAGCATGCAGTAACTGATCTATTTATGAATAGAAACATTTATGAATAAAAACACCTGATGATGAAACACAGTCTGTGCTACTGTATATACAGATTATGTCATGGTTGAGACATGCTGCCTGCCTATATAACTTTTTTAAAATGAAAACCTAACTTCCTCTTATGTTCTGTAGTGGTTCCCAAACTGTTTTCCTTAAGGACCCCCCTCATGAAAATAGAAAAAAGCCATGGAGCCCCTTCCTGCGCTCAGACCATACTGGTTTTATGCTTCTCAGCATAAATAATGTATTCTATATGAGTCCTGTCCTTCCATGCTCCCCTTCCCCTTAAAATAAAAACAATGTGTGGACATTTATCACAATGGCTCTGAATGTTCAAAGCCTCAGGGACCCCTTTTGCTCTTTGGAGGACCCCCTTCCGGACACCAGGTTGGGACCCACTGATCTCAGGCATCTATAAGTCAAACCATCAGATTTTTTTCTGGAAGGAAGCTACGTTTAGATAAGCTGTAGATGACATAAGATAAAACAAGTTATGGAAATGTAGACTAAAGGTATTATACTACAAAGTTCTGCTTTCCTGTATGCTATATTTCCTATCAGTCTCTGAGCCAAAGGATACGTTTTCTGGATAGTAACTTGTTTCTGAACTTCAACACCATTATTTACCCGGATTCAACTTCGGGAACGATAGAAGTGTGCTGTCCTTAGGGACAAGTGACAAAATAGTAGTGTGTATTCCAGTAAAAGTATTTTAATAAGCATGATTATTGATATTGTTTTGTTTTTTGAATTCTTTGAGGCTAAAATCAACATTCTGCAGTATATGTTGCACAGCTGCACTCTGCTTTGCTCAAGCCATGTTCCCTTGTTCAGCTGAACTCCACAGTGAAAGGGTCGATATGCAGTTAAATGATGTCAATACGCCGGAAATGTGTGTTCAAGTGATATCATGAAATGACATTTTCTACCAGTGTTGAAAACCCTGCCAGCACTATCGCTAACGATACGATATTGCACACCTCTAAGGCACTGCTTAAATTATCCAATTCTATGTCACAGAATGTAACAAGAAAGTGAGTAAGACATGAATCAGAGAAACAAAACCTCGGTTTCATAACTGAAGATGAAATTTAATTTGTCATATCTCGTCAGGCTATTTGTGACTGTCTGTTTGTTCTGCCTACACTGCCGCTAAAAAGCCCTTTGAATTTCGTCAAAGGTCTCTGCTGGCTATAGAACAAAGATGCAGCTGTAATATATACAAAAACACTGACAAATTGGACTTTGAAATGGTTACATCTGTACTTTCTAGCAGAGCAAAAGCGGCCGTGTAGCACTGGCCCAATCAGCCTGACAGGCTGATCGTACATCTGGAAGCCATCCATATACAAGAAAGAGAGTGAGGGAGGGAAGAAGGGGAAGGGGTCAATGGCTGCTTTCCTGTCCCTGTGCTTCCTGCTCAGCAGACCCACTGCCTCCTCCGCTCTCCTCGCTCACACATGAACCAAATGAAGAAATCTCAAGACTGATTTAACACTATAACCATGCGAAAATTATGAACTTTCCCATGAGTGCACAGATATTTATCCATAACTGGAACTCTGCAGCATATGGAACACGGCCAATTAATATGAACCGTACCAAAATGAGACACACTCTCCACTCTACACCTCTCTCCTCGCTTACTGCCTCAGTCTGTGGGGAATAGAGCTATATAAGGACGGGGGGAGTTGAAACATGCATTAACAGTTTCTCAGTCCTTGGCCTGCTTTCCTTCTTTTCTCCGAGGGGTTTGTTCACACAGCTCAACCCACTGCACCAGACTTAGCTGAGCCATCCAAGATCCGGTTACTCCAAAGCCACCTTTTTGTCCTCAGGTTTGGTTGGGGCTAACGCCTCAATCATGCAAACGCCATGGGACTGAGTCGGCTTTCGGGCTACTCCGCTTATGTGTGCAAGTTCTCGTCCATGTCAAGAGAGGAGCTCTGCTTGGAGATTCTCTGTGAATAGACATTATCTGGGTCAGCGATGTGTGGGTATGTAGACGGGGACTACGTGCGTGTAGAGGATATAGTGAGAGCCTGAGCCTTTGTGATTTTGTGTCATTTATTCAAACACAAAAGAGAAGGGATGAGAAAGACGGAGAGGGAAAAGGGATGGAGTAGAGGAGAGCCATATGAGGGAGAGGAGATAACAAAGACTAAAGGAGGAATGAAGGGAAAGGTGGCTGTCATTACCTAAATAAATGAAAAATGAAGTGGGACTGGCAGAGCAGCAGAAGGACACACTCTCACATAGACAGCTGGAAGGACAGATGACTGGCACATATATCCGTTTGTCCTTTAAGTACATCTGGTCCATCATAACACCCTGCTGCCAAACACTTCAACAGCTTTTTCAGCCCTAATGCCTAGTGCACACTCACACACATACATTATGAAGACTACATACATACACACACACATTTATTTTATATATATATACACACACACACACACAAAGCTCTTGACTAGCTGTCTAAATCCTTTCGTAGCTGCCCACTGCCTTCCTACAGCACACCTTTATACTCTCAAGCTCCCAGAGCTGCCACCACGAGAAGAGCAAAGAAACGAGAGCGACGTGCTTGTCTGTGTGTGTGCGCGGGAGAACATGCTACTGGAGGGTGTTTTTGACATTCAAAAGTCTGTATCTGATCAACATAAAAACGCTCCTTTCACCCGCTGCACACCAGCATGTTCATGTGTATACACACAAACGTGCACTTGCAGCCACTGAAACATTTGCTACTAAGGATGGAGGCAATAAATAAGTGGCACATTTCCTATTTATCACACGCAGCACACACACATACCTGCATACACACACACACACACACACACACACCGGCTCTCTCTTTCACAGGTGTAAGGATTAGCCTTTCCTGCAAATAGTCCCTGTTTCATAATGAAAGGTCTGAACCTCTTTTCAGGCCTTTAGTTTAAATGCTATTGTGAATATACTATTGATAATTGTGCAGTGTTTTAAGTGTACATGCTTACGCATGGCCAAAATATTTGTTTTGTTAAAGCACCCACATTGTAGTGGAGCTCTTTAAAGCACAAGTATAAAAAACCTTCCACAGAAGAAAAGTTTTAAGAGTAATTTCCTTTGTGCTGAGCTGGGGTCAGGGTGTACTCTGATTGACTGAGCAGCTGATCAGGAGGCCTTTGATTGCTGCCTTTGAACATTTTTATTTCCTTCTGTTTTTTACATCGCTATACCATCAAGAAAAATGTATCTCTGGATTTTTTTTTATCACGAAACAACTTCTTCATGGTAGTTCAGAGTTTCTTCAAAGTTACCACATATTCAGAAATATTGCAGGGTTTACACTTCCATTTATGCACTTTAAGATATTTTTAAAATAGAAGCCAGCAGAGATTGCTGACCTCCAACCTTGGTGCGACCTATAATGTTTTGGACACTGCATTGAACGCCTGTGTCCATTGCTGGAGCTGCATGAATCACCCGCCATCCGTTGATTATAGAGCTCTTCAAATGTGATACAAAACATTAATCAGCTGACATCCAGCGATCTGTTAAAAAGATTAAAATGGTGGGAAAAAATCGACCTCTGTAACAACCACTTTTATCATTTTTTTTAATGCTGCATCAGCAGATTGTCAAAATGACCCACTCTGGTGGTTCTGGAGGGTACTGGAAAATTGCCAGTTCGGTATTAAAAAATACCTGGATACAGATGATGGTGATACAGATGATGTGTCTGTAACCGACTAATGCGAACAAAGCTTAACAAATCGCGTTAACAGAGTACCACAAATAGAATCAGTTGCCTCATTCAGCCAATCAGTCTAAGTGAGATATAACAGATGGTATAATCATCAGGGCTATATCTGCAGGAATAGCCACTGTTAACGGTCATTACACTCAATTCTGCCCACAGATTCCAGCTGCGAGTACTGGCAGGTCCATCCTAACATGGACTGACCACAAAGACACAACTTGAAGGCAGACGTAATTCCCTCTCTTGACTTTGTAAAGACTTTCTACTCATATTCACTCTGAATCAGAGCAAAGCAGCTTTGAAAAAATACCTCTTAGAACAAACATTAAAATGGCTCTACTACTATACATCTTTCTAAATACTTAACTAATATTCATTGTGTAGATAAGAAAGTGATATTTCCACTCTTATCTAAGAAGAAGCAAGCAAATGTTTTCCCCAAAACTGACAATTTTCTACATGTTGTAAGACATGCAGAGACCCGCAGTTTGAACCTGTGACCTCCGGCTTCAAAGTGTTCTGAACGTAAACAGAGCTGAGCAGATAAGTCCCACAAAATCAGATGCTTGTTACATTGGGCTTGTTACAGAGCGATTTGCTCTTTGAGAAGAGAAAAGGACAGCAGGAGAGCACAGTGGAGTCAGTGGCGTGACTTTGAAAGGTTCCTCTTGTAATCTAAGTTCTTGCTTCATGATGGGAGCCTCAAACAGACAAATGAATGAGAAGAAAAAAGAGGGGAGAAGAGTCAGTTTGACAGCTGTAGCTAGCGGGTGGACTTACAGGCATGTCATGCCGACCCATATTACATTTGCCCACTCAGAAAAAGAAAGAAAAGATGAGAGCATGAAAACTTGTGTAGAGGTGACAGGTGTCTGTCCTTTCTTTACTCCGTCTCCCCCATCTCTCCGGCTTCTCAGGCAGTAATTGGTGCTGTCAGACACACAGTGAAGGACAGAATGCACAAACACACACAGTCACAGATGCATTCGCATACACACACACACACACACTTCTGCCCTTCAGCATGCACCCCTAGGGCTTAAAGCAAGAGAGGCTTGAGAGGAGTATTCACTACATTCACTACCAGCTGTGAGAGACAGAGACAGCAGAGGAGGGCGAGGGAGCACGAGGCAGAAATGGAGGCAGCCACAGACAGAAACAGAGAGGCCAAACAGGAACAGAATGCACAAGAGACACAGAAAGAAAAAAGGCACGAGGAGGAAAGCGATGGAGGAGCTGCACGGACATGGGGGTGGAGAGGGATGGAGGAGAAGTGACAAGAATGTGTGAATGTGACAGAGAGGCAGAGAGGAAAGTAGTATGTGTTTGAGTCAGAGTGAGAGAGATTATGCAACTCCACTGGTGACAAAGCAGATGAGCATGATTTCAAGTGACTGTGCAGAGAAGCCGTGGCCTCCCTGACAGAGCCTTTAGTGCACGGCTCAGGAGGGAAAAAAAACGAAAGAAAAGTGAATTTAATAAGAGCCGTGCAGATACAGTAAAACAAATGCATATTAAATCCGAAGTGATGCTGGATTTTTATTGATAACAAATATAACCAACAGCTGATCCTGCCAGTGCAGATCCACCAGCGGCTCCACTGTCTCCATTTCCACCTCACAAGAAACAGCCTTCCCACGAGCAACTCATACATTAAAATAAGTTTTTAAAAAATCTTGGTCTTGCAATAAGGCCTGTCTGCCTCCATCTATCAATAAATGGGTTCAATGCAAAAGAAAAAAAAAAGATAACATTGGACTACTAAAAGCTGTAAATGGTTTGCACCATGGAGCTCCAGCCAGATCGGCTAAACTTCTGGAGTTTGCATGTGAGCTACTTTAGCTTCCTCTCACCACCTGTGAGTGTGATCTGGCCATAGACGTGAGCGTTTATATTTGTTTCTCTCTGTGTTTGCCCTACAGTAGGTCAGACTGGTAACCTGCACCAGATGCACCAGATGCACCAAGCTTCTCACTGAATCTCAGACACTCCAGCACGGTCCCACAGTACAAACGTGTGGTCTATGGTTAAACGCAGCTAAGAGAAACCAAGAAGTACCAATGTTGATTTGTTTTGTGCATTAATGAGATTTATGAATAGTAGCATAAGGTCATGCCAGTACTGTGTAGTGATAACCTAGTTTGTTAGTGTTTATGTGACTAAAATTACAATTGCATTCTCCACCAATCTCTTTATGTTTCTTTTACTCAACCTGTTGATTCTCATTCTGTTTAAACTGGGAGAACATGCCTCTCCTTTTCTGTAAGCAACTTCCTTTTAAGCCCTGAAACAGTTAATCAGATCTAATCTATTTCCGTGTCTGCCATTAATCACATCTAAACACATACACACATTTAAACACACTTCGCCTTAAGGGATGAAGAAACATTGGGCTGTAAAAGACAAAAAGAGAAAGATGAACCCTTGATCTTTAAATGTTTAATGAGTGCAGACAGAGGAGATAAGGGCGGAGAGGAGAAGGGGGACAGAGAGAGAAATGGTGAGGTGAAAAAGGAAGACAAAGCCAGAGGAGACGGGTGAGGAGCAAAATGGGTGGCTTGTAGAGAGCGAGAGGTGGAGAATGGTCTAATTATAGAAGCAGACACCAAATCATGGTTAGAAAATAACAGAGGGAAGGAGAAAGAGCCAGATATGGAGGGAAAAAAGGCTGTAATAGGAGGTGTCTGGTGTTTGTCTAACGCGAGAGAGGCTAATAATGATTCCATTAGCGCTTCACACAGAGACAGAGAAGCCGGGGAGCAGAGGGAGAGCCAGAGAGAAGGGGGAGGCAGAGAGGGTGAAGGTGAATCATAGAGAGAGGCCAAAAAGACGAGCAAGGCCCGCACAGAACATCAGAAAACAACTTGCAGCATGAGCACCGCTGGGTGGCTAAAAAGGAGCGCCCACAAAAAGAACAAGAGAAAGAGAATCCAAGCCGTCCATTAAGTGACTCGCTCGCAAGTACCATGATTTTACAAAAGCCTCTCCAGGCCTTTTTCTGTATTTCCCTCTCACACCTCACCTTTTTTTTCTGTGTGCGATAGAAAAGAAGAGTGGATGATTTAAATGCATTAGCGGCATGTGTTGTCTCGGTGGAAGACCTGCAGACTGCGTCAGGGTGGGAACCTTTTGTTTGGAGCTAATGCAAAGCACAGAGAGGACTTTTTAAAAGCATGGCCCTCGTTCTCACAAGGACACATTAAAGTGCAACATATCGGGCTGTTGCTCATCTCTGAGTCTTTTCTGCCTGTTAAAATCTGCCCAATTACGGATGCAGCTACATTAGCTGGATAAGTGAACTGGGACAAAGGAGGAAAAAGATATCCAAATAGAGGCATGTGCAGGTAAAATAACACCGCCATAAAAGTTATTTCGAACAAAAGAAAGCTGGGTTCCAGGGTGGGAATTTGGCATTATTTCACAGGCAACAAAAAGACATGAGGGAGGTTTGGCTGACATACGTGGGGCAGGAAATTCTCCTGCTGTATAACAGACAGTTTTATTGCTATGCAAATCCCTGGCAGGACCCCGCAAAGACATTTTTCCTAATACCGAGTAGGTGGAGGAGACATCCCTGCGGTAAAGAAGCTTCTGCTCACCACAAAGGAATTGAATCTCTTGAAAAATGTGTCTTGCTTGTTTCCAAAGTAATTACATCAGACATAACGCCTTCAAATAAACTGAAATCTTCTTTCCTTGCTGTGCTGAAGATACCAGACACCTGTTTTTTCCATCCTGTCCACACCACATCTGTCTGACCGTAACTTAGTCCAGTGGTTCTCAACTTGGGGGCACGGGGGAAGGGGGGGGGGTTCAATGGCTTTGTAGTATTTGCATGAAGCGGATTCTCAAGGAAAATTGATTGGGCACCACTGACATAGTTTAGTGACATATATTTTTTGACCTTTGACCTTAAACTGTCGATGAGAGTCTATCATTAACTCTGCGTATAAATCAAGCACACATTCACAGATGCCTTCACACACACATGGGTACACACTAGCATACTGTTATTGAGTTAAAACTAGCTTGTTAAATGCTCTGACATTATTGCATTTATTCTCGCTGGAGTCGTAAAATGGAAGTAACAGACCGATGAGGTCATGGAGACCACTAAGGTCAAAGACTTTGCTGTACCAGGTTGTATTTTAAGTAAAGCTCCAAAACAGGGAGTGTGATATAGATCTGTACAGTGAAGCAAGCAGAAGCGTTTCAGAGCCCGTCAGTGAGACCACCTGATGTCTAACAACAGCAGACAGACAGACAGACAAACAGACAGACAGACACGCAGACATGCAGCTCAGCAGTCTGTGGCGTACGATTGAGATGCAGCAAGTGTTCTGCCACAATCTGTGCACATTACCAGTCTGCAAACTGCATAGCACAGTTTGTTCTTATTCAGTCGTCTCCAAGGCCCAGCTGCCAAGTTTTGAGCGTCTTGGCTGCTGCTTTTCCCAAACAAGAGAAATTGCAATGTGCGCACCCATTTCAAGTCTGCACAGATGAATATCTATGATTCCATTTTCTTTTCGGCAAGTAAGCGAGTCCTTGGGGACAGGTGACAGCATGAGCGTAACAGAGCTTCCTCAGTCAAATGCATGCATGCACAGTATGCACACACACACACCAACTCACGCATATACTGAACACCATCTGAGGGTTTTACAACTCAATAATCTGCTTCCAAAGGCATACCTTTTCCTTTTCTTGCGACTACACAACACACATCAATAAGCATGGCCTCAAACACACTCATGCAGCTTTTCCTCCAAGAAGAAGGGAAAATAAGATATTCAGCTCTGACAAACACACACACCAATACGAAGAGGAGATGCCTCAAAGCAAATCCAACCCTTTCTTCTGCAAGAGCTGCCCTTGGAGTGTTGGGGGTGACGAGACACACACACGCACACACACACACACACACACACACACACACACAAATAAAGTGCACCCTTAAACTAAATAGACAGAGTTATCGACATTATACTCTCAGTTTCACTGCAAAGTTTACCAATGCGTCTGCATAAACACACACGCTCACATTTCAGAGAGGTATGCAGCAATAAGATGGGCACACACACACGCACACGCAGACTGGTTTTACATGTTCACTCTTGACTCGATGCCAAGTGTACATTTTGTAGGGTACTTTGACACAGAGGTGTTTATTTTCCTTTCAGAAATCAGGCAGGTCATTGATGAGTGTGTGTAACCTGAAACACACTGCAGAGCTATTTTTGCAAAAGCACACCATAGTATTAGAGGATGACGGCATGTCTCTCTCCTGCATGCTTCTCTCTGTATGTCCCGCTTCCTCAGAAACACATATCTATGCTCTTACAACTCCATCCCACACATGCCAACCCCCCCCCCCCCCATCCCAACTTACGTTGGCAGACATCCTTGTTTTCCTCAAAGCCCGGTTTGCACACACACCTCCCGATGGGAACCAGCCAGCCTCCGTCTGCACTGCAGTACATTTTGGGAGCTTCAAACTCCTCGGAGTCATTCACGCACACACCGTGGACCTCGACCAGCGCCGTGTCTCCCCCTGTAATTGTGTCGGGGAACTGGGCCAAGTTGAGCACAGTGAGCGGACACTGCTTGTAGAAGACCCGCACTGAGACCAGAGCGATGCAGGCACCCAGGTCCTGGAAGGCCAGGTAGAAACCCTTTTTACTCAAGTTGCTGATGTCTCGCACCTCCGTGTTGAGCTTCATGACACGGTCACCAACATCCACCTGTGAACAAGAGATATCGAGATGTATTCATTCATGTAAACGACTTTTAGTTTTGGAAGAAATTGAACTAGATAACCTGGACTCAAACCCCAATTAATTCCATATTAAATCTACTTTTTCTATATTTATAATTTTTATATGTTTATTAATTTTTTAGATTTATTTCATGCAAAAATGGAGCTTAAAGGTGAAGTAGAATAAAACAGTAAAATAAAAACTATTCCGATGACAGTGCAGTTCATTTGTAAATCTTTACATTATACTTGTACATACTGTATGTAGAAAATGCAACGCATACTGACAACACATAATTCCCCTTTGTGTTTACGTTTTATGAACATCTATGTGTGTATCCATACCTGTGTGAAGCTCTCATCTGCAGCAATAGTGTCAATCTTGACATACTGGCTTTCTTTGATGAACCACAGGTTGGCATTGTTGGACTCATAGTAGTACATGTTGAAAGTCTGTAAAACAAGCACTTTGCATCAGGATAAATGTGCAGTTCTCAGACAAAACTTGAACAAATTTTATCTGCATATCTTCTAAATGTGTGTGTGTCGCCAGGCAGCGGGTGTCCTCTGCACTGACATGAAAATGCAGCTCTCCACTGTGTCAGAGTAAATCCTCAACTCTTACTGGATATGTTACGAAAGGGTGTAAAGGTCAGACAAAGCAGATATAAGCTAATACAGTGCAGAGGATCCACGCTGTCGGGATGATTAATGAAAAAAAAACTAACAGTCATCAAACATTAAAACAAAAATGGGAGTAGATGTGGTGGTAAAAAGAGCTCCCAGAGCGTCTTAGATTTCATTCTGCATCTTATTCTCATCCGTCATCATCTTTTTATGTATTCATGATCCATCAAAGTGTATTTCAACTACAGTGTGTGTTTGTATTCACTGGAAAAGGCTGAGGAATGTGCTTCTCTGCCGTATAATGTTTAAGGAAGCACTTATTTAATCCATCCATTTTCTATACCCATTTATTCAAATGGAGGGTCGCTGGAGCAGATCCCAGCTGCTATCACGGTACACTCTCCATTACAGAGAGACAAATAAACCACTCAAACTCACTTTCACTCCACGGGAGAATTCAACATTAACTAAACATGCATGTTTCTGGACTGTGGGAGGAAGCGGGCGACCCACGCACATACATGGAGAACATGAAAACTCCACACGGAAAGGCTGCAGCTGTGGTTTCAATCAGGAACTTTCTTGCTGCGAGGCGACGGTACTAACCGCCACACTACCGTACAGCCTGCACTCACTTCATGCAAGCGATAATTATATGACAAACAATAACTTTTCAGCTCCCTTCGAATAAAGATGTTAACATGCTGTTTATGAAGACAGAATGTTGTGAAATGATCTAATATGCTGGGGAAAAAAATGAGCCACATCTCTCCGTCACTCAGTGTTCATTCTCTACTGTTAAATGTCTCCATTTTTCTCCTTTGTTGTTCCCATTATGTACGTTTAGGGAGTATTGTGTTTCTGTAAA
>JBBDHI010000008.1:10206617-10237717 GCA_037177115.1 Craterocephalus stercusmuscarum
TAAGTCAGCGTTGCGGCTCCTTTAAATGAATGGCGCGATTTAACTTTGACGTCAGTCACGTGATGAGCGGCTAAAGCGGCCAAAATATTTTACCACTTTGGAAGCTGCCCGCTGTATCGCCGTGCCTCGGGCGTTTTTGCCGCTTTTGCCTCTTTTTGTCTGAACGTACAGTAATTATGCAGAGCTTGATTGGTTATTGGATCTATCTTGATTTGAGTCAGGTCTGTCAGATCAGGGAGAGATAGAAAACCTGCTGGATTGTGGCCCTCGTAGGACTAAATAGCCCTAGTTTAAGCTCTCTCTTACTCAACGCACACTCCCAAACTTCAAACTGCGACGCGTCCGTTCAGTGGGAGCCATAATTAACAAGTAGAATGAAAACGCCCTCCCTGAACCCTCAATCACCTTGGCCAATCAGCAAGGAGCCCACCTGATTGCTTTGAAGTGAGGCAGAGACGTCAGATTGGGTTTTTACTTAAACCATTCACCAGCTTAACATAATATCCCTCGCTCGGCAATCATCTGATGGGTACACCTACGAGGACATAATTGGCCTGCAAACTCTTGAAACGAGCTCTGGCTTAGGGGGAGGCAGAGAGCGGCTGGAGTTGGTCTAAACAGAGATGGAAGATGAGGTAAAGTGGGAGGGGCTGGGGGGCTGCTGAGCCTCTTATTTTCAAACATCATTAAGGTGTATCTGTTTTGTGTCCCTGACTCGGAAAACCCCCACACAGTGACAGAAGTGGGTCACTGCACTCAGACTCAGCCACATCCGGCCTCGCACGACCTGGATTAAGACTGACCTGCGAGGGTCAAGTGCCGTTTTGGACTAATTCAGGTAGACACTGGTCTCATATTAGTGGGAATTGCCTCTCACTGGGAATAATCCCCAGGATTAAGGTTCATAGGTCAACTAGATAATCCTGTGATATGAAACAAGGGGTCTCCTTGCAACCCGGGCACCTTCTCTGCCTCGGTATATCACTCTGGACTGTTTATTCCCCTTTAGATTCAAAATCCTCCCTTTTTTTGTGCAACAGATTGAGATACTTGCCTGAACTAATCCGCAAATTACTGTGAAGATTTAGGCTGTTTTCCTCATGATAGATTCCCGCAAGTAACATCGTGAATGAAAAATCTAACCCGTTAAGAAACACATGCACCTATCCTTGGTTTAGCAACACAGGAGGAGTTAACGCTGAAGGATTAAGCTGGACAAATCCATACCCTCACAAATATACAAGGCGGCAAACACAGACAGACATAACACATGTTAAAATCTTCGTAGCCCAGACCAAACAGCAGGCAAAAGGTGTTTTTGGATGTTGACTTACTGTAACTTATGTGAGGTGTTATCAATATTGCTCTGAAAACCTGTTCGGATTCTTGTTTGTTTTTTTGTTTTTTGTTGTTGTTGCTACATTTTGAAGGAAAATGCATTAGTACTGAGCAGACGAACAACAAAAAAGCAGACGTTTGAAGAAAACACTAAAATGAAGGTTTTCTAACAGCTAACGTTATTTTATATTTCCCCAGACTGAAAAATCTGAGTAATGTAGGAATCTAAGAAAAGGAAAATGGCCAAATGAGAGTGATAATAAAGACTTTTTCAGTTTACAAAATGTATTTTTTATATTTGTTTAAATAAAGCAGCTCTTAAAATAATTATTTCTATGAAAGATATATTGCTTTTATGTTCATGTTTTCAAGGACCTATTCATGGTATTAATTAGGCATATGAAGCATCTTCCAGAGCCAGCTTCTTATTTATTTACTTCATCTATAATGTAGGACATGCCAGATCCCCACATTCTTGATATTTCCAGGAAAAAAAAGTTTATTTTACCTTTCAGGTAACAAATTTCTTTGACCTTGCTTTCTTGGCCTCCTCAACCTGAACCGCATTTTCAATAAACCTTTCTCATCTTCTCTGGTTTCTAAAAGTGAGATCGAACGTCTTTGCCTGGCTACAGATGGAACATTTAAGGCCCTCAAAGCCAGAAAAAAAACACACCCAAACATCCACAACATGTCCACACAACTGGAGCCTTTTCTTTAGGTGAACTTGATACCCTCGATTGCTTGAGAAAACAACCTTGCTTAGCTCCGCTCACTTCAGCTGCCTCTCTGCTACATAAAACCATGAAACCGCGTGTGGCATCCTGCAATTTAACACACTGATGCTGAATAGTGAAGGGGGAAGAGAGAAAGAAGTGTGACTCGAGAGGAAATAGAATTAATTCAGTGGCATTCAACAGCTCCTGCACTACAGTGACATACAGATCCCGCTCTGTTGAAAGCACTTTGTCGCTCTTCCACTCTATGCCCTCCCCCTCTTCCTCTCCTCACTCCTCTGTTGTCATTTTCTGATTCATGGTGGCTGCACTCCAGACTCCCCTGGTCCCTGTACCTGAAAAAGGCTTGTTATGCAACCCCCCCCACCCCCACCCCCACCCCACCCCCACCCTACCCCCTGCGAGTGCACATGCAAATACCTCCTCTTACGTAAGCATATTTACTCCCCCACCCTGTCCCTTCAATCCATCCCAAAGAATCGCAACCCGCAATAAATGGAGGCTTCAGTGCCACTACATTTTCAGCACAGCAGAAATGATTTGTAAATTCCCCCTGCAGACTCCCGATTTAGCAAGGAGCGCTAAAGAAGCCAGCGCTCTCTAAAACACACGCTCCAAAGCTGCTGCTAACTCCCTGCAGCCACAACCTACTAGTTACCATCAGATTCATACTTTCAGTGTCAGCTCCATGGATGATGGATGTTTGCTTGGGAATGTAAGGGTGTATGTGTGTGTGTGTGTGTGTGCGTGTGTGCCTGTGTGTGTGTGTGTGTATGTTGTACTGCGCATACTCACCCCCTCATTAGGGTAAGCCTCCCAGCCAAGGTCGGCCAAAGCTGACATGGAGTCCAGCAAAGTAACTGCAACAACATGACAAGAAAACAAACATGTCAACACCCACATCCACATTATACAGTAGTGTGTCATTTTCTTTCTCGGTCGCCGGTGTGTTTGTGTCTTCCTTATGTTGCATGACCTCATGATGTATCATCAGCCTTCCACAATAAAGGCCTGCAAGATGTTCTCATGTTTTATTTTTTGTTTTAGTTTTGTTTGCCTGTTGGAGTACATCTGCTGTGGAATTCCAAGCGACGCTGAACCTGTAATTTACAGCCAGGCTCCCGCCGGCAGCTCGAGAAGAAACTAAATCAGAGAAACTGTTAAGCTTCACTTTTTACATTTTCTGACTGCATCTCAGCCTTTTAAATGCACAATACCGGAAAAACAATGAATGTTTTTGCTCACCAAGGAACTTTTCTTACACCCCTTAAAGTAGTACAATCCTTTGTCAAGTGGCAGGTTTGGTTTAAAATTTTTCTGCAGGCATTTTGACTTTTTCATTCAGCTTCTATTGTAAATCTTTGTGAATGCTGACAGTTTCGAGGGGCATCTCTGTAACAGCAGACAGATGTCAAGGACAGCCTGCAACAGTAGAATGAATGCACAATATACTGCACATGTTGTTCCCAGAGTATGATCTCCATGGGAGTGGAGGACATGCAGAGAGGTTGCACGGAGGTGAGAATGAAAAATGAGGGGCGGGTAAGGCAGGACGACCACCGGGAGGCATAATGAAAACTTGCTCAAATTCTGGAGGGAAGTTCTCCACACGAACGTGTGTGTCACTTGTTAGTGTATGTGTAGGTGTGTAGCTTGGCTCGCTCAGGTCCTAATCAAGCCCTCAACACTGCTGACCATCAATATTTAATCAGAATCCATCTGCAGGGACTGCTCCTTTCTTTTTCTCCTCTCCGTCCCTCGGCCACACGTTCTGTTTCTCCGACTGAAACGTTTGAGCTGTTACTTACAATCCACAGATCCCAGAGCCACTGACCTGACGCAGTTTAGAACTGAATGCGTTGGTTCAAAGCAGCACATTTTCCATATTCACTCAGATTTTTATAAGTTAGCAGCGGTGACCTGAAGAAAAACACAATTTAGCAGTCCGTCAGTGTCTTCTTTTCTGAATGCAAATTACACTAATCACTCAACTGAAGAGGATCAAAAGGGTCTGTTTACAAGCTGCTGTTCAGTATAACAAAAGAGCTCTTGTCTTATCTTTCCTTCTCTTGCAGTCATGCTGCTCATCAGCTCTACCTGACTCCCAGCCCTTCTCCTCAGCTCAGCACACAGTGACAGCAGGGAGGGCAGCCATGCTGAGTTAGTGACAGTGTGTGTCTATGTGCTTTGTGCGTGTGCAAAGGCACTCATACTGTATCTGTATGTGTCTGCACGCACTTACACAAATCAGCGTATGAGGGAGAAAACATCCTGCAAGAAAATTGTGCACAACGGTATAATAAAGCAAAGGGAGAGGTTGCACAGTGGAGCCAAGCTGAGAGAGGGATAGACAGAGAGAGAGAGAGAGAGAGAGAGAGAGAGAGCCATTAAATGAGAGGAATGAGTCAGAAGCAGCAGAGGAGAGGTGCTGTGCAGAAAAAGGTCAGCCCAGGCCCCTACCCCACCTATTCAGAGGAACTGAGGAGCATTTAGATTCCGTCCGGGCATTTGAGTGGCAGACAGAAATGGGACATAATAGTATAATAATATATGATTTCAGGACTCAGAGAGACACACATACAATGTTTTCCATACACGAAGATATCGCAGAGCAGAGATAAAAGAGCTACCTATTGACAAGGTTCACCAAGTTGTCTGTTTCAGATTTAGCGAATTAGAACTGACATCTTCTATCATCCACTCACTGTGTGCAGTTCAGCACTTTCAGAGGAAGAATAAATCCAGACGCCTTTGATTCCTTTAAAGGGTCATGTCACCAAAATGACATGACAAAAAACTGTGAAAATAGGACACATTCAGAAACTAAAGCTTTAAAGTATTTAAAAAAATATTTTTAAGTTATTGCAAAAGTTATTTAAATCCTTGCAGCGAATGTACAAAGATAAATTCCTGATAACGTGTCCAGTGTGCTTGGTCCTGTCTCAGCAGGAAGGCTAACTGTGGCAAGAATGAAACTTAGGCATCATTACTGTATTACATGTTCAAATGTTTGCCGTTAAAAAAACACTTAAAGCATCACAGTCCACACCTGAGAGAGCAACAGGTGTGTGAGAGGAGGATACAACTACAACTAATTAGCTAGCTAGCCAGGAATGCTACAGTATGACTGAGTCACTGTGTAACTCTAAAGCTCACCTAGCCTGTTGTTCCTTCTGTCATTCTGTTTTCAGTTCTTCTTTGTATACTTTGACAAATTTAACAAATTTAACTTAACTTTATATTAAAGAAGCATTTTCAGCTGCACTCTGTAAAGAAAAAAAAGCCATTGTTGAGCCCTGCACAAGACAAGTGCAGCTTCACCCGTCAGCTCTACTTCATCTGCAGCATCTACAGTCTGAGAAGTGATGCTAATGCAGAAATCAATTAAATAAGCATTCTTATAATTGCCAGGACGGGGCAACTACCTTGGTTCTGAACGTTGGATGAACTGATGATGTAAACTGCTGGTCTTCATCACAGCATGGTGTGCATTTGGTTAATAATGGTGACATTTAGAGTAACATAGAGGATAAACCAGGCTGATGTGCAGCAGCAGGGTTACGTAATAAAGCTTTCAACTGGGGACTGCATAGAGCCAAAATAAGAAAATAAGGCAGTGCTGCTCAAAACAACAGACTGCCTGATAGAAGATCGCATTCCACTCAGTGATGCCACTGCTCGTTAACAATGTCGTTTTAATTTATATAGTCTATCGGCAGGAGTTCTGCAGCCATTCAGGGTTTTTGGTCGTGTGTGTGGTGGTCCAGTTTAAGCGTTTGACTCCTCTATAATACCCTGTTATGATGCAATGCAAATGTAAGAGAGGAGTTACAAAAAATAGCACAAACCTGTATACTGTAAGTCTTAATAAGCATATATTTGAAAATGAGTACAGTCAGTGGCGCTCAAGGGAAAATGAGATGAGCAGCTCACTTCTCATAAAACTTCTTCAGCATTTTCCTTGCAGGTTTCAGGGTGATTTAAAACAGCCAATGGGCTGTTGAGCTACTTTCTAAGCCATGAAATGTATTTGGAGATGAAAATGCTAATGTTAATGACAGCACTATAGTTCAACTGTTTCATTTCAGTATAGTGATATCATTTATTCTACAGTTCAAACCTGTTCTAGTATGCAAAGATTCAATGCACAAACTAAAATGAAAAGAGTATTTATCTTCTCATCAGGCTCTCTCAGGAGAAAGAAAGCCACAGCATTTCCACCAAAGGTTATGTTGGTTTTTAGTAAATGAACCTTCTGCCACCATGCAGACAAATCTCAGGTATAACCTTAGAGAAGCAAAAGTCTGCGTGGCTGTATCTCTGCGTGAAGTGAAACGGGAACTTTGTAAAAATTCTGCACACACTGAGTTTTTCTTTTTAACTGCAAACATAACCTAGCACCGTCTTGTTAGCTAAAGTGATCCTGAAGTCATTACATATTCTAAAGCCATTTTGCAGCCCACAGGGAGAACACACACACATATAAACTTACACTTCGGCACTTTTTCTCTTCTCCTAACACCTATTGTCAATACCACTTATCACTTATAATCGATGGGCGGACTCATCAATAATGTATTAGCTATGGCTTCCTGTCTGCTGACACAGCCAGTATGCAGAGCGTCAATGTGTGTGTGTGTGTGTTCAAAGATGAGGAGAAAATAGATAAAGAATGAAAATACACACCCCTTCTTTTTTTCAAAATAACATTACTTTTCCTTTCCTCTCATTACTTTTCCTTTATAGTGTCTCCTTTTTTGTCAATTTAATATGCCAAACCATGCGTGTGAAATCTAAGTCTGGGCAAAGCTCACCTTTGGTGTAATGACCCTCCTTAAGATTCAGAACCACACAAACAACTTCCACACTCAACATATCACACACGGTGTGGATCGTTTTCCCAAATGAATTTCCCAACGCCAAACAAGAATGAAACACTAGACAGGGGAAAAACCATCTTCATTTTCCCGCCGTTTTGTCCGAGGAGCAGCACAGGCAGATCCATGGACACACACATGTGACCTGATTACTCCGCAGGTTGTTTGCTTTTACAAAGACAAGCTGTCTCGCTGATTGCCAGCAGCAAACAGTGAGGTTTACATTGTGAGAGTGAAAAGTGAGGAGGGGGTGAGGGTGAACAGTGTCAATGTGGGAATAAGAAATTCCGCTGCAAAAGCTTCAAAATTCCAAACGGCCAAGTGGAGAAAAATGCTCAACATTTTCTTGCCTCTTTGTTTCCTCATCTCTCCTTCTGTGTCTATTTTCCTTCTCACTTGTGCTTCCTCCCTCCAGGGTGTCTGTGTCTCCCTGCCTGCTTCTCTCTTTCTTGCTCCCCTTCTGCCGGCTTATGTCTCTCTACCACTCTCTCGCTGGACAGCATCCACGGCTTCAGCTGGGCTGCGAGAAGCTGTGATCCACCTGCCAAAAAATCAAACGGCGCTGCCAACAGCCAGACTGGCGCACAAAGAAGCCAGGATGCTTGAACACACAAAATTGACACACACACACACACACCTCAAGCCTGTGCCAGTGCCGCGACGACAACGACTGAACAATAGGACCACCACACAGACTCAGCACCGAGTACAATATGCGACTACATAATGAGTTCATTAGATCTTTTCATCTCACACACATTAACGGTGAAGAGAAATGGGCAGACCTGGAAGTTATTGTGGAGGCTTGCTGACACCACATTCAACATCCTGGTGCCTCATTGTTTTCTCTTTAAATGGAGAACTCTGATTATTCCCTCCTCGCTAAAAAGTAGGGTTTCTTTCAGCGAAAAAAATGCTGAGCACAATTTTAGATAATCACTGTCGTCTTGAGAAAAACCAGCCGAGAGGGGAAAAAAAGTGAGGGAGAATTTAAATAAGGTGATAAACACTCATTTGAGATAAACCACTATACAGCAGTTGGTGTTTTGCAAATAAGTTTAACTTCCAGCCATCTTTTAAATGCCTTTTAAAGCTGATTTTCACATCTCTGTTGCGTCCTAAAAATAAACTCCAGTGATTTCAAGTGCTCTCATTATTAAAAAAAAAGGGGAAAATGGATTCTTATTATTTACATGTATATTTGGTTGTAGAAACAAAGTTTACAGCCCTCTCACATCCATAGTATAAAATAATTAGAGCTGAAAATCTTCTGTTTGGATCCTCAGGATTCACCATTATAGCACATATCTAATTCTTGATTAAAAAGTCTGAAGTGAAGTATATGAACTAAAAATCTGTTACTTGTGACACTTATGTCAAAGGAAAGCTACGGATAACATTTCTAGGAAAAGTAAAAATGTGGGACCAGACATTTAGATCTTTTCAAACTTCAAGTAGATTTTCTGGGATTACAACATAAAGTGATGAAAATGATCAGTGATTATGACGATCAGTGTCATGGCTGCCGTTGTCCAGCATCGTTCAGCTTTGGATCAGCCTATTGTGAATGTCCTGGTACTGTAAGGTCAAATCCACTCCTCTATTTTTGTGTAATAAGTTGATAGTGTGTCTTATATCAGACAATACCAACACTAAAACTATGCTTAAATCTATTCACTTTTGAATATTGTGTCAAGATTTTCAGCTTCCTTTTCCACTTTTGTTCCCTCTTAGCATCAGAAAATGTTGGACAAGTTGGACAAACAGACAAAACATTTCTCTTAATAAAATTCCCCTACATATAAACAATGCCTACATTTCAACCTTAAAACTCGCTATTGCTATTTATTTCACACATTGCTAAAGCCGTTCCTGTCCAGTAGCATTTTGAGGTCCAGAAACCACACTATATACATTTTCACATCACCCGGTGAAAACAGCAGCCATTTTTAATGAACACCATGGTGGATTCAGCAAAGAAATGCAAGATGACATTATTGGAGAAGGAGAGAAAAAGAAAGAGAGAAAGGGACAGGGCATGAGGTAAGACAAGAGTCAAGATAAGACTGGATTTTTCCAAGAACGTTTTTGTACTTCCACATTCAGTAAGAGTAGATATTTCTACTTTTAAATGAGAAAAATAACACAAGAAATTCAACACTAGCTGAAGAAAAAAAGGAGGATGCAGGGCAGAAGCAAGATAGAGAGAAACGTGGGGGAAATACAAAACTTTTCTTTCAACTGCTCTGATGGGTTACATAAGGTTACTAGCTAACAAAACGAGGTAAAGCTAACAAGGACACAGCAACAATATAAAGAAAGCACTATCATGGGTTTCACCGAGCCTGCAGCAACATAACCTGGAATCTCTTCTGTTTATGCTGCTTTAAGACCCGACAGTTACATCCAGACAGCAAAGTCAGTGGAAAACTAAAAGCATAGGTCCAATGATTCCTCAGACCCTCTACTCCATACGGTAAGGAAACAACAAGCCACATTCAGCCAGAGGCTTCTTCAAGTAGCTGCAAGAACGAAAAGAGGTCATTCTTTGACCGGCAGCCGTAACTTTATGGAACAATATGATTTACAATTTAATATTCCTGAGAATAAAAAAACTCTACAATGACATTATTGTCCCCCCTCAGGAGATTTAGGAATATTTTTCATGTCATTTAGATGAATTTCATTTTATTACATTTTATTTAAGGAACACTGAAAAGGGAAACCTAAAGAACTTGTTCTGACTGGTCTCTATTGGAAGAAGATAGTTACTTTGGCTTAGCAATGAAATATAAAAGTGGAGAAAAAGCCAGCCATTCACGCTAAGTACCTAAAATACAGAACGCAACGTTTTTATTGTCGGTTAGACTTAATCACAGCACATGCAGATAAAAAAACCAGAAGGCACACACACATACACTTTTAATATGTCAGTATTAGTCCCACTGGACACTCCACTGTGAGCTCAGTTTAACTGGTGAGATGGTCGTCAGGGCAACAAATGAGTGGATGGAGAGTGGGATGAAGGAGTGGGAGGACTTGAGCTCTGAACTTTAGGAATAAACGGGCTCCCCACCAACACTGCTACATTCGCTGACTTCTCATCAGTCCACTCTCCACTCATCCAAAAACCACCAGAGGCTCTCAGTCAGTCCTCCATTTATCTCCCTCTATCCACACTCTTTTCCTTTCTTCATGCCATTTTATTGAAGCTCTATGTTACTCTGTATTCTTTTTATCTCCACTGACTTTTGCTTTCTGTGATTTATTGTCATTATCGGGCACAGTTTTCCCTCATTGATTAGATGTGCATGGTGGACATACTAAATTGAATCATCCGTCAGTGGACTGAGATGTAGACTAGTAAGAAGATATAGATGCACAGGAACATTACATCAAAAATAATTCACTGTGTTGTAATGATTTGTTTTTCCTTTGATTCCAAAGTCTGTTTAAACCTTAGAGATATTTTCCCCTTTCATATTTGAATCAATTGAGTTCTATATGAAATATTTTGATCAGCTTTTATGACATTTCAGGCAATATCCTGTGCCATTTAGTATGAGGGGTGCGTCCTCTTGAAGCAGCCATATCCAATTCATTTTTCCTATAAGATATTTATTTTTGGGAGACGGTAGAATCTAGCATGATTTTAGAGGGAAAATGTTATTATTCTTTGAGTGTGATCGCCGTCTGCAAAGTGAATCCATCTATGAATAATTCAACAGATTTAAATTAAATTCTAATCCCAATTCTTCTTTGATTCCCTTCCATTTCCTCCCCATTTTTACGACCCATTCCCTATCTTATGTTGATCCATTACACTTCAACAAGCATAGATTTTAATTCCACATTTACATGGACTGAATTATGATAATTAAAGTCAATTATATTCAGAATCGTGCCAGGTAATCATACATATGATTATTTACATGAGTGATAGACAGGAGCAGATCACCGAGGGTAAAAGCTGAAATACAAATAAAATTCAATTAACTTTTACCATGCATGCTTAAGTCTTTTAAAATCACTAATTTCATACAGCACACAAATTAAATGATAAAAACTGTGCTCAGAGAATATTAAAAAAATATTTGTCCTCAAGCTGAAGAACAAAATGTTTCAAGTTTTATTCAATGAGATAATATGCCCTTGTTTGACTCATATTACTGTATCGAGTTAACATAAGAAAGTAAGATACATTAAGTTTAACATTTAAAAAAATGTAAGACTCACATTAAAACCTATAACTTACCTTAATCTGTTGATGTAATAAAAGGTCAGAAAAAGACACAGCTAAATAGAAATATGGATTAAATTGGTATAATTTTCATATTTTATGTTCAAATCAACCACCAGTAAAGACATGTGAAGCCAACGTGAACATGCCAAAATTTGCAGTTCACCCCTCATCCACTAGGGGCTGGCTCCAAAAGGGAGTCAGTCCCCATAGACTCCCATGTTAAAAAGGCCAACTTCACAGCAGAAATAAACATGTTTACAGCCTGGTACAAACAACATTTTAGGTTTAATAGGTCAAGTTTACCTTCATGAGTTTACCTTATAACTCATCCGTTTAGATGTTATTTGATACTGAAATTCTTTACAATTGTGGGCGTATCCATTTGATTGACAGGTGACAGATTTCCGGCAGCAAGGAGGCAGAAGGTAGAACAGCCACGGCTTTTAGCCAGCTAACAGCGCACCTTAGCTTTACCCACCCTACCTACCTTAGCTGGTTAGCTCCCATTAGCTCTGTGTTAGCTTGGCTAGCTCTTAGCTACAGGCAGCTCAGTTTGATGGATGTCAATAATTTCTTCCCATAATCACAGCCAACAGCACCCCCCCCCCCCCAACAATATTGTACATAAAAAGACACCAGCAGTTTTTGAAGAAACTCCCCTAAAATTAACTTCATTGAGTTATATTTGCTTTCTAAAAAATCCTTTATCTTAAACCACATATCTATACTTATAGACAGAATAAAAAACAATTTCCAATTCCGTTTCTGTGAGGTGGATGCCCTAACCCCCCGACATCAACCCCTTCCACCAGTAGAAGATCAGCTTTATTTTATTTTCTATAATTACTCAATTTATATATTTTATATTTTTCATTCAATTACGTTATATTCAAATAGGCCTCTCTCATTCAAGTTATTCTTTGTTTGCAGCAGGAGACAACAGAAGTAATCTCAGGTTCCCTTTCCTTTAGAACAGCTTCCTATTATAAAAACTAAACAGCCTCATCTTATTTGTCTTTTTCTCATGTTGACATGTGATTATATTGCATCATGTCTCTAGATGCCATGCCGGATGCACACACACAGAGCGTGTACGTGAGGAACTGTTGCATCTGAAACCTGTTAATCAGACCGAAATACCTGGTTTAATAATAATATCTGCTCTTAATTTAATGTTAAGAGCAGCTGGAGGAGTTTTCCTGCTCCAGTCTACAAAGAACTTCATGTCTGTCAGGAAATGTGCATCCATCAGTCTCCTCTAATAGCCATAATATCTGAGGCACACTACTGCTTTAAACAGACGTCGCATTTAGCTTCGGTGTCTTAACGCTCCTAAACTAACCAACGAGCTACAGTAGCACTGTGTTTCTTCATGCTATCCACCTAGTGGACAGAGCTGGAGTTTGTGCAGGAGAGAGCGGGGGAGAGAGCTGTCTGTCTGCTGCGAGCTGCACTCTGACCAGCAGACAGAAAGCGCTACGGAGATAATCCCATATAAAAGCTCTGCTGTGACCGTTTATAGTCAATGTTCGAGATTTACCCATTTTATGAATTGTGCGTAAAACTTTCCGGGATACATCGAGTATACTCCATATATCACTCAGTGTGATGCTACTGAGACAACGACACTGGGAACCGCTCAATCAGCCTCATTTCATCTCTTCAGAAACCTAGGGGTCACATGACGGAGGCCCTGGCCAGTAATATTTCACAGTGAACGGTTCAAATGAATCATCTCATCTAGTCAAATACACACCAGTCAGCCACAACCTTGACACCAGTGACAGCTGATGAGAATAAGCACAAGTTATCTAGTGGAAATGCAGTGTTCTACTGAGAAACATTCATTCAAAGCGATGTTGTTGTGACACCCATCTAAACATTGAAGCAGACCCAGCAATCCTCATTGGTAATCCCCAACCGGACAACGCACGCCTCCTCCACTTCGAAAAAAAAAAAAAAAACTACTCAGGAACGGCTCAAGAAACACAACCTGCCTCCAAATTCTCAAGATCCCCATCAAATTGATCATCTGTGGAAAGCCCCAGAACAAGACGGATCAATGAAGCAGGAAAAGAAGACAAACCTAAAATAACAAGAGAGACTGAGGCATACTGTGTGACCTTTAAAGGTAGATGTTACAAAATTCAAAAAACATTCATGGCCAAAAAAAAGAGAAAAGCTAAATATGATGAACTATAGCTTATTGGACCTCCGTTGTAGCAGAATGTATATTAGCCTAGTGTGCTATTTCACAGAAACTGACAGTACTGGCAGGACCGAAAAGATGAAATTCTGACAGACAATGACAGGAGCACTGCACTAGTTTGTCGCTTGAAGAGGCTCTGGAGTGTGTGTGTGTGCGTGTGTGTGTGGTGTGTGTGTGTGTGTGTGAGGGTAATGGTTTGTCTGTGCATGCTGGTTGAGTGCTTACAATGTTGAACTCTGACACCCAGTCAGATCCAGACACTTCTTTTTTTTTTAATAAGCTTCTTCCATCAGCATGCCCTCAACTCATCAAGGACAAGAAGCATCAAACATGGACACACACATGAAAATAATGATGCGCACAAACATAACACACACAAGCACAATCAGAAATACCTTGCAGTAAAAACCACAGACACATATCTGTCTACACACACACTGAAGTGGTCAGTTAATGAGCTGAACTGCTGAGTGAAAAGAGTGAGCAGCAGTACGAAGCTTTAAACCTAATTGTGTAGGAATGTCTTTAAAGTCTTTGAATGTGCTTTCTCTCTGTTGTTGACCTTTTGGTGCTCTTTTCTTTAGACATCCCTGCTGATGAGACACCAGCTTACACACATGCTCACACACATGCATAGCTGTCTCACAGTGGTTGGTCACAGAGGGGTAAATTGGTCTAAAGTCTCAGGAGTGAGCGGCGGTGGAGGGCGCTATGTAATCCCATGTTAGATGAAATTGCAGCTTGTACTGCTGACGTGCACATCAGGAGAAAAATCCCACCGTTCGGGGGACGTTATGCTTCGGAAAAGCTGCAAAAACACACAAAACACTTCCAATTTTTCGTATAATCTGCCACTTCTACAATGTTTTTTAAGTTAACCAACACCATCGGGCTGGCAGTGTGTTTAGATACCGGGCACAAGCAGCCCCACAGACCCCACCCCCCACCCCCATAAGAAAAGTCAAACCTGCAGAACAAACACGAGAAAAGGAGAAGGAAACAAGCACATTCAGTTCAGACAAAAAAACCTTCAGGACAAGGAGTGAATAGAGAGGGAGTGAGAGGAAAAGAAGCATGTTTTCAGCTGGTGGATGGACTGCGGTCAAGGCCCACTGATCAGTGATTTGACCAGCGTGTAAGGGCTTGCTCTGAGGGGGGAAGGGTTCAGGAAACGTGCCGGTGTTGAAGTGGTGAGAGGGCATGTGCGCTCAAATCTAGCTGCAGCCTTCCAACGGCGCACAGTGACGGAGGCTTCCTGTGACATTAATGATCTTGGCATCTGACGGGAATCACTCAACCTTAGAAACTGTTCAGCTGTAATTGTAGCTGGTTAAGGCGCGCCCCTGCTCACCCTCATGAGGAAAACGAAGTTTAGCCAGTGAATGGAAAACAAACTGGAAAATAAAACAGAAATAGAACCTGCTTTAAAAACAGGGGGTTCCTTAAGAAAATGTAAATGCCCATGTGCATGGAAACAAAGTCCACCTCCGTGATCACACAGCTCTTCCTTGATTGGCTGAAGGCTTCACTGGCACACAAAGCGTTTGCTACATTTCTCATGGTAGAGGTCAGTTCCATCTAAACTCATTTATAAACACAGTTTTGCTCCACGTACCGCTCTGATCTGGTATAAGGCTGTTTATGCGATTGGGTGATGATCTGACATTTATTCTAGTAAGATGTTCATGCATAAAAGATGACATTGACAAAAAAAAAAGATGTTTCTCAACTCCGGAGCCGAAACTAAAACATGTGTCTTTGCTTCTAACTCGATGAAAAACAGACTGTTTAAAACGGGTTCTCCATCACCCAGCAACATCTAATATGAGCTCGTACAGGGCAACTGATTCGTTAATAAGTGGACTCATGAGCGTCAGAGCCAGGTTTTTCATCATCTTCAGTGAGTTTTAGCTCATGTGAAGAAGCAGAGAAATGTTTCACAGCTAAACAAGCGTGAGTTATGATTTGCTTTTACATCCAGGCTTCTGTCTCTAAAAAGAAGACAAAACTTGGAGGGTCATGTTTCTTATCCTCATAAATGTCTTTCTTTTCACCCCTCAGCTATGTGATCTGTTATGATTGTGTAAAAAGAAATCAGATAGCATCTGTAAAAGCGCTGCTGTAGCCGGGCTTCCCCCGAGATCAGCTGCTGTTATGATATCGCTCGTGGTAGAAAACTGCGTCCGACTTGACTGCAGTCTTTTTACACTCCATCTCTTATGTCCCTGAATGTTCTTGTCAGCCGGTGTTGCACAAGAGGAAGCGTAGGATCAAAACACAACAGTAAAGAAAAGGGAAAAAATAATCCAAAACACACAAGGATTCGGTGGATTTTGATGGGATGCGGTGCTGTTTCGTTCATTTCAAGCTGTATGTTTGTCTTTATTCTTCTTGTCCTTCTCGCATTGGATTTACCCAGACTCACTACCCCCCTACACACTCCGACCCAGACACACACACACCCACTGAACAAATCCATGATGAGGTGACGCCCTCGTGGCAGAATCATTCTCTGACACTGACTTGTATTTATAACCTAATCTATCAATGAGCCCCCAGAATATGTGACACTGCTCTCTGACCACCAAACTGCCCCCAAGCCAAACATTACGACAGATGTGTGTGTGTGTGTGTGTGTGTGCTCGTGAATACACACCCACTTATGCTTGAGAATGTAGATCCAGAGGCTTCATGCCTTTACAGAAAACAGAGAGTGGCTGCTGGTTCCCACTCTGCTGTATCTGACGTCAGAGAAAGAGATGAAGAGAAGGAAGAGGAGAGGAGGATGACGGGGGAAAGCAACCGAGGAGAAAGAGATGGAGGCCAAGAGGGAGGCTGATAGAAAACAGAGAAGGGCAGATAGAAAACGGGGGGATTAAAGAGAAATTGGAGTGGAGGTGAAAAAGAAAAACAGGAGGGTGCTCCTGCTCGCTGCTTCTCTCCGCTGCTTTCTGATGAGAGTGGAGATCTATATCCTCCTCGGTCCAAGGTCATAGTTGTTACATGGGAGCAGAGCAATCTCCTGGCCTTACACACACACGCTCACTGAGGTATGGCTCTGCCGATAACTACAAGCAGCCATTATAGATTATAGCAATTAGAGCAGATGAGACCTCTGACCCAACATTAGACCGCAGTCTTGTGTGAATCATAAGGCGTGTGTGTGTCTAAACAGAGGCCGTGCTTTTCCATACAGCAAGCTTGTGTCTGCACTAAAACTGCTAACCCTCATGTTAACCTCAAGAAGCGATACAGTGATTTCCCCGAGCACCCTGAGGCCGGTTCAATGAAAAGCTCTATTCTCCCAAACCGCTGTGGGGTCACATTTTTTCCCTGTTGTGTTGTCTTTCCCCGCCCTCCCTGCCTTTGACTCAGTCGTGCATCGATTTGCAAAGTACGAAAATGCAATCAAATCCTTTATTTTCTTGTGATTATTGCGCTGTCGTCAACATTTCCGTCTACTGGAAGGAACCGCTGCTGCTCCTGGTTTTTGAGGAAATACATTTATCATGAACAAGAGGGGCACAAAACTGGAAAGGGGTGATAGTCCTTTTCCCCAGCATGACTGCACAAGGAGGAGGCAGCGAGGGCGAGTGTGGGGGTTTGGCTGCAAGGTAACAACAAAAAGATAAAGACACCGGTACTCTGTGTGCTACACTTTGTAAGAGAGCATAGGGATGAAGACAGTCCGACTAAAAGGGGAAACCTGTGAGCGTCCACCCTGGTGTTACATCAGTACGCCCTCAGGGTGCAGACAGAGAGTGTGTTGGGCTCCCTCTGCTGGTGAACTACCACCTTCCCACTCATCCTCTTACTACTGGCCATAACAAAGACGATTGGAACATCTCAAAGTTCTTTTTCTCGCAGCTTATGACTGAATGAGCTCGTATTATGTCTCATTTTCCCATGCAGGCACACTAACAGCAAAACTTGCAAACGGTGCTGTCAACCGGTTCTGCCAGTCTGCCTTCATTTGTAGACTTTCTTGTAAATGCCAACAGTTTTGAAGCTGGTCAATAACTCTAACACCAAAATAATCTTTCCTGACAGCTCGACCGTGTTTTCCTGATAACAATATCAGCTCTATCAAAGGGCCGGGCCGGTAATTCGCCTTTTAATCCAACTTTGCCTCTGCTTCTAGACAGACGCAGAGGGAGGATTTCCTGGAATAACGCTGCCGCTGAGATGCGTGGGTGGACAATATGCACACACAGAGGCAAACACAAGGTACACACACGTACAAACGCCACACACACACACACACACACCACACACACACTGGCACAAAGAAGCGCAATCCCTCAGCTTAGCATGTGGTCGCAGCAGGAAAACTGGCTGGCCAAACGGTAAAAGCAGAGCACAAAGTGGCTGACAAAAATGGCTTCATTGAATTACTGTCTCACTGGACACACACACACAAACACATACATATCTATACAAATACAACACAGGCAGTGGACTTAGAAAGTGTCAATTATGCCAATAGTGCGAAACAGCGTGAACTGACCGGAGGATGAAAGGCTAAATAAGTCCCAAACACACACTGGTTGCAAACACACACTGCCTGGTGCCTCCTTTTGAGAAGTGCTTATTAGTGATAAAAACCCTTCTGACCTATTCGTCACCTCAGAAACTCTCAGCTGAATATGATCCACACGCACACACACGCACACACACACACACACACACACATAAACATGCAGAAGCTCACATGTCCCTGTGTGTTTATCTAAATCAACAGGAGTTTCCTTTGGCTTCCAGTTGGTTTCATCATTCATGCTCATGTCAATGAATATTTCAGCAGTGTGTTAGTGTCTCCCTCACATGTATTGTCTCGTGCAGTTAAAACACTCCTCCTCCTTCACTCTGTCCTGCTACCTATCTATCCTCCAGAGTCTTTGTTCTGTGTGCACTCCTCTGAGCTGTGACATACATTCAGCGCAACCTATGTACACACAGCTTATACTGTTAAGTCAGCCGGAGACAGGGAGGCCCATTCCACCAGTGGGGCCTGTCAGTGTGGGATGTGAAACATTTGACTGTTAAATCTAACCTATGTGAGCAGGCGGTTGAGGTTCCAACATGAATGTGTGCAGCTGTGATTGAGGAAAGACAGAAGGGGAGGAAATATGTGGTAGTGACGGAAGCTTTGTTGAGCTTCAGATCGTAACTGAGTGGAGCTTTCTGAGAATGAAATAATTCACAGGATGACAAGTCCCATTCATCTCTAGTCAGACTGGCTGACAGCCAACACAGTAGATTCTCATCATTTTTAATCAAATAACTCTCACTCTGCTTCTTTTCCCGAAGCAACTTGAGCGCGCGACCCCGCACTTCTCCGTTTAGTCCAACTTCAACTTCCCATTAAACAGCCCAGCATCCATGTTTCAAGCTAACCAAGCAGTCAGGAGTAGTTAGTAAGTAAATGCATTGGCTAATTTCAGGCTGAGCATCGATGTTAATATAATAACTGAGAGAGGCTCAGCAGCAGCGTGTGACAAATTTAATGTAATTGCTGCTCTTCATTTGCAGACTGAGGCAATGGGCTACAGCCCGCAGGAGTAAAAGGAAAAACATTTATCAGTGTGTAACGATGATCATATCCATAATTAAGAGAGATTTTTGACGTATATGCCAATGCTGTTTTGGTATAATCATTATAAGTTAGGCCACTTTAGGAAGGAAAACCAGCGCACCGATTCATCACATGCGACCGCGGCGTCAGAAAGTGAAATGTCGAGCTCAGCCCGTTCTATCTGTCTCTGTGTGTGTTTAATACAAATTTAATGTCAGTATGCTCGGAAAAGGAAAACGTGACGAACGCTCTTTGGCTCTCTCACCGCCGCTCTCCGCTTTTCTTTATGCATGATTCATAACGAACCGAGCACTTAACGAGAGTCTGCGCCGCTGCGCAGCGCTGCGCTGCGCTCCTTCCCCCAGCCGGTGGAACCGCGGGATGAGCGGGCTCCCCATCCGCGGACACACGGCGCACCGCTAAGTCACCGTCAGCCCACAACCCTGCCAGCACACCTACCTTCATTCTCCGGGTAATTCCGCAAGGCTCTGCACGGGGACAACGCGTGGAAAAGAAGTAGGGTGGACAGGAGGGAAAGGGATGGATAGATCCACAGGACGCGTGGTGGTGCCATTTTCAGGCTGCGCTGCGCCCTCGCTGCATCCCTGTTGGCGGTGTCGAGTCGGTGAGCGCAGCCTTGCGATTGAGGGGAGAAGGAGAGAGCAGAGGAGAGAGAGGAGGAGACGCTGGGAAGGAGGGTCCACAGTCAGCAAAGTCCTGTCAATCAGACGCCTGGCTCTTGGGTGATGCAGAGGCCTGTGGAGCTTAGCCAGTGTGGCTGCAAAAATACACAGCTGATCCTCTGATTTCTCCTGATGATGACTTTTCTGCAGCTCATACAAAGCCAGCACGTTAAAAGCATTGTACACAGTTTCAATAAAACCTCTTCTACTGGAATTATTTCAATTCTTTCTTTCCTTCTAAAAATGAGGCTGGGGGGAAAATGAGTCACTATTTTTTACTTCATAAAGTAGGTCAATTTCACTATTCCAAAACCAGTAAGAAAAAAATGTTAAATCAACTAAACATAGTCATAACACTAAAACGCAACAACAGCAAACCAAAAAAATCTACATTTAGCAAAGCACAAAGCAGTTTCAGAAGGCTCTATGGCAGAATGTGGCAGTAAAGTTAACGTTTTTAAAAAAAAAGTCTGATGTTTTAGAAAACATAAGTCAGGAAAAAGATCTCCAAACATTTATTGGGAATGTTGCTTTTTTATTTATTTATTTATTTTGCAGTTTTATATACAACAATGATGTGCTTCTATACTTAAACTCATAAATTCATACCTGAACATCCAGGTGGGATGAACCTATTGTGCAGGGAAAACTGCCACATTGAACCAGAATCACACAACTGGACAAAAAAAAAAAAAAAGCAAGGAAGCCAGCCTCTCATTACTGGTCCAGCACTTGAGATCCGCAGGGTAACACCAGGATAAACACCATCTCCATCTTCCACCTCACTGTAGAAAATACTGTCAATTATTTTGATAAGCGACATGACACATGGCAATTACTGCCCCCGGTTCCCTTCCTCTTTTTCTGTCTTTGCCCAGATGTTGATACTGTTCCTTTTGGATGCCAACAGCAGCAGATAACGCTGACACGCACAACAGATTTTAAATCTGACACTTTATGGAGATTTATTCAGCACATATTACATGTGTGTGTGGGCTGAGTTGCCTGTGTGTGCAGTGTTTTTGGTGAATGTGGTTTTTAGTTTTTCTCAACCAGGCTGCCTTTAAACATGAATAAATGATGTGTGGAGCTTGTCTTATGAAATGTGTGAGGAAAAGCCGAGACGGTGCAAGGTCAACCTTTCAGTCTTCCAACAATCTAACATGAGCGGCTGACAGAACTCATGGGGGTGAATCCCACGCCCCTGATGTGGAAAGAACCCCACAGTTTCAGAGGGTCACTTGAACTCTCAAAAGTATGTGGACGTGTTTATGTTTCGATACAGAATATAAGTGATAATATCAATAAATATAAATGTCATAATGACTCTAAAAAGTAGTGACTATTTATGAGACTATGGTTTACTGTTATTATGTAAACTGTGCCATAAACTGTGAAAGCATAACTCATATCCAATCTGGCATCGTTTTTCGCTGTGAATGCCCAGTGAGAAAAATGAGAGGATGCATATAAATCCCACAGGTCACCTGATGCATCGGGATTTTTTTTAACCCCCACCAGCCAGGCACCAGGCAAACATGATGTAACCACGCCATGATTTATGGTGAGATCGTGACCACAATTATATTTGCCACGAGTAACGTGCTTCTATCACGCTTCTGTCCCAAATGAGGCTCCTGAAAGAGCTATAAACCTGTCAAACATATTCTGATTTATGCCCAAATACTGTTTTACCCCCTCCCGGCCATGTGTGTGGTGAAAAAAAAAAATGCTTTGGCTTTTGCGTTTTGCCTTGTGTCTGTGTGTGTGTGTGTAGGTGCGTGTGTGTGAAGCAGCCACCTCCACGCATTTGTTAAAGGTCCAATTATGATGATGATTTGTTCCCTGCAATGGCTTTACTTGGATGACCTAATTTCCTCACCAAGAGTGTAGAGATGAAAAAAAAAGGAAATACAATTCCTTTATTTCTTTTCCTCCTCCAACTTTCTCTTTCCTTCTTTTCTTTCTTTCCTTCCCGTTTCTGCTGCCATGATGCTGCACTCATCCAGGCAGTGACAAAACACTGCTGTCATACATTCCAGCAGAGACAGGGTGACATGGCCCCTTAAACCCATGTCACTCCTACCACACACACACACACACGCACACACACACACACGCTCAAAACACACACATGCTGCATTCCTTGTCGAGGAGTCTGGTTTTGCATAATGACATTTTAAGGCTATACACACACACACACACACACACACACACACACATATACACGCAAACACATGCATGCAGAGACAGTTTGCTGACAGAGCTGAGCGACAGTCATCTAATAAATATTTGAAATGCGTGTTTCCTCATGCATTTATGCTTAATTTACGCCGCACGCTTCCCTTGATAAGAAGGAATTTATTTCCACATGGAATTGCTGGAATTCTTCAGGCTATTCAGTTATTTTTAAAGCATGCTGTCATTTATTTTTCCGTTTGACCTCTGGAGTCTCACCCCGAAACGCTTCTTGGACTGACTGGGTCGGCCATTCATCACACAGCCGAACCGGCCCGTCTTTGTAATTAAATATATATAAATATAACCTTCTACATGTGCTCAGAGCTTGTTTTGAATAAAACAAAGGATAGTTTCCAAGGTTTGTAAGCGCCACAGGCAGTGCAGCAGGAGTGTGTGCAAGTGTGTATGCCCCATTGGCAGCGATCACTTGTTTGACACGGGGCAGAGGTGATGACAGGGTCGTCTGCCTTGCCAGGAACTCCCCCTCAGCCACCATACTCTATATACACACACACCCTTACCCTCATTCAAAGCCACTCACTCATGTGGTAATGTCTCTATTGTGACAGACCGAAGGCTTAATGGGCAACAGCTTGGTGCTGGCATTTACGCAGAGGCATGGGTGTGCATATGAGCTTGAGTTAGTGTGTGTCGCTGACTCTGGCTCATCCACTGTGGAATCTGCACATTAAGAGCTTAAAGCATGGAGATCATGAGTTTCCTGCTCCAAGCTGATGACAAACTAACAGGGCAATGCTGCACAGAGGGATGGGAGGCAGAGGCAGTTTCAGGTTGAAGGCATGGCTGTGCACACAGATACATGCCTATATTCTCCCTCACGCATCACTCGGCTTCACACCGCTGTCACTTTCCAACCACCATGGACACAGTTAAGCAGGCAGAGCAATTCGTCATGTCACAGAACCCTGGTCCTGCTTCACAACAAGAGGTGAAAGGGAGTGTGGGAAAGGGCTGGTGCACAAAGCCCTCCCTGCCCCCGTCTGTCTCCGTGTCTCGATTGCATACGCGAGTCGAGAACCCCTTTAACATCCCCCATCTTACTGCGGCCAAGGCCCCCAGTCTACAAAAACACATCCAATGTGCCCAAACTTAGATATGCACGTCCATATCTGCTTTCTGTTCTCTAACTTTGAGGTGCAACGGACGGTCCATGAGTTTCAGCATTAACAATGATGCGCAAGAACAGTTTCTACTCACTAATCGTAAATGTGTAAGTATAGATTATGTGGCAAAATATCCCAACATCAGGCTTCTTTCAGCATCAAAAACCCCTTTAACTCAGTCCAGACCGCCATTCATACAGACAGAGAGAGGAAGCGACTGTGGGATAAAGAGAGGGAGAAAGAGATAAAAACAGCCATTCAGGCAGGAAAACCTGCTGGTGTCCGCCAGCTTTCCCCACAAAAGAGGTGAGAAGGATAGAGAAGGGGGCTTTCCTTGAGGCTGATACCAGCTATGCAGACAGAGAGGCAAACAGATAGACAGATGGACAAATGGAAAGAAAGGGGGAGTAAGGAGTATATTCACTCTGGTCCAAGTGTCTTCTTATCTGGCCTCTGTTTTCATACAGCCTGTTTTTCACTGGTGGCTAAATTGTTGGGGATGTATATATATATATACAGTATATATACATCCATATATGCAAACACACACACCAGCACACACATAAACAGTAAAAGCTGACTCGCGAGCAAAGTGAATATTGTCTGGCATAAAGCTCAGCCGAGAGGATCTTTACTGTAAGTCTGCTGGGGAAGAGCAGTCAGTCTTATATTGTGTCCTTCTCAAACAGTGCAATGATTTAACAATCAATGAAAACTGACCTTGCCTTTCCTGTATCACATTCCCACCGGAGCTGACCTATTAGCCAATGAAGAAAAAACATGCAGATTCACCAGAGAGGGGTGAACAAATATTTGAATAAGGTTTCAAAGCAGGATAAATGGGCTTTGTTTAAAAAAAAGGGTTTTTTTTATGAATGGAAAAAATACCTCCTGCTTTTATGTCTTGGATGTAAGAGAAACAGATGGCAACAAGTGGAGATATTACTGTTATTTGCTTCAGTCAGTGTCACATCACTTCAAATGCATTAGAGGAGAAAGAAAATGATGGATTAAAAGAAGGATGCAGTCATCATGGCGAGCTGGAGCGTGCCCAAACAGTGACAGCCTGTTGGCAAGAAGAGGTGGGAGAGGCTTCCAACTCAGAACTCATTTCTCACTCATTTCTTGGATGTTTGTTGTCTTCATAGTAATAAAATTTCTAAGATCAAGAAGAATATGAATCATCCTCCTCATTCTTACACATATGAACGGGTCCTGACTACTGACAGGGTTTGTGGGTTTCCTTTTTTTTCTTAAGTGGGCCTGTTTCAGTTTTGAGCCAAGTCTTCATCCTGGTCCAACCAGGATCTGGAACGCTCTTATCTGATCTGCCGTTAGTGCACGTGTGTCTTTCAGTCTCTGTTAAGAGATTGGAGACATATAACATGATCAGTGAATGCAAAAGAAATCTGACTAAGTAAAGAAAAACAACAAAAGAAAGGAGACCCTTCAGGATGACATGTTTTTCTTCAGGGAAGAGCTTGCTCATATTCACAAAACCAAGGCAGAGATTACAAAGCATGACTCTGCAACGATGGAATCTAAGAGCCTGCCTGCAGTCTGGACACATTAAGCTCTGACTAAAAACATGTAGAACAATGAGGCACCAAACTGTTGACCAGAGGGACCCACATCTCTTTTCTTCATATATTGTTAGGAATAGGGGGATAAACGAAGCCTGAACCTTCCTCCACAAGTTTTCTTGTTCATTTCTACAAGCAGTCTTCGGTTCTCCAGGCTTGTGAAGGACATTTCAAAGCTCTTTTTGAGGGGATGATGATTGCTGTGCTCCGTTCTCTGTAAAGATGATCCCACACTGGCTTTCAGCAATCTTTAAGTCTGGGATTTGTGGAGGATTCGTGTCTCCATAAGTCCTGCTGTCAATGATTTGGAGTCCAGCTCTGGTTAAATTTGGCACACTTAAGTTTCCCCGTTTCCTTATAAGAATGTTTTTTTGACAACCACCTTCCATGGAGACCCTTTCTGAGCTGAGACAACACTGGGCAATAAATGGATCATCTGAAAAACCAGATGCATCGCTGAGACCATGTGTCTGCTCCTTACAATGTTTTTGTATTCATTCATGGCACCCCTTTCGGTCTCCTGCCGATAGTTGTATTTTTTTTTTTTTTGTCCAGCATTTGTCCTGCTTTCTTAAGTTTTTAAAGGGCACACTGCACAGCAAGTTGGCATATGTCAATTTTTTGGCTATTAGTTGTTTGGGAATAACTTTGCTGGCTAAAAAATGCAATTTTATTTTCAATCTTGTCAAACCATTACGTATGGCATTTTCTTGTAGATGGAACTAAAATGGGAATGAAACATATCTGTGATGGGCTGTGAGTAATAGTACACAAAGATAATATTTAAAATTGGTTATTTGCTGTCTTGTCAAATGTCAGAACATCATTTGAGTAAGGTCCAAAGAAAACATCAAAGGACCCTCAGACAACCTACTAAGCCCCACCTACATTTTTTTATATATTACAGAAGGTTTGGCTCTTGTGAAATATAAAGAAAGAAAATGGTGATTCAAGACTTTTCCACAGATTTATTTGTCAAGCAAAAAGTGCCATAAGCAACTAGTCTCCTCAGTTCTCTGACTGCTATAAGAAGAGCTGATGCAACACAGAGGTGAACTACTGTCCAATTTTTCTCAAATATTCTGCAGGCGTCAAATTCCACTTTTTTTTTATGAAAGAATAAAAATGAAAGTCCGGCCTCTCGAGAAAAGGTTTAATAGCAACCTTTGCCCACATCTAGTGCTGCAGTTTCACAGCCATGCTTGTGGAATTGTAAGATGTTTTCCTGCTGAACTGTTTTCTGTCAGGCAGCATTCACGTTGCAGGAATCAGAAAATCTGGAAATTATCTGTAACTGTAATTGTCCGACAATGTGTTTTGACAAAACTATGTACATTTAATTCTGCGATTTAAGTCTGCCACACCACTTTTTTCTTCTTTTAAATGTTGGTGTAGAAATGAGCACGAGCAAGGTAGAGAGGTACAGCATCAACATGCATGAACAATGCTGATGTGCTGATGAAGCAATACTTGAGCTACACACTAACGTTGGGAACAGTGAATGGAAAAACATAATAAATGCACAATTTTTGAATCATTTGTTTTTCTCATCACAGTATCATGTTGACATTTCTCTGCTTCATGTCTGATATTTGTTTTATTTTCTTACTCAACCTGTGCTTATTTTGTAGCATGATGTACGATCAAACACTCACCCAGACAGTTGTGGCGCAACTCAAACTCCTTCGGATGATATTTACATTTAAACGCGATCAGCATCCATATAATGGGAGCATTCGGGGCAAGAGACGCTCGGCCTCTAAATAAGACATTATCTGTCACAAAACTCCTTCATTTTACCAATCTGTTGTCAGCAAATGCAAGTCTGATCCCTCCGTGACCTGCTAGCAGCTTGTACTTCCTGTGTTGTTGTCATTCCGGGGTCCTTTCAAGTCTCTTGCGCGTACCTGCCACAGCGATTACGTCACTACCATGCGCCATGGCAAAAGGGCGAATTCACTCTGTACTGTAAAATGGTCGGCTGCATTCTATTTTTACAATTTGGAAAAACACAAACACGGCCCATGTTGCTATTATCTTAGCAAGTAGCGGACCGTCCTACAGTGTGGAGGGAATTCGCCCTTTTGCCATTTGTCTGGGTGAGTAAATGATCGCATAGCATGCTACAACATAGGTACAGGTTGAAAAATACCAAACTTCCCCTTTAAAGCTCCTTTAAGTCTTTTTTTTTTCCATGTGAGAGCTTCAAGCAGCAAAAGTAGAGGTCTGCTTACTATTATTGCATTTAGAGGCAGTCAGATTCCCTGCTGCACTAACTCTATTCAATAAAGTGGCATGCAGTTATGGAGAGGGGGCCTGTCTGTAAACATTTGTTTTTTCTGTGGCTTTTTAAGCCAAACACTAAGCTCTCATTGACAGCTAAAGGTACACTTACATACCATTTCCTAATTAAAGTTAAGACAAATTATGTCTTAATGACAAACAGGGACTTTCTGAAGAAGTGCAGGTTTTTTTTTTTTACTCATCCGACACACAAACAATCAGAGTACTGTACACAGAGCACATACACATGTTGGTGTGTCTGTCACCATCTCCCGCAGCACAAACAGGCCTGTGCTAATGGACAGACACTCTTTGTGAGCTAAACAAATTAGCTCCATTACTAAGAAGCAGACAGCAAAGGGGAGACAGACAGATGCAGGATGAAAACTAGAGGTTCAGGAAAAAAAGGGGAAAAAAAGAAGTGCGTAGATGCGCCACTATGAACGGATACAAAGGAGGAGCAGCAGGGAGGAGATCCGTGTTCCTGAAGGTATACAGTGAATAGGTGAGAATGCGTATGTGTGAGCCAGGCTAGACATCTAAGCGCTCTGGGCCCTTGTGAGAGAGGGCAAATGCACATTATCATCCATCCATCACTTGCTCATTACTCATTCACTTACTTACACCCAGACACACACACAAACCCGGCACATACATGAATGCTGATACGCCCTAATACATGCACTTAACACCAGACTGGATGCGAGTGAGACACATTTATCTCCATGCAGCTGTGTGGAAATGACTCTGAGTGCATCTTTGGATGTGGATGTGTGTGTAGGAGTGAATGTGATCCGCCAGGTTTCAGGTCAAAGCAATTCCCTGTCAAATGATTGGTTCATAATCTGATTGACAGGGAGACTCCCTCCTCGTCTCTGTCTTCTCCTCTCTTTCACATCATTTATCATCCATTGTCTTTCTCTCCCTCTTATTATCCATCCCTCCTCCTGTACGTTGCTCACGCAACCTCTCACCTCCACTTGTCTGCTACTACTTTAAGTCCTTCTACCACTTTTATGCTCATCCTCCCTTCACTTTTGCTACTCCTCATCTTCCCTCCATCCTGTCTCACTCTTGATGTGAGCACATCATTCTGTCTGCGCCGTGATCGCATTACCTGTGGTAACACAGCTCGTAACCACGGTACCTCTGCCATCTGCAAGTGAGTGCATGTGTAAGCCCCTGAATACAAACGTATAAAAATGTGGGCTGAATGATCACGATGAATGGAAACAGACTTATAAAGACTTCAACAGCCCTGTTGTGGCCTTGAATGTTTTCACTGGAATTACTACAGTCACACTGAGCTGTTTGAAGTAGAAGGCCGAGGCGTTTTCAATGATAACTTTCTGCTTCAGTACAGATCACCCAGAGAAAATAAAGACTTCATTTCGGAGGGTTTCTGTGAGTACTTGCTGTCGTTTTTCTTTTAAAAACTGCCTACACATGCATGCATTTGGACTCAAATCGAAAATACAGCAATTCTAAAAAATAATCCACCTGGGAAAATTGTCTAGAAAAGTGTCTTCAGTGCCATGAAAGCTTGCAGCTGCTCTTTGGCTTGTAAAGAGAAAGATGTTTTAAAAATTCTTTCCCGTTTGGCACAGGAAGCAGGTACACACTGGAGCATCCATCATAGAGCACTTAACCTGCGTCTTCTCGGTCATTCTGGCAGCTGCTCTGGCCACACTGGCATATCTCAACGAGGGCTGATGTCTCCTTGAAATCAGATAAACGCTATGAGAGCTGTCAGATGGATTATTATGCAGCATCACAAATTATACAACTAGTCCGACACATAATGCAAAATTGCAAAGCACAGCTAGTCCTTGATTTTTACATTGTTGAGGTTACTTTGTTAGACGATAAGGATTCAGTTTTTATCTTCACAGGTTAAACAGCAGCCATGATGAGTCTTTATTTAAAAGCTTGTTAAAGTGGCCCTTTGAGAAAATTGTCTAACAAGAAATTCAGAACTACAAGAGCTCTGAAAGTGCATCCTTTGGCAAGGCCAAAGCTTTTCCTTCACACTTCTAAAGAAAGTTAACTCAATTCAAAACCAACTATAACCGTGTTTAGTTTGCTGACGTTTTTATGTAATACTGCTGACAGAGAAAAAAACACAAAAGAAGGACACTCAGAGAGTGAATCCTTTGCCAAGGCTAAATGAGTGCCTCACACTTTTCAAGACAGTAATCCATATCTGTAGCAAAATGTAATGGATTTTTCCTTTGGCCATGTTCCATCTTTCCACCAAGATCCATGAAATTCAATTTGATATTTTTAGTGTAATCCTGCTGACAGACAAACAAACAGACACGTGTACCAAAGATATGCCTCCACAGTGCCTTTAAGAAAAAGAAACTTTGGTTAAATGCAGGAGAAAAGCTGGTATGATGTACCTCGGTACATAGACCAATCACCCGTCGTATCTGCAGCATTACAGAAAGGTATGATGCAACAATCAGTCAGTGCAACACACACACACAGACATAAACGCACCTTTTACAAGCATGCTAAAAAAGAAAACTCTCTCTTCGTGTTCCCTTTGACATTATCATAGTGATTTAATGATATGCCACAGGCCTCATTTAAACTCTTAACAGCTGCTTGAGATCTATACTGCCATGTCACACAGTGATCAATATCTCTCACACACATGCGCTCACACACAAATACCCCAGGAGGAATTTCTCTTATCGGGAAACATCCGATCAGGCAGATACACTTGAATGGCTATTGGGGCCAGATTGACTCACAGTTAGGGGACTCAGGATCAATGTTTTCGCTTGCAAGCCAAACTCATCCTGTTGTTCGGTGTCAATGTGTGCCACACAAGTGTGCGTCCGGGGAGCGGTGGTCTGCTCAACCAGCTGTCTGCTTAATCAAAGCATATTCATATTAAGATGGCAGTGGTGAGGATCAGAGGACTGACCGGCAGCCTTCCCCTACCCCCCCACCCCCCCACCCCACAGCCGGCCCAGCGAGCCCATGGTCTCGCCTGGAGAGAGAGGCCCCTGGCCAAGCTCTCCTGCTGGGTTCAAGAGACAAAGACAAGTGACTGTGTTTCCAAACACAGGCCCCTCTCACCACCCGGAGGTCAAGAACTTGGAATAATCTTGGCCGAGCAGGAGGGATGAGGCTTTCTCATGCACATACACAAACACACACATTTAGGGATTAAAGCTTCTAAATGACCCTGCTTAACCCAGAAGGGGAGAAATAGTGGGGTGCCGCAGAGGGGGCTGAAGGGAGAACGCTTTATTGTTAGGGGGGTCTATGTAGTCAGAAAGATATGAAAGAGGCAGCGCAGGTTGGAGTAAAGTAAGCATTAATGTGACAGGCTCCAAAGAGACATAAAGAAAGTGCATGTTCACTTAAAGGCTTAAAAAGAAGTAAGAGGGTGAGATATGGACTGTATGATCAAAGCAGACAAATAGAAAAGGGATGAAGAGCGAGGGAGACCTTGCTGCAGCGAGTTATGAATGAGCTGCGGTTCCCTTGAAAGGGACTCACGCTGTTTGATCTTCCCTTAATAATGCTCTTCAATTACAGCCTCATCTGATGTGCCACTGCCAAAGAGAGGCGAGTGACTGATGACCAGATACAGAAATCAATCACTCCAACCATCATCTGTCTGCACAGACATACACGACACATTTCAGGACACTCTTTAGCCATAGTGTCAAACTAGAATTGTTTAGCTCTGTTTGGTCTGAGCTGGGATGTCTAAATTATTCAGGGGCAACTGACACATTATTGCCATGAAGAGCAGTATAATGTCAACTATTGCCTAGGGCTTGCTGCGCTTGTATTTATCCCACTCTGTGCTGCTGAGCTAAATCTGGATGACTCTCTCAGAGCCTGTCAAGCGCCTGCAAACGCTTAGTCATTGCAGGGAAAGTACGCCATCTAGTGCTCCATCATAAAGGCCCACAAAGGCAAGACATGTCAATCAGTGTGTGTATCAGCTACTGCAAGAGAAGAGATCATGTGACACAAGAGCAAGAAGAAGATGATCATTGTAAAGTAAGCACTGTGCTGTCTCATTTACACTTTCATGGCACTTTATTTGAAGGGCGGCTTAAGTCTAAGTTTAAGTGGATTTGAATATATGTCTTGAGTATAAAACACACACACACACACACACACACACACACACACACACACACACACACACACACACACACACAAACACAAAAAGAGA
>JBBDHI010000008.1:10256641-10271196 GCA_037177115.1 Craterocephalus stercusmuscarum
AACAACTTTGTCTTACATAAAACCGATGTTGTTAATGTTTGATCTTGAGAGAATACTTCACAAAGAAGTACGGTAACTCACAAATTAACTACTTTTTTGGTGGTGGTTGTATTAGGTTGTTAAATGGGAAAATAGTTTTTTTAAAGACATGAGGACAGATTAATACAAGACTACAGTATAACAATCATTTGTTGGAGGGCACACACACCCATGACCCTCTCAGTTTGCTACTGGAGAATGTAGATGAACCTTAGGAAAGAAACAGAGATCATTCTTCCATAGAGAAATGCTTTAGTAAAAAAAAGAAAAAGAAAAAAAATTGTACAATTTTTTCCCAAAGGAAAAAAAAGAGAAATGCTTTAGTACACAATGCAGCGTCCATCTTGTGTCCATCCTGACATCACTACATATTTTTTAATCATTTTTAGAAACTACTTGTTCCATCTAAGGCAACCTATAGGCACGTGCCTGATACTCCCTCTGGCGTGCTCGAACCCCGAACCAAGACTATCAAGTTTCACCAGTGAAGTCAGTGACTTTCAAGAGAAGTTGAGGTTCCACGTCTTCCTCTCAATTTTTGAAAGATGCTGCTTCCTTTGTACTTCTGTCGGGCTATAAGTGTCACAGCAGACATGCTTTGAATAAACTCTTGAAAAAAGACATTTTAAACCCTGTTCTCATGTTTTATTCTTATGTAATATTATTTTATGTATTTATGTAATATGTATTATTATTATTCTTATATAATATATAATATTCTTATGTTTTATTTATGTATAAATGTTTCTATCTCGATGTGTAGTTATCCTCTGTTGGCTTTATCCTAACTTGGTGTCCGTAAACCCTAAATTCCCTCTTTTGAACTCTCTTTCAAAATTCTCAAGCTTTGCCATCTTTTATTTGACAAAATGAACTCCAAGGGCTACATACAATATACATGCATACATACATACACATACATACACACACACACACACAAACTGATTTCCTGTGGTTTTGGACACTAAATTAATGAAAATAACTGTATGAATAAAGTTAAAGCTGCATAACGCTCTTATGATGTGGCTAAAAAAATATATACTTATCAAAGCTTCATGCTGCCATCTGGTGGCTATTTCGAATAACTGCAGCATTTATTTATTACTTTCAGAATCACCCTGTCTGAAAACCAACCCTGAATCCAAATTTTAAAATCCACTTTGTCAGTCACATCATGTGTTTGAAAGAACTTAGAGGTCAGATCAACTCGTTCAAAGCCTTACAGACACCCTTCAGCAGATATCCTGGCTGTATTTGTTTTTTAAGGCACTCCTGATACCTTTATAATGTACGCCATCTGGAGCAGTCATTTATAGGTTTGACTCAATGTGTGGACCTTCAATCATCTACTGACTGGAAATATAGTATACCCTTTCCAATCCAGAGCAAAGGTGTTGCATTTTACTCTAAAAACATATTATAAGACTGCTAGTACAGAAACAGTGGCGTGTCTAGAAATCTTTTCACAGGGGGGAAAGGCAGGGGTACAGCCTCAGAAAGGGGTGGCACATATGAAAATACCTTTTTCAGAAAATTACTGATAAATGTCATAAGAAAATGAAAAAGTTGTTCACACTATGATATTTTTTACAGCAGAGTTACATAACAAAGACAGTAAAGTGGAAATTGAATGTGAAGCGGAGTATAGCACGTTTAAGAGGCAATTATTTCACTTCTAAACAGCTTCAGTAGTATTTAGAACAGCCTCTGTCACATTGGAGAAAGATTCACTTCCATCCTTGACGGAGCGGTTTCCAGATTTCTTCATTGCCAACTTCTTCAGTTTAAAACTAGAAGAAAAGCCATTTTACTCCTTTTTGGTACATAAACATAAAACTTGTATTGATTTCAAAGTCTCTGTCTAAACTAAACATTGATGATATTAGAAAGTGAATCAGCATCTCATACCTCAGGACCTTCAGAGCTTTCTTCACCCATTCGTCATCGTTCGTGGCACACACCAAGTTCTTATTAACGGTGTAGAAACTGGAAAATATGAGACAGAAAATGTACAAAGCCATATGGGTTTGGGATAGATGTGGGGTTTTTCTGTGATGATAACAAATATGTTCTCACTTTAACTAGTTAGATGGGACTTTTTCAGTTTTTTCATCAAATTGAGAGTTTCTGAATTTTATTGGAGCTGTATGGATTTTACCTCATCAGACTGACTTTTGGTTCTTAATAGATTGTGACTGTGGTAGTAGGATTTTCTTAAAGACAAACAATGCATGTGTTGGAGTTTAGTCATACTGGTCTGTTCTGATGAGCTTTTAGAATGCAATCACATTAATTTTATGGCACAGAACATTAACATACAAACTTTTTACAATGTAATTATAATATTAGCATCCAGTTTTAGACAATAAATCCAATGTGACACAAGACTTATACGGCAATGTTGGATGACTGTTAGATGCCTTACATGATCGCTTTGATGGAGCAGTTTTCTTCGATGGTCTGTTCTTTGTAGCCTCTTATATTTCGTACTGGCACTGGCCTCCTGGTGTAACTGGTACAACAGCCTTGGTTCATATGGGAGCCTGCTGATGGAATAAAACCACACATCAGCGTAAAACATCAACGATTCATTCAAATTGCATCAAATTAGTCAATACATCTGATTAAACAGTTAAACGTGATGTGATGATAAACTTACAGGCAACTGGAGCTGGACTTAGTATGCCCAGTATGAAGCAGAGGAGAACGGTTGCCACGGTGATGCTTCTGAGAGCCATTGTTGTGGAAGGAGCGAGCAGCGAAAACGTTAAAAACACACCCTGTGCATGTATATATACTCTTAAGGCACCCACAGATTTCTTTCTTTCCTTTTGTTTTCAGAGCTTGTGGCTCATAAATTGAGGACAGGAAGCCCACTATCGCTTCATTGCAACCAAAGATGCAGATTTTGCACTTTGATAACGAATGAAACCTCAGTGATGCAACATCAGATCAGGAGATGCGTTTATGCTGTATGAGAATGTGAGAGACTGTGAGGGAAAATGCCACAATGCTGCTTGTACATGTAATCTTCTTGGACTATCTTCAATATTTCTTTATTAATGGTTAAACGAATAAGACTCAGGTCAACTCCTGCAGACCAGAATTCAGACGAAAGCCGATATAATGAAAAGGTGTGGAACAAGTAGAGATTAAACTTCAGATGTAAACACTTTTAAATCCAGGTTAAAGCATTTCTGTTCTCATACACCTGTGCCTGAAATCTACAGCGTATCTTTTAACATATCTAGCTTTTTCTCCACTTTTTATTTGATTTGATTTGATTCTAGATATGTGTTGCAGCTACAGATGGTGCTTTCGTTGCACGTTCTGTGATTTCAGTGTTTTATGTGAAGCACTTGTATTGTACGGGAAACGTGTTATACATAAAAACTTGCCTTCAAAATTCATTTATGACGCTATTTATACACGGCACAACTCTTCACTCTTCACACATTTCACGTTTCTCCAACATTTTTCAAATATTTCAGTTAAAGGCTGCATCTTTAACTTCTCACACATTGAAACTCTACCAGGATGTGCTTTGCCGTTCAAGGAGCTGTGCTTAATTTACTTTATTAAGTGTTTTGATATTGCTAGATCGACTGTGGCCTCCACTTACATAACCTAGCATTGTAATATGAAGCAGTAGTTGTAACGGTGTTTTACAGATTCAGCATTCTGGGGATGGTTTTGTGGTGAGATCTGATGGAGTATGAGGTGCTTGTCAAATTCCCCCCTCCTGTAAGCATGACCTATTTAGTCTGCAGAAAGCTGACAAATCCACATTCAGCTCAGCTGACCTAGATACATGTAACATCTTCAAGTTGTAAAGGTTCTCTAGCGTCCCGTACTTATCAAAGCAACATTTAACATTTACAAACAAACAGTTGTTAGAACGCACTGCAACATGCCAAAAGCCTCTGCAGCAGCATTCATGAATAAATAATCTATATGGCTTCTTCATTCAACTAATGTGCTGTTGCAGTAAGTTGACTTGTAAGGTGCTTAAGTTTAATAGCAAATTCTTTTTTGAATTCTATTTTACTAAAACCACATCTACACTGTCAGGGATTTACTATCCTCTGGACGCAGGGAAAGATCAGATGCTTGCAGATTTAGTTTAGACACATCTGGACACGTGATTGCCGAATAAATGACTCTCACCCTTTAAACTGGTTTAAACTGGCCTGTATATACTTAAGGATTATCCCTGTTCAGGAACGGCTGCGAGGAGTGTTAATAAAACTCGGATGAGCCATCTCTCAGTCTGACTCATATGCCTAGATTATGTGTCGTGTCTGAACTCTCTGATTATGGCTTGCCTAGTCTGTGCCCTCTTTAAATAACCTCTGCTGTCCTTCCACTCTGAGCCCACAGATCTCCATTTACCACATCAGACAAACCCATGCCACTTCTGATGGTATCTGACAAAATATTCATCTCTGCATTCACCCATAGAGGGCAATGCTGACATGAACCATAAAAGATGTAATTGATTGAGGAAAAGTGAATACAGCCCCCGATTTAAAGACCAACATCTGCATTAGTGTCAGTCACAATAACAAAAAGAAATAAGTGGTGATTTATGTAAATATAAAGGTGAACAGACAAGGGCTTGACTTTGATATGATAGCTGCTGTTTTATTCTTACTTGTATTTGTGTGTGTGTGTGTGTGTGTGTGTGTGTGTGTGTGTGTGTGTGTGTGTGTGTGTGACCTAGTACGACTCCTGATAAAGGGGAAGGTTGTGTGATAAAATGGATAATTGTCTTGTTTGACAGCCTAATCCCTTTTAATCCTCTATAAAACCCAGCCTCTTATCACCCAGCCTTCCTGCACGAAACACACAAATACACACCTATGTGAAGTTAAAGACAGTCAATTTTATTTCTGGTTGATTTCCTGTATATTTTTAAATGACATTATTGGGTATTTAATTAGTAAATAATGGCTGCATGTTCACATGAATTTCCAGCATTCTTGTGCCAACATACAGTTTCAGATTCTCCTTTCTGAATTGCACACAACTGGAAACCGAATAATAAACACAACATCCCAGTGGACAATTTCTGATTTCTGAACCAAACAATCCACTGTTAAGTTGTGTAATTCCTACGTGATTCAAACAACTATTACTGAAGACTCAATGTTTCCAAAGTGATTTGTTTTCTTTAATCGCTTCATCTTCAGGCTGGTGGAGTTCTGGTGACCTAACCTCCATCAAATATTAACCATAACGTGCTAAAACTGCTGTTACACATATAGCTTACTGTAGGTTTCTGAACTATTTCTCCCTGTAAAATGTTTGCCTTCTGTTACTGGAAACAAAGCTGTGGAGCGCTGCGAGGGCAAACTGAAATAGTACTGCTGCGAGCGGTGAAACCACGATGCTAAAAAAAAGTCCCTGAAAAGGTTGGCACAGCTAAGGGGAACTGCTGAAATCTTTGTGGGTTCATCGCTGTGAATCACGCCTTTTATCATCCTGTAATGCCGTCTTAAGGAAAAAACACTGAGCGCTTCAACTTTTATAATCTAGTAGCAACTGTGTTTCATTTATTCATCTATTTTAGTTAGCATCACATAAAGTTCCTCTTTATTTAATGTTTTACCTTTCATATTTACAGGAAGAACATCCCTCCTGTTAATTGTTTACACCATCATATCATTCGGATGATCATTTACTTAAAGAAACAAAAAGAAAACTGAGTGTGAGTTAGACTTTTTCTTCTCTTGGGCCCCCTCTTTCTCTTTTTTATCCTCTCACTGCTGGATAGAAGACAAAAAAAAGATGTGGGGAGCAGGATGGAGGGAGGGTGAGGGTAAAGAGAGAGGGGGTCTTCATTGAGTTGTCCACCCACACTAGGTCCCCTCTGGTAACCTGAGTGGGTGTGGGCCAAAAGGAAGGCGAGGATGCGCAAAACACACTTATGCACGCAGGCCCACACAAAAGGAACAAAACAGCAGCTTGCTAACCTCAAATGTCAAATGTGGCAAAGTAACGTAGATTAAAAGCATTTTAAATGAGCGAGAAACTTCCTCAGTCGTATAGAAAGAGGGGTTTTCGGTATCCTTAAAAGCACTGCAGGGGAGGGGAGGCAGCAGAGAGATAAACTATCTTAGAAAACAGTTGGCTGTTGCATTATTTAGCAAAGGTGGCAAGTTTATGATAAAGCTAACATTGCGCAACACTGTCAAACCCATGAGGGACAAAAAAGCTCGAACTCGACTTTGTTTTCTTGAGGAATGATGGTTAACTACTTGATATAGCAGATCCTGCCTTCACCGTTTCCTCCTACATGCCATCTGCCCTGTGTGTCCAGACTGTGGCTGACTGAAGCGGCTGCGGGGGGGGATGAGGAATTATTGTGGCAAATTAGAAGAAAACTTGTGATGTAACAGCCTGAGTTACACTTTTGTTGTTCAAAGCAGCACCGAAACATCCCCGGCCTCTGACTGAGAGAAAAGTGGATGACTAAAAGGAAAGGGAAGATACAGCGTTGGATGACCTCTGACACCAGGAAGCGCCCAGAGGCATTTCAGTCTGCTGGAGCTAACTCATGGCCGGGGAGGCCCAGGAGGATGCAGCGAGCCAGAGGAGGTGAGGAGAACAGAGGCTCAGAGAGAGAAGAGGAGTGGTTGGAGGAGAGGTATTTTTAGGGTGGTCTGTTATCAGCGGAGACGAGGCGTGTGGTATCGCAGCTGGGTCACACCGCTGAGGGGTGAAACAGCATGGGCTCTCCACCGAGACAGCAGATAAGGAGGAACTGAACAATGATTTCTCTCGTACATACAGCGATACATCCACAAAGACACAGATATGATGAAAAAAAAGAGGAAAAAAAGACCCAAAAGAAGTCGCACTGCAGGTTCACTCACTCCTAGGCGCTGAAAAACCCTCAGCTGGGTTAAAATATCATCTCTGACCACAGTCTCAGCGAAGGCGACCCGAGTGTGTTTTTGCTCCGGTGACTGACAGACAAAAACCAGCATTATCCCAGAATCTCTGCACAGCTCTGTTTCCCTCTCTCTGTCTACTTCCCCTCTATTGTGGAGCTCTGATGATGTAAATGCCAGCAGAACAGATGGATGGAGAGAACATCTCATTGCTCTGACACCATGTTTATGCAATCGCATGCAAACACAAACACACTCTAACTATACACACACACACACACACACCCATGCTTTCCAAAACAACACGGTGATGGAGATTTCTCCAGTCATCAAAGAGAAACACTCACACAAGTAAAACACTTTTAGTAGTTTGCTGGTTTTGGTGCAACCTTCTGTCTGCATTTTCCTTTGTTTATACCGAGCCTTCACGTGCACAAACACACATGCACACACATCCGCACACACGCACACACACGAAGGGAGTAATTTTCCAGACTAGCAGCTGTTATGGAGAGAACTGAGTAGCAACGAAACGCCTCTGACATGCTAATGACGCTTTGTCGACCCGAGGAGTTCAACCACACGCGCTCACACCGGCACATTTACAGACTCTGACTATTATCTGTCATGTATCCAAGAGAATATCAGTCTAGTTGTGTGAATATTAAATGGGTTTAGCTCCCAGGGTGATGTTAGCACTCAATGTGAGACTGCAAGCCAAATGAAACCCTTGATCGCTCCAAGAATATCTTAGAGAGCCTTTGAGGGAAGATCTTTTTTTTTTCTTCAACACCCCAGCACACCACACCACACCACAACCACCCACCCATCCAATCAAATCCTCACTGGCAACGGGCTGCTCCTCGTCTCTCTTCCCGGCTTCTTTTGTTCATCTCTCTCAGCCGCCCACACACCTACCGTCCCTCGGGCTTTTCTCTTTACACTCTCACACATGCACAAATTTACATTTGGTTACTTTGTACTTCACTTTATTTCTTCCTGTCCTTTCTGCTCTTTCCCCACTTTTGCACGCGTGACGATTCTGTACGTGTGTGAATGCGGGCTCGCTAAAATGCAGCAAAAACACACACGCGGGGGCCTAAATTTAGTGCTTTCCAATACAGATGTGTGGGCAGCCGCCATCTGGGGCCCCGAATGGAACAAAAAAGTCTGGGTAAAATGTGTGATTGGGCAGCGTGGGGCTGAGGGCCAAACTTAAGGGTTGGAAGTGAGGGGGATCATTGTGGAAACCCCCTCCAAGGAGCTGGGAATCTCAGGGGAGAGTGGGAAAAACATCCCGGCTATCATCAATCAAAACTTTGGTGACACAAATGACCAGAAACAACAGAGTGTTCTTCATCCATGTCAGTGTGTCACCTCCACCCCACAGAATGTCCCACCCACCTGCGCCACCGTCCCATAGGCCCTCGCCCAACGCCGCCTGATGCCATTGGCCCGTCGGTCCCTGAGCGAAATCGAGTTCCTCTCGTGGCTAATTGGGTCTTTGTGATTGCGCAGTCTATCGTGGCGTGAGGGAGAATGAATCGTGAAAACGGTATTATGGTGGACGGAGGGAGAGTGGCAGGTCGAAGCGGGGAGATCGTTTTTTTGCCGTCTCAAAGTGCCAGATGCTCTTCCTGGGCCCATTATGATGCCTTACAGGGGACCGAGATGGTTTCGGCGTAGCAACTGGGAAGACACAAAAGCAAGATGGAGACCGACCAAGATGGACACTCACACATGGCACATAATTGCAAATGCAGGCGCGGGCACGCTTGCACATGCATCCACGTGTACGCTTATTTGCTCGAAACACCCTCCTTAAAAAAAGCCAACCTTTGTTTAGTTCTTTATGTATGGGGATTTTCATCAGAAGTTACATTTTTCCATTTTAAACATAGACTAAAGGAAACGGGGCATTTCTCTGTTTCACCTTTTGCTGTTAAAATAGACAAAAGATGGTGGCCAAGCACACTGGATCAGTGCAAACCGAAGTATTTACTTCTTCTAACTGTGCCTCGCCTAAGAGTGGCTGCTCCCCAGAATGTTTGAGAAAGGAGAGCGTAGGCGGACGGGTCATGAGCCTGTGCTTTGTTTGTCCCATCACGCTTTTACAGAAGGCCAAAGCTCTGCGCCTTTTTGTTTACAGCTGCTTTTTTTTCTTTTATCAAGAAATGAATCAACTTATTTTTTCTTTATCATGCCCTAATTTAAAACATTGACCAACCACAGATGACAGATGGTGGAGGGCTGTCTGAAGTTCCTTTATCTCAGTTTATTGTCCTTAAGATAAAACAACAACCCTGTAAAACATAACAGATCATTCATTGGGTTTCTCCTCATTCATTGTCACTGTTGCAATCAACAGGTGGCGCTGTAGTCACACTTTTCTGTTTAGTTACGCTTTTCAGGACAAAGAGCCTCCTGATTTATTCAGCCCAACCCTTCATCGGGAAAACGTGACATTAAATGTTTTGAAATTCATGCGACGAGCTAAGTGATTTTTTTTTCTATCCTGGTTGTTGTGACGTTTATGACCTGATGCCTGTCGGCGTCCTTTAGGTTATCGCTGCTAAATGCCACTTCTGACGCGCGGCAGTGGGTCAGACAGACGCATCCTCTATTCCCTCAGAGGAGTGGATTTCAATTGGGGCCCCTAGCTTAAGTATGATGGAGTTTAATCTCCATGGTCAAATCAAGCAGATTTCATTTTGCCTTTAATCTATTATGAGGTCCACACTCTTAAACGTTATAGTCACCTATATAGGAAGTTTCTTTCCTTTCCCACTGTTCCCCACTTCCCTCAATATACTAACCTTTTAAGTTTTATTTCACTAGGAAGCTTCAAAATTTTCATTTTCTTACACTAAAACAAATATCCCTGGAGACGTAGTAAGGTGACGCTGATAGGGGCCACAGTAGGCTGTCATTAGGCTAATGTCATTTACCATTAAGGGAAGCTTCTGAGTGTGAGAGACCGCCCCAGTATCTGCTGCTGCATCCAACTCGCTTTCACACTCGCTTTCATTCACACACACTTTTCCCACCGGGATGGAGCCGCTTGAGCCAGCTCGCAGATCCAACCGGGAGCTCAGACGGTTCCGCGCGGCACACATGGCTGCACATTTATGGAGAACATTTTTTACCCACATGTGGATAATAACGTTAGTTTCCAGTTCGAGGACGAGGATTTATCCCCCCAATGAAGGTAAGTGACGAGGGAATCTACTGTGCGTGTATTAAAGTCTAAAATGCTGAGAAACGCTGAAAGAGGCAGCGCGCGCGCTCCGGATGCTGTCAGAATGGGGCAAATGGGCAAGAGTGTTTTTTTGTTTGTTCATTTTTTTAAAGAAAGAAAAAAAAGATTAGGATTTGTGTACATTTTTCGCATCCTGGTTCCCAGCTGAGTTGGGCTTTAAATGAGTTCAGCTGCTTGATCTTTGCAGTTTACGGTGAAACTGTGGTATTTATTGTGAAAATAGCTTAATTATAAAAATAACTTTTAAGGTCATGACTTGAAATTCTTTCTTCCGGGAAAAAAATAAAAACGAATAATAATAATAATAATAATAATAAGGTTGATCATCCTAAATGAATTATTTGAAAATACGTATTCATGTCCAGTACTGCCTTACGGGTTAGAGCAACACTGGCTGAGGTAGACCACGTCCTGAGCTTAATGGCCACTTGAATAGTGATGATCCTGTAGAAGGGGAAGAACTCAATGGCCATTGCTTAATCATTTTGTTTTGCTGCAATGTAAAGTATTTGTTCTTAGAAAACCTGCGTGTGTGTATATGTGCCATTCTAGTGACCCTACTGGATACCAGGACAGTGCCAGGAGAGCTGAAATGGGCAGCTAGTCCTTCAGAAGGAGGGGTGAGTGGGAGCTTTCATTTGATTTATTCATTTCGCTTACAGATACTGTTTACAAAGTGCTCCTTCTTTTGAAAACACACTCTCTTTGCCTGACACATGCATGCACGCACATGCTCACACATGCATACACTTGGGCACACTTGGTCTGGAAGCTGTAAATAATCATCCCACAGATTTTGCAATGTGCTGTTGTTCACCGAGCCTAAGTGCTAATATGAGATTGCTGGCGTTGCGTTTGGCACAAGCAAAAGCACAAACCAGCTTGATGGTGGGTGTCATTTTTTTAGGGATTTGTACTACTAAGCATTTGCCAGAATGAATCCTGGAGTTATCTGCTTCATACTTTTGTCTTCCCAGCGTACTTTTTGGTTTTGTTGTGACAAGCGTCTACGCATCCTCTGTTTCCTGTGTTTCTCTCTCCCTACTTTGTTTACTTTAAAGAGTTATTGGTGAACTTGACTCATTTCTTCAGTCTCCATGCTCTCACTCTCTCACATGCTGCTTGATTGACAGGGTCCTGGTCTGCACGCACTGAGCTTTTCATTACAGGCACCCCCCTCCCACTTTCTTCATCTTTTAGATACACACACACATACATACAGAACTCTTTTTCTTTACGACAGGGGCAAGTGGAAAGCCCTTTCCCCCCCCCCCGGCAGCTGTGATTTTTGTCTGCCAACAAAAACTCCAAAGGAGGCATCATACTTCATGTCAGCTTTTCTACTCGATGTACACATAATCAGTAAAAACACTCCAACATCACAGAAACATTCATGACATGTGAGACAGCGGTACAGGATAGAAAACCAGGACGCAGTCAAACTAAAGGGGTATTTTTGAGGCTGACTGCAGGCGTGGTGTTCCAGGACAATAAAAGGCTGCTAATAATGTGTCTTCATAAAACTTTATTGTCAGATATGACACAAACGCTGTATGTTTTCAACATTATGCTGCCCTGAAAATTAAAATGAAATATCTGTATTGAGTCTGGGACACTGATGACATATTGATCTGATTCAAGAAATACTCACATAATGACACCTCTGCTCCCTTAACACACACACACACACACATTTTGTCATTCTCTGGCTCTCCCCGTCCTTTTCTTTCCCAGGACACGGCGCATTTAACGTGTATACAGCTCTCACTAGTAGGGAGAGAGCAGATTATTATTCAGTGGCAATAAAAAGCCAATTTGGAGTTGGGAGGCTCGTCGGTCATTAGAAGGGTCACAGTACAAGGCAAACGATGGGCCCTATTGAGATGGATGGTGCAGCGAAGGCTGAGCCTCCTTCACTTGTATGGAAATGTGCCTCCAGAAGCCTTGGACTCACAACAAATCAAGACAGCTGTCCGCTGCAGAATGTTGATGCAGGAGTGAACGCTAGCCTGTGAGGCTTCAGATGACAGCAGTGAGTTAGGATGATGCCAGCATCTGAGACGCGTTTGATCCTGTTTCTCTGCTTTAATGATGACAGAAAGTTTCTCAAGTGGACAAAAAGAGTTTTCCCTCACAAAACGTGCTCTGCTGATCCTGTCCCTTCTGTTCCTGCTGTATGCTTACTGTGCACAAAAACCAATATTGTAGCTTTGCTGTCTGAACAGCAGTGGGTGTCTGAACAGTTCTCCTTTTGTCTAAATTACCTGCAGCCCTCGGCAGGCTTTTGTCTTTGTTGGTGTATTGTAGCATGGAATCAGAATTTGGAGTGTTGACATCCTTTTTAAATGATGAGCTATTAGGATCGCTGTTGGATAATTGATTCACAAAATGTGTGTTGTTGCTTTTCGTTAACAACCTGCTGTTGTTAACTAGATGCTTTCTGGCTGGCATTAAGTGAATTCCAGTCAGAAAGGGCAGAATTAAGGGAGACCCTCATTGGCTGGCACCTTCCCAGTTAGGCTCTAACACCCCAGCTTTCTGAAGACTGCCTCAGAATTGCTCCGCTATAAATAGAAACCTCCTGATTCACTTTAACCACTTTATTTATTGATCAAATTATTTTATTGTGTTTACTTGAAGTGGGAGGAGGTGAGCATCATGGACGAGAAGAACATTCCCATCAGGACGTACCAGGTGTGCAATGTCTTAGAACCCAATCAAAACAACTGGTTGAGGACAGACTGGATCCCTCGCTCTGGCGCTCAGCGGGTCTATGTGGAAGTCAAGTTCACTCTGAGAGACTGCAACAGCCTGCCAGGGGTCACCGGCACCTGCAAGGTACAGAAAAACCCCGCTCATCAGCTCCTGACCGAGCATACGGATCACTATATGATCTGACCATGACAAAACTACACAGCAGCGAAGATGTCTTATGAAGGTCAAACTTCTTTTATATGTAAGCTTTTGTAACGATTTGTTAATGTGCAGCCCGCTGCTAATGGATCTTTTATAATGGCCACCACTGCTGATTGCTAAGGCGCAAACCTCACTTTGAGTCTTTATCTTATTAAGAGAAAGATGAGTGCTGCTGATGATAAATAGATGTCTAGGTTTCTCCTTTTTATTTCCTTTTTTTTTCAAACGCCGCTTTTGTCCTGCAGGAGACGTTCAATCTGTACTACCATGAGTCAAACGAAGACCGTGAGAGCTACATCAAAGAGAGCAGCTTCATTAAGGTGGACACCGTGGCAGCAGATGAGAGCTTCACCCAGGTATCGCCCAACAACCGAGTCCCGCTTTGAGTTCTTTGTGCTCCCTCCTCCACTCACATTAATTTGCTACGATGTGGAAACTAAAACCTTCCAGCACTCAGCTGCAATTTTCTGACTTGGTTTACAAGCACTTTTATCTTGGATGTCTGTTTTTGCTGTCCCAGAAATGCTGGCTGCGTGCTTTTGCTCACCCCTTCTAAAATGTCTTCTGATTTAAGGCTTGCAAGCATTAGAGCTTCTTCCACCTTTGAAATCAATAAAAGTTTGTTGGAATGAGAGCCAAGTGCTGAAAATGGGAAGATCAGTAATGGTTCAGTTGAATCGTCCACTTCAGGTTGAATAAGTGAATTGGATTAACAAGGCCGGACACATTTTACTGCACATTCCATTACAGTAGCTCCGTTCTCTTCCCGTTCAGGTGGATGTCGGAGACCGCATCATGAAACTGAACACAGAGGTGCGAGATGTAAAAGTCACGACGCGGAAAGGCTTCTACTTGGCTTTTCAGGATGTCGGTGCCTGCATCGCTTTGGTTTCTGTCCGAGTTTTCTATAAAACTTGCCCCCTCACCATTCGGAACTTGGCAACTTTTCCCGACACCATCACTGGTGCTGACACATCTTCCCTTGTGGAGGTCAGAGGGTCCTGTGTCGACCAGTCAGAGGAAAGAGAGGAGCCTAAAATGTACTGCGGCGCTGATGGAGAGTGGCTGGTTCCCATTGGTGGATGTCTCTGTAACCCGGGATACGAAGAGAAGGGCGGCACGTGTAAAGGTAGGTGACGTTTAGATGTTTGTTTTTGTGGAGAACTTAATCATTCACTGCAGGTTCCTCAAATTATTTTTCTTCGTTTGAACTTTTTAAGTCTCATTTTGATTATTGGACAGTTTTGATGTGCTTTAAGGAATATATTTGGGACTATGACAAATGTGCCAGCTGGTAATGACAGATTAACAACTCTCTTTATTTCAACCATCAGTGGGGAGTTTTTTGCTGCACAAATATGATTCAGGAAGTAGTGTATGTAATAAAAGTATATCAGAGCCATTTCTGATTAGAACAGAAGTTGAGGTTCATTGTTAATATTTTA
>JBBDHI010000008.1:10271504-10284567 GCA_037177115.1 Craterocephalus stercusmuscarum
ACAGCACTCATCAAAGCTACTGAAAAGATTGAAAAAGATAGAAGTTGTTCTAGCATCTTTTTTAAATTCTAATCTTTTTTTCTCTCCATTATATTGAAGCTCTTTTACTCACACAAGTGCCACTATAATCTTCTTTTCGTGGGATCTCTTTGAATTTAACTGTCCCTCATTTCTGTTAAACCACAGTGACCCTGAAATGCTGTTAACATCTCTTTTTTTCAAACCCCTGCAACCTTTAACTGGCATCACCATTTAGGTTTTTAATGAAACTGCTGAGGATACAGTTTAACATTTGTGAGTAAAGCTTATTTTGCCGAAAGTAAAAATACGAAATTGACAGCACTCTCTGGAGGTTACTGCTAAAAGTCAATTAAGCTTAGCACAAAGATGGAAAGCAGCCAAAATTTTTCTGTTTAAGGCAACAAAATCTGTTTATTAACATCTCTGGAGCGCACTGATCATTATATTATATTATATGTAGTTTCCTCCGATTTCCTGGCATTTTCCTGGCATCCTCATAGTGGTGAGAGAGTTTCACAGACAAATTGTGAACTTGTTCTTTGTATTTCAGAAAAAGTTCAACAAAATGATCTAAAAGAGTTGCAGTTTGTTTGTTTTTTTCATTATTTTGGGATCCATGTTGACTGTTTCTTGTTTGGTTCTTCTGAACCAGGACTCTAGTTGATCTTCTATTGGCAGTAAAACAGTTTCTGTGTCTTAACATTATGCAACAGTCGAAGCTTCTAAGTCTCACTGTGAAATGTGCTGACATAATCACAACCATCTGGTTCAAAAGGCTTTTCTATCACTTACAAATTTGGTCTGAACTTTATTATAACAAACATTCAAGCTGTTCACACGTCTCCCCATCATACATGTGGCATGGATGACGTGGACTATAAGAAAGAGATAGCTGTGGCTGGGAAGACTTCTACATGTGCGACAAAGAGGGGTAAGCGTGGGACAACAGACATGGTGGAGACACTTTAACGACATGACTTGACTCCCACTATTCAATCACATAAGAAACAGAAACACAATATGTTCACTCTTACACACACACACATATGCAGATGGACAGGGACCAATAGGGAGACGAGGGAGAACAACTTGCTGATCTACACCCTCAGTTTTATTTATGAAGCCTGTCCCAGCAGGCTAATTGTATAACAAACAGAACCATAATTCAAAGGGAACAGAGGAGACGCTGAGCGAGGGAAAAACCCAGAGATGGACATAAAGAGAGGGATGCAGTTCAGTGCCAGTTGGAGAAAAAGTTGACTTTTTTCCTCCCCATCCAACAAGAAGAACAGAGCCAAAATTCTCTGTGTGACAAATGTTCCCTGAAACCGTCACCGGTACTGCCCCATTTGTTCCTTCATAAAAGAAGAGGAGGTTTGCAGGGTGGTCCCTGAGGTCTGAAAGATGTTCCTCTTCAGCCAGATTTAGGAGATCCCCTTGACTCTGTTGAACTTCCAGCAGATGTGAAGTGCCATCTATCTATCTGTTAGGTTATTGGCTGGGAGCAGCTGCCTCCGTGGAAATCCATCAAAGTCTGCATGAATACAGGATGCTGCTCAGCAGAATTTCAGAGCCTGTAGTGTGAAAGAGAAGAAGGTTCTCCTGCTTCAGGTTCAATAGGCCACGGTTACATGGTGTTTTTTAATTCAGAATTAATAATTCAGAATTAATTTATTCTGAATTAAAATCTTCTCCCTCGGGTTTACATGGAAATATTAATTCCGAATGAGAGTTTACATGGACAACACGTTTTCTTAATTCTGCTTTAAAGCCAGTGGTTGGGAAGGGTTCTGATTGGTTGGATGGCGGGAGTGACGTATTGTCTACCGGAAGTTAAAAACCGCTTCGTTTCTTTCCAACAACAACAGGAGAAAACATTGTAATAAGAGACATTTTTGCTTGATTTAGGTTCGAGTTGTGAAGCAGCAGCTAGCCGCTAGCATGCTACGTCACGTTCACCTGAACAGACTCGGTTAGAGCCCGTTTGCTTCGGACGGGATGCACTGTGTATGGTTGCCATGCCAACAGGATGAGGGGACGAGCATGCGCAGTACGACAGTAATTAACTACGAGCGGAATTAAGGTTTAGATGATAGAAAATGAGAGAGGATTTAACTAATTCAGAATTAAGAGAGGAATAAACCAGACACTTTATTCGGAATTAAGTTTAATTCCGAATTAAATTTGCATAAGGAATTAAGTGTTTACATGGTCTGTTTAAAGCTGAATTAATGTTAATTTCCGAATTAAAGAGGAATTAAAAGTCCCATGTAAACGTGGCCATTAAATAAATAGATAAAGCAATCTTTCTGTTCTCCTGGCTCTAAAGTCAAAAGTTTTCTTCTGGATTTCTCATAACAGATTCCAGCCAGTAGGCCAAGTCACCTCTATGTAATAAATAAAATGACAGATAACTTTATTCACTTGAGTATTATAGAAATAACACTGTTTCACTCCTGTTAGCCAAGAAGTTGTCTACATAACTTCTCTTTACAACCACAGCTTCTTTTTTTTTTACACAGCTTTTTTTTTTTTTTTATGTGGCTTTAGAAATCTGAAGCAGCTTATTGGTGAAGTTTCAGAGGCAAATTAAAATTACAATAGATTGAAAAGAAAACACAAATATGAAATTAAACTATTTCAAGTAACAGCTATATGTATTTAAAGGGTATGTGTATGTAAATGATTGTTTTTCTCAAACCAAGTGAAGGAAAAAAATAGCAAATCTCTCTCTCTCAAAAAAAGAAAGAAATTAAAGAAACTTTAAATTTGCTTCTCTTTAATAAATTCCTGAGCAATATGCATGAATATGCAAAGTAGTCAGCAGTCAAAGACATGAATGAGCTGTTGCACAGGGCAGATTGACAGCAAACATGACCCGAACAAGAGAAGGATTATAAAAAGCCTTAAAGAAGGTAAAGTAACTAAAGTAAAAAGTTCCCAACAAATAATACTGATTCTGAAAGAGGGAAATCAGAAACACATAGACCAGAGAAAGTATCAGGACAAGATACTCTATGAAATATGCTTTGAATAGAGAAAATGCACTACAGAAATAAAATAAAAATAGTGGTGTAGAAACAGGAAGCAATATTTAGGATCAAGAAATTGGCTGGTGGAAATTGCTTTCACAGCCACAAAAAGCAGATGTAAACCATCATCTAAATAGATAATACCAAGCTCAAAGAGTCGCAGAGAGACGCAGTCATGAACAGTTTTATATTCACCGATTAATCTTGGCTGCATCGGGCAGTGAGACTGAACTTGTGTTTGGGACAGGTCCAGTGAAATATATCAAGATGACTTGCTGAAGAATGCAGTCACTGATGATTTGGGGCCGATGTGAAGTAAAGGCGCAGGGGGAGATGGCAATCATTTTCTCAACAGTAAATATACAGAGGGTCTTTGAAAATTTGATCACTTTTCTCATCTCATCAGTCAAAAAAAATGATTGATTCTGGAGTCAATCTTCAGGGTGACAATGCGTCTTTCCAAAAAGCAAAGAGCATCACATCAGCTCAGACATGGCCAGCAAACAGTCTGGCTCTCAATATTTATGGAGGAAATTTGTCCATGACTGGGTTTCATCCTGCAAAACCGATCCGTCAACTTCCACACAAGAACGTTGGAGCGTGATCGATGGGGAATGTTTTTCATCCGTGCCTCTGCCACACATTTCAAGCTGTCAAACAATCCAGAGACACTGATTCTAATTACTAATTGGGACATTTGCAGTTCATGATTCCATCTTTTTTTCCTTCAGACGAAAGAAAATGTGATTAATTACAACAGTTTTTCAAAAGTATATTCCAAAAAGGAATAATTCCAATGTTGAATAAAATAGTTTAGTGTGAACAGCCTCCAAGAAGTGTGAATCCATTATTAAAACGGTGCAGCAGGAAAAACAAGTTGCTTTGTGAAGGTACAGCAGAGGAAATCACACTTCAGCTGAGTTTGCTGGATTGTATGTGGGAGTTCGGCTCTTCCATGTTCTTGTCCAGATGCATCAACATCTTACATTTATGTGCTTCCCATGCAGCCCATCCATGCTGATCCTCCACGATGCAACCACTTACACAGGCTAAAAACCGTCTCACAAGGAGAAGCAGACAGGCCGAGTCCACATTGGTTTGGCTTTTCTGAGACAAAAGATAAAGATGCCAAAGGGCTCTGAGCTGTCAGCCAGTCTTGGCTTATGCTTTTATTTGACTTCCATCACTAAAACATCCTCAGAGTGGCAGATATGAAGGGCCAGCCTCCAGTAAACCACACTGTACTCTGGATAAGACGCGCTCACATGAATTCCCAAATCTAGTAACGTTCCAAACCTTTGATTTGAGAAAATGTCATGTTTACTTAAACCTTATCAAAACAACAATTTAACAGCCTCATCTCAGTGAATTAATGTCATAGATGGTACAGAACATGTCTAAAAGTATCAGCCACATGTCCACTAAGTTTATTGCAGCAGAAATGAAGAACAATAAATGCTACATCCACTTCAGTCACAGAAACACAAGGCTGCCTCTACCTGTGAATATGCCATTCTTGTGCTTTTATGACAAGCACAGCCAGGACCAGTTCAGGGGCCTCCAGGGCGGAAGAGCGTAACGTGCTGGTAGGCAGATTCTGTTACCTCTGAATGGAAGCAAGATGGGTGTTTCCACCTGTTTCCATTCTTTACATTAAGCCTGGATAAGCTTCTTCTGGCTGTCGCTGCATTTGAGAAACGTTTCTGAGAGTCGTAACAGGATTCCTATTTAGAAATGGGATATGCATATTGCACAAAAAACGCCCGTAATTCATGCCAGGGGCCTTAAAACATACCAGAGAAGCACACGAGTAAACAAATAGACTTAGTCGGAGCGATAACATGGGAAAAGTTGGGCTTCGGTGGTGATGCGGGATAATGAGGATGGAGAGGATGTGAGGAGAGGCGCTGCAGAGGAAGAAGGGATTATGTGTTGAATGGGGTGAGAGGGGGGTTGAGAGAAGGCCGCTGACAGCAGAAGGCATCAATGCAGAGCAGCTCCTCCCCCGCCGGGGGACCGTCACCGGGTGCAAAGGGGCCGAGCAGAGAAAACACAAGAGAGAGGGAACACCCCCTCTTTTCTAAAGCCCTGGTTAAGACCGAGGTCATGACTGAGCCTGATGAAGACGTCAAAAAACTCTGACTGACAGCCACTCACACACACACACACACACACACACACACACACACACACACAGAGTTTAGCTGCCGAGTGCGGGGTCATGACCGAGGTAGATGAAGACGTCAAAAGTTTGACAGCTGCGATCCGTCTAGAATGATCGGAAACGAGGGAGGAGAGACAACAGAGGGAATGTGAAATGTGAACAGCTCAGAGGCGGAATGAAAGAGGAGCCTTCTGCCTTTTGTTTCAGCGTCTCTCCTCTCTCTGTATGGGAGGACTGGAATGTTGCTGTGTGCGAGCGTGTTTGTGTGTCAGTGCTCCCGTCCTCGCTCCGTCCAGCGAGATTTCATGGTTGCGTTTCTTTCCAATGCACCTGCAGTGTCTCGTCAGCAGCACAAAGCTAAGGGAAGCAGAGAGAGAGACGTGACAGAAAGCAAGACTTTGCAGATGATAGAAAGAGTGCGTAATCACAGCATTCATTCCCTCTAATTATTGCCTCGCATTTCTGGGCTCGGGACATGTTGGGCTGCTGATTTAGTGTCTGTGCGAGTGTGAGCGAGTGGATGTGTGTGTACTGTATCTCAGTTTTTCTGCCCAACAAAGTCGTTCCTCCAATCTTCTCACAGTTTGGAGGACTTCCCAGGAATGCCGAGAGAGGAGTGTGGAGAGGGAGGAGAGTGTGTCTGCTGCGCGAGTGTGTGTGCGTCGTGTGTGTGCGCGGCAGGTGATAATGCAAGCTAAGACGCTGGAGTGGCACAAGCGATTGTCTGAAGTGAGCTAAACTCAGGTGGGGGGAATGGTTTGCATTCCACCATTACAATCACAGCTCTCATGCATGTGTGTGTGTTTGTGTGTGTGTGTGTTTGTTCTATTGTCTCCATCTCCCAGGTTGGTCTTCACGTAGAGAAGCTTTGCCAGCTCCACCAGGCTGTCTGTAGCTGTCTGGCATCTGAACAGACTCCTCTCTCTCTCTCTCTCTCTCTCTCTCTCATTATCCCTCCTTTCTCTTCTCCAACTCTTCATCCTGATCCCCGTTGGAGGGGGGGGGGGGGTCTGCTGCTGGTGGCTGGGTTGATGTGTGTCTGATAGGGAGGGGAGGTTATTGTTGTAGAGCCCCTTTCACATGCTAATGCTAGCACTGTTGGCTTTGGGTAGGAACACACTCGCCAATCCGCACACACACATTCCTCAATCCAGCACTTTGGTGAAAACTTGCATTTGGTCAAACGGAAAAACCTTTCCTTTCGCAAGTTCTCCCGTAAAATTCGGAGATGAATTTGGCAAACGGGAAGAAAGCAGAAGGCTCGTCTTATCTCCAGCGTTTGTGTGGGTTGTAATTAAAGGGCCGCGACCCCTGTGGTAATAGTGTCCCTCCTTCCTGTGTGACAGTCCATCAGTCTATCCATCCATCCATCAATCCGTCCCTCCCTCCATCCTTTACACAGACAGGTGTCAGGCCGAAGCAGTCAGGGGTACTTCCTCCATCTCCACCCCTCTGCTAGGAAGAAACAAGGGCCGATGACAGATAACATGGGGTCAAGGAGAATCCGCACACACACACACACACACCCACGCACATACATGCATACAGTGTGCCGACCGAGCTCTCAGCTGGATCTGCAACGAAGCGCATTTGCATTTTAGGTAGCAGAAGAATGCATATGCAAATGCCGGAGCGCTGATAATAATCAAAGGGCACCTTCTCCTCCGTGTCTCTCCCTCCTCCTCCCGCTCGTCATTTCATCTTTTCCTCCCCATCTCTTTATCTTTTGCTTCTTGTCAGTCTTTTCTTCTCGTGTTGTCTCTCCCACTCCACCTTCCTCATCCTCTGCAATCTCCAAACAGCTGATTCCAGTGTAATTATTGTCCTTTTGGAGCAAACGTGTCCTCACACATGCACGCTTTTTGCTTAAGTCTGTTTTTTTTTTTCCATCAGCCGATTCGTCCCCATCACTCCCACTTCACTCGCCGTGCTCAGGCTCTCGCACAGCCTCCGGTAGCGTAGGGTTAATGTTGGGTTAATGACACCCTCATGAGATCTTATTCCAGGTCACCAGCACCCCCCCACCCCCACCCCTACCCCCCTGTCAAAACCACTGCTAAAGAAGACACAAAAGGCTACAGAAAACAGAGAGAATAGAGACATGAGAGCGCGCTGACAGAAGTTTATGGCGTCAAATACCCCCTTTCTTTTTATCCTCCAGTCCTCTGTGTCGGAGGCAAGCAGAGAGGATTGGATGGGACAGAGACAAAGGCAGGGTGCTACCCCCCTGGCAGACTCTCGTTGAGTCCCGTAATGACCTCAAAGTCCTCAACAGTTGAAAGAAGCCTCTTCCTGTTGGATTCCCTGTCTTTCCCACCCATGGCTTACTTACCTACATTGATAATTGCAAACAAAGGAATGTGCGGGACAGCTGGAGTTCGCTTGCTTTCAGCCATATCATGTGACACGATATAAGGAATCATTTACCAGATGAAAGCCACTCTTATCAGCTGTAAACGTGTTTATGAATTTACTGGTTTCGACTACGAGCGTTTGCTTTCGGTCCCGTTTGAATTGGTATCGATGCGGAGCTGCATACGCCGCTCGGCGGCTTCAAAGCTTGCTCTTGGCTTGACAATTTAAACGGAGAGGGGCATGCGGAATACAGCGAGCGCCTGAGAGTTATCAGAGACACAAAGACCGATAAGTGGAGGTCGAGGAGGAAGTGCGGAGGGAGCGAATGTGGCAGCTTGCAAAACGTGAAAAGGAGGGCGAAGGAGTGTGTGAAAGAGCAAATCTGCGGAGGCTCACACAGATGGGGCAGGATGGTTGGTCTGAGTAGATTACAGAGGAGACTTCCTCCCTCTCATTTACTGATGAGAGTGTAATAAAACACGCTGACACATTTGAACACACACACATATCATTCCCGCATTCCTATCCACTCCCACTGGGATGTCTTCATCGTCCTTGGAAATGTGAAAGGCCTGGAAAGAAAGGATGGAACTGGGAAAGACGGTGGGATTGAGGAAGGAGAATGAATAGAACGTGATGATGAAAAAGAAGGTGTTGGAAAGTCGTTGCGCTTAAGAACAAATGAAGGATCCTTCTGAAATTTAAACATAGGAATAAAAATTGCTCTAAGCCACCCCGCTTTGCCATCTTTTTTTGCTCCCCCATTGGATGTCAAGCAGTATAATTATGCACTCATTTATTGTATTGTTGCTCTGTCAATGCGCAAACTCCTCAGTACACAGAGAGAAGATTTCTCTCCCTCCACTCCCCCCACTGTCTCCCTGTCACTCTCTCCCTTTCTCTGTTTCTCCTCTTTCATATATTTAAATGTCAGTTATGTTTGTGTGGGCTGCCGGCGCTGTGGAGTTTTGATGTATTCACTTCTAGTGTTTCAGTACTCTGTGTGTGAGTGGGAGCTGATCAGTGAAGATTTTTTTAGTTTTCATCAAAATTAAGGATAAAAGAAGTCAAACTGCCCCTCCCTTTCACAATATATCGCCGTATCTCTCCAGAGCTTTCTTTACAGTTGCTCGTCCTTCGATCCAGATCCTGCTAATCCGGGGTCCAAACGTTGCACGAGCTCCTCAAGCAACCGGTACAGGAGATGAAAATGAGCATGTTTGCATTGCACTGGGAAAAAAACAAATGGTTGCGTTAGCCAGCCTCAAACCAGACTTTTAAAATGCATGCAAACATCCAGGTAACATAAGCAGGTGATGCAGTGAAGCTAAGCAGTGAAGCTTAAGTGTAAAATGCACCCGGATACTGCTCTCATTCTGTTTTTCTGTTTCTTCTGTCACAGGGCTAAAAACATAATAATTTACTCTAATAAAATCTTGACTTTATTACCTCTGCGTCATCAAACAAAGTTACTATTCCGATAATAGCTCTGTTCCCTTCCTGCGCATGCATACCAGTATGAGGCCAGTGGTCCAATTAAATCAGACTCAGCTGTACTAGGAACTGTACTGGCTGCATCAGAGGGCAGGGGGCATTTCAACTCACACCAACACTGAACGTCCTGCTTGCAGGCTGCATCATGTTGTACTTTATTTGCTATTAGGCGATAAAGACGACACGTGAACAACTTTATAAAAAAAAAAAAAATTCTATTATTTCCACCATTGTCGTAATACAGGCCATGTGCTTCAGGTGGCACACAAATGCAAGATAAACGTTGTACACCATTAATAGTGTTAAAAAATGTATTATTCTTTTGTTGAAAGCAAAATTTAGTCTTCTGTTTACCTTTTAGTACCTTTTAATATAATGAATCAGTGTTACCATTTCATCAGCGTTTGTTGATGCCGATGTTTTTTTGTCTCCATCTCTGCAGCTTGTTCTGCTGGCTTCTATAAAGCCAAGTCTTCAGACGCCGGGTGCTCCAAGTGTCCCCCCCATAGCCACTCACTGCGGGACGGGGCGAACGTGTGCGACTGCAGCTCTGGATTCTTCCGCGCCGATGCCGACCCCCCCTCCATGGCTTGCACCCGTAAGAAAACAAACTCGAGACACATCCAAACAGTTAATGGCGAAGTGAAAAGATGGGACAATGTGTGTATGCATTTTTCCCAAATAAAAGGAAAGAGCATGGTCATTGTTTCCTAAACTCTCTATCTCTTCCAAACAGAAGGAGACACAAACGTTTCTGAATGCCACCCCTGTTTCATGATCCCATTACTTATGACTAAGCCCCCATCTACATCCTGTCTGGCAGTGATAACTGAAGACATTCAGAAGTGAATAAATGTCCTCACTCTGCCTCTAAGTCTGTGTGACAGATTTGGAGACCTCGGTCTGTGTGTCTTAAACTTAATTATGCCTATATACGGCACATGGTTTCCCTGGCCTGGGAAAAATTAAAACACACACATACACACAGTTTTGCACACACCAAAATTTAATGCCACAGAAGAAAACAACCAAACCATCAAAAACATGTCAGAGCCATATGGTTTGGAGTGTAATGCCAGATGTCTACATATCAAGCCAAGACCCTCCCCCCCTCCCCGTACACTTTTTCATACACACATTGTCTTTGTACACACACATGTGTAAGTTAGTTGTTTTTTTTGTTTGTTTGTTTTTTTTTTTTTTTGCTCAAATTTACCACCTTGTTCCTCAGAGCCGCCATCGCCCCCACAGCAGCTCATCTCTGTGGTGAATGAGACATCGGTGGTCCTAGAATGGGCCCCCCCTCGCCGGCTTGGAGGAAGAAGCGACACCAGCTACAGCCTGGAGTGTCTCATTTGTCAAACCGGGAGCCAGCGGCAGACTGACAGGAGAGTCGTCCCAAGGAACCGCACCGCCTCCCGTCCTGAGGCCCAGCACGGCGGAGTGGGGATGCAGGCGGACCAGGGGATCGTGGGAGCGGAAGTTCAGCTGGGCAGAGAGGTTTTCCAGAGCAGGCCCGGAGAATACCTCCAGCCTGGCCTGAGCTCCATCTCCAGCTCTCAGCTGTGCCTGCCCTGCGGCTCGGATGTGCTCTTCTCCCCCGGCCAGACGGCTTTGCAGGCCACCAGGGTGGTGGTGAGCGAGCTCAGAGCCCACACGCACTACACCTTCATCGTCTACGCACGCAACGGGGTTTCCCTGGCCAGCGGATCAGGGGCATCGCAGAGCGCATCCGTCAGCGTCACCACAAACCAAGCCGGTGAGGAGGAGCGCCTCTGTGCGATTCCTGTGTCATGTCGCTGTCTCGTGTAACGAGACGAAATGTTCATGTAGATGTGGCCCGTAAGTGGGTCAGCTGAAAAACAAACTGCTGTTCACAGCTTGAGGGCCCGCAGGGAAAGAAGGCCCCATGAGTAATGCTCGAAACTGTAGAAGCATGAAATGCACAAGCTTAGTATGTCGATTTCTGTGTGAATGATAGAGTTATTCTGCACTTTGCCCCCCTAAAACATATAAAAATAGTCTTATCACAATACCTTCCCATTATATTACGAGGCTTTAGATTTCCTCACTTGTCTAAAATGTTGTCAGGACCATTTCTATAATTTAAAAAAGTTTCAAATCGACTTGACAAGCAAAAATGGACTGAATGACATTTGGGAACAGTTCTGTGCTGAAACGTACGCTGCATTTGCTTTTTATTAGCACTTTCCTGCTTTCTCTCTGGAAACTGTTGCTCTTAGTATCACTGTCATAGTTACCATAGTTATTACTCTGTCCTCCCACACCTAACAACAACTGAATTAATTACAGGGCTACTCTCGAGAGAATGTCAGAAAGTATTCAGGCAACTGTAAATCACTGACTTCAATACAAATAGGCAGAGCTGGTTGAAGGGGACGCAGATACAATGGAAAGCAAAGCAGAATGGCCGATTGCAGAATAATTGAGACTTGACAGCACCGCTGAACCTAAAGTTGTATTTTTCTTAAATGCAGCATGTAACCAAGGAAGTATTTGAAAAAAATGGCCCACATTTTATGAAGTGTTTCATTTTGTGTGCGGTTTTTCCTCGCACATGGTTCCTGTTAGTTTTTCAGTCCAGGCTTTTTGTTTCGTTTTGTTTTTCTTTGTTTTTCGGATGCTGTAAAATCTCAACTGTCATTGCAAGTCTTCCTGGTGGCATTTAGAAACCTGAACACCTGCTTAGTTCCAGGTGCCTCGGGGAAATAAGTTGCTGTGCATGCAGAGCGTGAGAGTGTGCCTGGGATGTGTGGAGTTCAGCCTGCACCGCCATATGGTCCGATATCGTATGAACAAAGGAGAAAAGATGCAGATAAAAGGAGGAAAGAAGTGCAGGGATATGTGAGGAGAGGCTGTCTCAGAGGATTAGGCAGAAAACAGATGTGGGTCACTTCTCAGGTGTGCTGGGTCACTGGGTTTGCTGACAAACAGGAGTCATTCATCCACTTTTAGCTACTGTATGTCATCTTAGAAGCAGCGTCGTAGCAAATTCTACCCAAAATAATGTCACTTTTTTTCTGTGACTGCCCATCAGCTCCCTCTCCCGTGTCATCCATCCAAGTCACTGATGTCACCAGGCACAGCTTGTCGTTGTCTTGGAAACAACCTGATCGACCCAATGGGGTCATCTTGGAGTACGAGGTCAAGTTTTATGAAAAGGTGAGTCGAGTCAGGTGGGTGTGTGGATGCCAACATGTTCGCGAAAAAACCGCTTGCTGTCAGGCATTAAAAGGAGACTCCTCTTTTTGTCCTGTCTAATCAGGATCAGAGGGAGAGGTCCTACCGCATCATGAGGACATTCTTACGTAGTGTCGATGTCGCGGGTCTAAACCCCCTCACCGTGTACGTGTTCCATGTGCGGGCGCGCACCGCGGCGGGATACGGAGAGTACAGCGCTCCGTTTGAATTCTCCACCAACTCAGGTATTCAGCTAATAATGCTCCACACTTTATGAAATGCTTTCAAGTTTCTCAGAGGAAGTGATCGATTGTGGTTTGTGCCCTCTCTGCCATGTCAGACCCCTTCCCTCTGATTGGAGAGGGAGTTAACTCCGCCTTTCTGCTGCTGTCTGTCAGCGGGGTTGGAATTTTACTGCTGATATCTGGAGCCGTTCTGATCATCAGCCGCAGGTAAGATTCCCATGAAGGCTTCTGGCATAACACGAGAGCAGCCTTTATTGTTGACCAAACTGCCACAGGACACACACTTAAAACTCACGCCTCCCCGGCTATTGTGTTGTTCACTAATGTGTGAATGTGACGTGCAGCTTTTAAAGGAGATTAGAGCGGAGACAGTGATAATCCCTTTGTCCCTGACTTGTCATTACTGTCTTCAGCAGCACAGCTTGTGTGTCAGCTTCCGCTGGCATGAACGCTCACAAGCAAGCACTCATGCCCACACACACACACACACACACACACCTGCTCAGCCACAAAGGTGTTTTTGACAGTTTCTTTGTTTAAAAGAAAACACC
>JBBDHI010000008.1:10290844-10305640 GCA_037177115.1 Craterocephalus stercusmuscarum
TATAAATGATGAGACTTAGTGGTGCATCTTACAGGGAAAACAATGCTGCTGGTAAAATCATGCTGTGTTGGGTTTGAGTGTTTGTGAAAGAGTGAGGGGGGCAGAAGAAGAAGAAAGACTGAAGCTTGAATTAAGGGGGGGCAGAAATTAAGATTGGCTGTCACTCTGAGCGTCTGTGTGGCTCACTTTTTTTTTCTTGGTTAAATTGGGCTGAGTTTGCAGTGCAAACTTGTCGAATCAGCAAACATCTGTCTCCCACGATCAGCCACGCACACACAAACGCAGGATATCCACATGAGCGTATAACTCACACACACTCCAGGGAGTTGATTGGAGGAAGCCTTTGATATATATAGCGGGACGATATGATCTGGTTTCTGGCAACAGTGTCAGTGTTTTTCCAGCTTAATGAGAGTTGCTTGCATACACACAAGCAAATGGACACACACACGTAAGGCCCCCTGCCTCCCTCTCAGTATTCCAAATAACACACAGCAAATAAAATGCTGATGGTGGTTAATGAGGCAGATGCCTCTGAGTCTGAGACACTCTGAGAAAGAGAGATGGAATGACAAAGTTGTCTTGCCTTGAGGCATTGAAGCTTCTGCCAAATAATGAGACACTGACACCATGTTTTGCAGGTAACAGTTTGTGGCGATGCATCAATACGCTGAACCCTGTTTTAAAAATTGAGAGAATGGCACCTTCAGTATTGGAAAAATAACAGCATGCAAACAGTCATTAAAGTCACTTTTCACTGTTTCTCACTAATAAATCATTGCTATGGTGGCTTTTGACTAAGCTGCTACCATGAGACGATGAGCTTACTTCACACGGTCCTGCCTTCTTGACAAACTCTCTGACTTTGGGGACTCCCATGGTTTTCCTCTTGCGCTCTCAGTTGACTACTTTGGTTGAAGCATATGTTGCACACCAGTTGAAAGATCACACTTTTGGTCCAATGTTTCCATTCAACATATTCCTTAGCACTAACTAAGTAAGCTACTGGTTTAGGATGGCGAACAGTGTGCAGGTTGCACGGTTTTTAGTTGGTATTTCGCTCATGATAACAGACTCCATTACTGTTTATTTAATGCTTTTTGTCATTTTGAGCAGCCTACAGCTGATTCTTGTCTTCTCACATTTTTTTGTGCTGTTTCCTTGTTTCTACTCTTCGATCTTTACTCAGAATTTTATAATCTCATGGTTTTGCGTTTTTTGCAAGAAACTTCATCAACATGCATTTTTTATGTATATTCTATATACTTTACCCATAGTATGTATGAGGAAGTTGGCAGGAGATAGCCTTTGCTAATGTCTGGTGTGAAGGATCTGGATTATTGTGTTTGTACAAAAAGCTCTTCTGGGTGATGTCAAGTAAATTTCAGGGCTGCAAACTATAGTGTGAAAATGGTTTATTAGTTTATTTACATTCAGTGATTTGTGATAGAATCCACCACTTAGTTACACAAAATGCATTTACTGCTACAAAGTGCAGTCTCTAGGTGTCCCGAATTGTCATAAAAGGGATTTATTGTGTGATAGAAACGGACACAGTTTAGAGCTAAATCCACATTGCGTGATGGTAGAGTGAGCAGTAGTCATCTTAACCCTAAAAGACGCTCTTGTTATATTGAGAAGGGCAGATCAAATTGAATCTTTCTGTCTTCATGTCTCAGTGGGAGGCAATTGTGGGTTTTTGTCCCCAGATTAGGGCGGGTATAGAGCTAGTTAATCCTGCCTGCGTTTCCATGTGGGAGTGGCAGTGGGGTGTCTTTGCTGTGCGGCCAGCCATCATCTAATAGGTGCGAGATTGGGCTTTATACACGGGCATGCTCACGCACACACAGGCGGAGGCACACAACACAAGTCTAGATTTGTTTCAGGATTAAAAGCATCACCTCAATAACTGACATAATGCCAGAGGCATTCCCACGGTAAGCCTGATGTGTGTGATGGCTGTGAGTGCTCAGCGTGTGTTTGTGTGTGCGGCTGCGTTTCCTTGAGGCTGCTGATGAGAAATGCATTGAGAAAAGAAGTGGAAGGAGCACGAGAAAATGAGAAAACACAAACCTGTCCACACACTTGAACGCATGAACACACAGCGGTGTATTTATGACTTCAGAGGACATTGGGAGGACGTTACATTGAGCTGCATTCCTCTCATGGACACCTTCTCTGCCCCTAACTTTAAAGCAGGTCTTAACCTTGTAACAGAATGTCTTACGTTACAGGTACTCGCTTTTGTTCCTATAAGAGTAACACATCCCCACAACATACTAATACCTGGACCACACACACACACACACACACCACTCAGTCCCACTAGAGAAGCATCTGCCCAAGCTGGCAGGCCATGTACCTCTCATTATGCTGGCCATTCATTCGTGTCTTAGCTCTCTTTTCCTGCTGCTGCTGCTGGACAGGTAGCATCTGACACACATTAGCCTACTTTTAATGACTTCTGCTGCAGCCATTAGCAAATACTTATGTAGAAACATCCCCAGGGTTGTTTTTTTTTTTTTTTTTTTTTTTTTGCAGTGACATCTATTCATTCTATCCCGGTCCTTTTTGAAGTTTTGTAGTCATAACAATGTTGAAAAAAATGTCCTTTGTTTCTATGACAACTCTTCTGATTTGCAGAAGTCCTATTTAATGGTATTTGACTGAAATGTAAAGCAGCTTAAGCTTAACCCAGGAAGTCTATGAGTGACTGTCAGAGGAATGTGGACGGTGTGGCCGGTGAACCTCCCCCATCAGAGAGAGAATACCAGTGTGATTAAGATTAATCCTACAAATGGTTTGCAAACAGCATAAAGACCTCCTCTGGATTTTCAACATCCACCGCAGGTGCTGCAGACCCTATCCACACTAATTACAGTCTAGTTCTGCATTTTACATCGTCTCTTTTCAGGTTTGAACAAGTCCAGAGGATATTAAAGGACTATGCAGGTCTCAGAAAATACAAACGGTCAGCATTTTAAACATTTACAAGAGCATTGGGGTAGTGATGTCCTTTGACTAAAATGTAATGAGTGATATTCTGGGCCAGTGTAAGATGGTCGTTAGGTAGCCAATATACACACTTTAAGTCATTTAATTTACTTTTAATTCCAAGGAAACACTAAAATATGCTTTGATAAAACCATTCAATTTTGAAAAGAGTTGTAATAAACTAAAATAAACTAAAATAAAATGTTTTTTCAGCTTAAACTTTTCGGTGCTTTCACAATCATTTGTCTTTATTTGTGTGTGGTTCAGTTTCATGGCAAAGTTTATGTGAAACAGCCATGAAATCCCATAAAGATAGGTCACTATCAGGTGAAACATTTTGGCGTAACATATAATTTAGTGATAAATAACATCCAAAAAGCTTGAAATGCAAATATGCCAAGTGACACACTCCTAGGATAATTGAAGAAGTGAAACAGAAGTGCGGAAAGCTGGTTTTCTTTGCATAGCCCACTGAGGCTGGCAAAAAAGAAATAAAATCGAAGTTACTTCCCATTTTGGGACAACTGTACTGTTTTGACTTTTATGTAAACGTCCCCAGTTATACTGTAAGTTTAATGTTCTTGATTAAAAATGTTAACGGTAACGTGAACTGCTGAGCATGCATCGAATCCTAGGCCGTTCGCTTGGACTGTCCACTGTGTTTGGGGAATTGTCAATGCTTAAATAAACTCTAACACAAACTCCAACAACAGAGAGCTTCAAGGGAACCAAATACAGGAAGTGGACTACAAAGCAAAGTAAATTTTGGGTTCAGCAGACAACATTGTGTGTAAAAACAACCAAAACACATGTACATGTGGGATGGTCGACGGCTGTGGCCGGGAGAAATGGCTCGTGGTCAGACGTGGAAGAACTGATAGAAATATGATCACCCCTAGAGGACCTTATGCAGCTCCATGTTTTGCTCCAAGTTGTCCAGCATTAACCAGTAGATGAACGCGGTGTGTCTCATCTTCTTATTCTTAATATAGCATTGTCTATGGTGAGGAGTGGAACACGTATTGAAAGATGTGACTCTTTTGAGTAGTTCAGAGAGAATGCAAACTCAATCCAGGAGAATATTTACCCCTAGTTGAACCAAATCCCCAAAGGTAGAGAGTCTAGCCGACTATGCTGGCGTCAATGTCTCCTTAAGATGAAGTTGGACAAGATGTAGTACAAGAAATCACAGAAAGTTCCCCACCAACAGAAATACTATAAACAGGCTACTCTCATTATTTAACTATGGTCTTCCCTGTGTTTTATGTTCTAATTCAGGCCATCCAATCTCCACATGCTGACGTCTCTCTGCAGACTTCCACGTTTCAATAAAATCCCACAAAGACCGAGCTGCATATGTTTTCCAGTTTACTGTCAACTTTAGAAACACACAGGCAAGAGACAGACCGAGAAGAGATGGATGGAGGCAAAAGACAATGGCATACTATTAGGGAAAGTTTTGCCCTTCATCAGTCCTCCATCACTCTATCCCCCCCCCCCCCCATCTCATTAAGGAAGGATGGATGATCAATAGTGTAGAAGCAGTAGAAGGGGATTAGGATTAGAAATCGATGGCTTTGTTTTCTTCGGTCTGCCAAAGATAAACACTGCCTTAAGACACTGACAACACAGTAGAGAGTCTTTCACATCTTTTCATGTTTGTGTGAGAGGGCACAACATTCCCTCGGTGTGGACAGACAGACATCTGGTTGCAGCTTCTCACGCTGAGTTAAAAAGAGATGCTTCGATCCCTTCACGAGACTGGGAAATAGGGGGGGATGGGCTGGGATCCAACTTTGGAGGAATTTCCAGCAGCAAGATTCAACCAAGACTCCAACCAAGACCTCGGGTTCTGGTGTTCTGTAGACTCCTTCTTCAATGCAGCACATCAGCGCATACAGAAGCTAATGTGTAGAACTGTGTGGGAGATGCAGGTTACACAGCACCGATCAGATCAAATCACCTTTTCAAGACTTCCTGAGAATAGCTGGAGCTGACAGATGAAGCGATAGTGTAACACATGCTGGCTGAAAAGTAAAGTGATGCTCCAAAAGCCTGAGTGGGCTGGAAGGAGTGAGGCAAGGCATTCTGGGTAGGTGAGGCTTCACCTCCCACACAGGGTTTCAAAAACATACCCCCTGCTTTGATCTGTCTTTGCATTCTCTCTCTTGCTCCTCTTCCCTCTCTTTTCTTTTCACGTGCAGACACACACACACGACACACTCGCCCTGTTTGTTGTGGCTTTCGCCCCTCTCTCCTTTGAAAGAACAAAGGCATTTGTTTATGTTCCCCGCAGATGAAAGCTCAGCTTTGAGATGACCCATTCACCTCAGCTACAGGTGCTACCACTCCACCATTTTTCTTTAAATGAATCCTTTATAAATGAGACGTTTATTAATTAGCATTAATGGCCATTGTGTACGCATTACTCGTTTTTTATTAATCTATTTGTGCGTGTGTGTGTTTATTTTAAATGATAATCAGGATATTATTCTTATTCAAAGTCACAGGTGTCTGATGCTGCATGCAAACAGTAGGGGAGGGTGTGTGTGTGTGTGTTGGGGGGGACTGACAAAGAAAGATATTCATACTGTCTCCAATTCATCTGACATGCATGAAATTGGGTTGTAGAAGACAACCAGAGCCGCCTCTAGCGGATGCAGGGAAAGCATGCGTGAAGGCACCATGCAGGGCTGATGTCACTATTACGCCCTTATTTCAGAATCTGGTTTTCCTTGTTGCACTAAGCAAAGTCTTTATGTCATACTAAGTCAAGATGTTATGAGTGTTTCCAATAAAAAAAAAAAAAGATGGAAACCAGGTTTTTGAAAAAAAAACAATTCAACAGGGCATACAATGTGCACATGTGGTCATTCAATGATTTAGTGGCATTTACAGCATTGGACAGTGTGTTTGAGAGGATCATTTCTAAGAAGTATCTGCTTTGTTAGATGAGAAAAAAACAAATTTTCTTGTCCTTCTAGATTTTTCCTGAGAGATGAAGGGAACTCCACAACATTTTGCTGGGATATTTAGCTGTTTGACATGTGTATTAAGCTGTTTTCCCATCGGGCTTAAATAAATCTAAATGAAAATCATATAGTTATGTTTATGATAATGCAGCACAAGTAACGGTGTATCACATTCATGCTTTCATTGTTAATTAATAACAGTTACAAAACTCTTTTGCAAAGAGGAATACCATACTTATCATCAGAATTTTGCTTACAATTTATTTACACATTCTGCCAAAAACATGAACAATTTTAAGAATAATGCCCTCATTTTTTTTCTCATATCTGTATCTCTGCTGAAGGCATTTCACTGAATTAAAACTTGTGAAAAGTTAGAAAAGAAGTTATTGAACAAGCTGAGCATAGATCAAAAGGATTATGTGCACGTCTGTGTGTGTGCATGCGAGTGTGTGTTTGCTGTGCAGGGAGGACAATTTCATTCCAGGCCGATTGGTCAGGTGGCTGCTGATCCTTGTCCATCACACATTCCATCATGGCCCGACATGGCTGACTTGTCACCATGAGTGACATTCACAACTCTGATTTATACCTAAAGTACACACATCTTTACAACGGTACATCATGCACACCTTTGCACAGAGAAGAACACATAATATTTTGAGGATAATCACAACACATTTCCTCTTGATGAATTTATCTAATGAGACTAATTTCAATTTTTAAATAAAACATTTATAAAAAAAGTAACATGTATCATTAAGTCAAGCTAAGATAGAAAAGGTGCGTGTTAGTTTAAATCTGATCAAGTTTTTCTTTTCATGCCATTTGACTTGTTCATGTGCAGCCTATGTTAAATGGAAAAAGCTAATTCCCAGTGAGGCCATCAACATTTCATATCATTACGTTTAAGTGCATTAAAATGTCAGTTAAGGGTCAAGATACCAGGCTTTAAATACAGCCTCGCTTTTATGGTCCATCAGGAACACAATAAAAATGATCAGGATCTATAGGCGACTCATATTCTGGCATACGTTGTGGTGCAGTTTAATTTCATAATGAAACTAAGAACGATGAATTATTTTGAATATTTCACAGCTCTGTACGGGGACAAAGGGGATGTAGCAGCATTGAGATTAAGCTTTCTTAAAACACTATGGTGCCATCTGCTGGGCTAATCTTTCCAATCTTAAAAAATTAAAATTAAAAAGGAATAATAAAAAAAAACAAGTGGTTTATAATCAGAAATCATACAAAATTTACACAATAAAGTCTTTATTTTATTTTTCACAGTGATATGCTACAATCACCATTGCCAGCAAACAGGCAGGTTGATGTTAGCAGACTCAGTCCAGTAACACGGTAAAGTGGTGCTTACAGACAGAGAGAGTCAAATCTAGTTTAGTCCTCTTTCATCTGCTGTCGCTTTAAGGAAGATAAAAGTCGCTGTCTTTTCTTCAAAAACTGCATTTAAAAGTAAGAATATTTCATTTTATCACACTTTGTTAATTCGGTCATTGGGCTCAATGGTTAAAGACTGGGCCAACTGTGTATTATTTTCTCACACAGCCAACATGCTTATAGCTGGTTCACATTCTCACATCTTAAAACAATAACACTTTCTGACAATTTGATAAACAGGCTGGACAGTAAACTCTTACATGTGTTTTCCAATCACGTATGCATGCAAGCACATGCACACACACACAAATATAAAAGCACATACAGACTTACATGCATGTGCTTCAGCAAATCAACAATTTACAAAAATATTTTGATTAATTTTTGCTATATTCTTCTATAATGTTTAGACTCTTCTCCAAATATTTGGTACTCCTTCAGAATTAAATATTTTGCATGTTTGTGCTTCTACATTTTTTGTATTTTACTCAGTGCTCACATGTTGGAAAATTAAAAAACAAAAGAAAAACAAAACAGTAATGAGTTAATTAAGGCAATTTGAACAAAACCATTCAGTCAGATTAAAATTTGCCAGGTGGGTCACCACACACCACTGGAATAATAAGAACACCATGTACACACAGCACACAAAACATTGACTGTTTTTTTGTTTTGTTATTTTTCCAACCATCGACTCGAGACAAAATATTGAAACACTGGAATTTGAAACATTTCAGCCACACGTACATTGGTAAAGTGCTAAAATTAAAATAACACCGCTGATTTTCCCCTAGTTAAAAATGAATGCATGAAAAAAGTCTGAAGAAATTACATCATAATTAGTCAGAGAAATCAGTAACACATATTGCATAGGCAGGGGAGGATGTTGGACTGCACCGCTTGGCCAGCTGGCTCCCAAATCAGGGTTGGTGTTGAAAACTGATGAATGGACTGTTGTCTGGTACTTTTAGAAACTTTGCACTTATTTTAACTTTATATCTCTGTTGTGTTAGTTTCATTAAACCAAGCATTAAATAATGACGCTGATGACGGATCCAGCAGATTGGACTTTAAAAAAGAAAATCTTTGACAGTGCCATGTAGCTCAATTACACCATTTCATTTCTATTTCTGCACTTGATAAAAGTCAGATTGTCCAAAAACGGAGGTACTGTTTTCTATGACTTTGTTCATCATTCCATCTCTACATTCATTTGAATATTTCAAAATACTTTGTGGCACACTTATGCTTCAATACTTCATTCAAAAGTTCACCCTACCAATCTTTGTTGCAGTTGGAATAACAGCCTCTCGCATGCAGCTTAAGCAGCCAGCGGTAAATCCTCTGTATCCAAGGGACTTTTTTATTAAAACTGTACAACTTTTGAATATAGAGACAGCTTCTGGCTTCACCCATCATACCTGTCTCTGCTGTGAGTTACTGGAAGACAAGAAAGAAAGATAATATCAGACAATAGTATAGGGAATCGCAAAAATCTATACACGTTGTCCTCTGACTTTGAATGAACTGTGCACTTACTGTTTCATTCTCCCCATCTGAGCCTCTTCTGGAGTCGGAGCTGCCGTGTAAAGGAGAGTACACCCAGCTCCGGTCCTCCTGAGTCTGACATATCAAAAGCAGCCAGCAGAGGACAGCAAAAGAAAAGAGAAGAGAAGAGACAACTTTGTGAGAGACAGATCTAGAATACATTCCACATACATGGCACATGTTAAAGCTGCACTTCCCTGTATCACTTCATGTTGTCTTTATATGCTTGTAAACAGTTTAACTGAAACTCTGACTTCAGGGAATTGAACATATTCAAAGTGCAGCTTTAATTATCACATCATTTTAAATATCACAAAGTGACAGACAACATCAATCAGCATATCAGCTACAGGGCAGAAACTTGATGGATAATGGGAAGCTCACAGCCAATTCAGACTACATTTGGCAAACTACACATCCAAGATTCTGAACATTTAAGGGACTCCTAAGTGGTAACATAAAATATACTGATGATGGAACTTCAGAAGAAGCAGTTTTTATATCCAGGGGCGCCTTCTGTAGACCTCAGCACTGAATAACTCATGTGAAATGAATTGTAGCTTCATTACATTTTTCTGAAGATCCATAAACAGCAGAGCCAACGAAAGCCTCAGTGGAACACCTGCCAGCAATGCAACACCTCCCAGTACTTCACAGGACTCTAACACCCCTCTAACTACCTTGCTGGTGACTTACATTGTAACTTGAGCTAGAATTAAGCTTACGACGACCAAGAACCGGGGAGTACACCCAATATCTGCCATCTGCATACTGATGGTTGGACACACACACAGAGATGAACACACAGGTGAAATGAAAGAATGGGAATAGATTATGATTCAAAAAGTGTGGAAAATGAAGAATAAAAAAACCTGTAAAAGATGGAAAGCTGAGACATGGACATTGACAAGACAAGTAAAGACAAACTGACAGAGCCACTTCATGCTGAGGGAGAGACACAGCCCGTGTTTTTTCAAACGCACTCATGAGCAGTAACTGTAAGTGATGAAAGGCACATGCCTCAGATAAAAGCATTTTAGGCAGCAAGAGCAGCTCGCATGGTGCGTGCACACTGCAACACACGCAGCCCTCCTCACCATCACAATTCTACCACGCTGTCCTGACTGGGCCACTGCAAAGACCCAGCAGATCAAAGGGAAACAGAAAACAGGATCTTTACTAACTAGAAGGTCCGTCTGCTTTTACTTCCAATCAAATGGTTGGGGTTGAAAGTACTCAAACATGAGAAAAGTAACTTACAAAGTAAATGTCAGAAACTTGCACCTCCCCTTCCAACGAGTTATGGCTGCTGGACACAGAAAGCTGATTGCGTGGCGTACGTGGCGCCTGCTGGGGAACCTGGGGGCTTGCAGGAGAAGAGGAGGGAGGTGTTGATGGGAGATGGTGAGAGGGGCTCTGGCTGGAGGACTGGGTGGATGCAGGGCAGATGGGGGTAAATGCTGAGGCAGTGGGGAGGGTGCAGCTGTCTGGATTTGAACTGTTGGGTTCAGACTGCGTGCCTGCATAAGAGACTGCAGAAGGAAGAGTGAAAGACTGAGCAGCTGCGGGAGAGGTGAGCGGTTTGGTGGATGGACTGATGGATGACGAAAGCGTGGAGGATGGCCGGGGAGCAGTGGAGGAGGATGGTATAAAGGAAGGAGGAAGGGTGGAGGAGGAGTGTGCAGAGGATGAAACAGCTACACTAGACTGAGGATCAGCAGGTTGTTGGCTTGTAGAGGTCATTTCGGTCATCTGTGTCAGCTCTGTGGTCTGGGGGATTTTGCTGCATGAAGTGAGAAGGAGAATACTGTAACACAACACATTTGTCCAATACTCTAATGTTATCATTTCTGTTCATGTGTGTACCTGAGCTCCACTTCCACAGTTATGGTGTCCTGTCGTTCACTGTGAACCTCAACCACTTCCTTCTGTGACCTGAAAGCAAAAGAAAACACAAGGTGTGAATAACACACACGACAATGGTGCAACATAGACACCCGACAATTAAGGATGAGATATAAGATCCCATCTAAAATTTAAGCCGAGTCACCTGGTCACATTTGGTGAATGCATTTGTCTTCTGAGACGTGGATGCTCTGGCGTGTCGAAGGGGGTGGTCGGTAAGGAGTTGTTGGATGACAGCGTGGTGGCAATAGATGCTGTTGTAGCATCTTCAAATGAAGGAGGAGTGCAGGGTGGCTCCCTCCCTGAGTGGCAAAATTTAGCAAAACATTACAGCCATGTTAGGATATTTTGCTTATCAAACAGTTTTTTTATGCCATTGTTGTCCAAATATGACTCTAAATATTTAGTCTAGACTAGTCATCTTTTCCCTTTTTTTTCATCTTTTCATTTCTTTTCTTTGGAAATTGTTGCATGTCCAGTTATCAAAACTCAACAGTAGATAGCAGGGTTGCCCCAAGTTTGGAGACATAATGGAATAGTAGAAATAAAAATACGTTATGCACCCAGAATTCAAGTTTTATCACTTCCTTCTATATCATACTGAGCATGACTTTTAATGTCTGAAGTTCAGAGGACATTATACCATTGTCTTCCAGCATGGGGAAGTTGTGAGCTCCTCTCAGGTTCTCCAAGTTGTCCAAGTTTTCTTGTCTTTCTTCACTGAGTGAGGGACGCTGCCCTGAACTGGCTCCAGCACTGGACTTGGACATGGAGAGAGCCCCTCGACCTCTCTTTGATGGAGACGATCGTAATGCTGTGAAATGACAATAAGCCTGACTTGTACACTTTCCCCGAAACTTACACTGTCAGATTAATAATTCAATGCAAAATAAAGACTTTCATGTTCATGTTTTTTTGCACAAGACTAATGCAAGTGTGTAAACTTACAGCTGCTCTTCTTGAAGACAACTGTGCTGCAGAATTTATAGAACCTCTCAGCATAGAAACCAGGTCTGTGAACAGACACAGTGTCCTGTGGTGGGATAAAACAGCCATGAGAAAGACTAGGATTGTTGCAACGATGCTGCTTTGCTGGAAAACTAGGACAATTAACTTAATTATGCAGTTCTAGCAGCAAAGACTGACTTTGATTAAATAAAGGCAATTACAAAACAGCAACATGGAAACTACTCACTCCATCATGTATGAGAGACTTCCAAGAGTGTTCCAGTTTCTTTATCATTCTGTCAGAGAATACAGTTAATTAGGAACTTTCTGTGGTTAAGATAAGAGGAAACGCAGTGTCCATCAGGTTAGATAACTAAACAATAAAAGAGCACAGTTTCCACAGCCCTCTATAGTGATGCTAGTGTGCTTCTGGCAATGTTTCAGTGCTTAAGAAATGTTATTATATTCTTCCCTAAATCTTCAGGTTTAACCTGAATCCATTCACCCATTCATTCATTCACCCAACATTCAGACTTGTTGGTGGTAAACTATATGTGCAGCCACAGCTACCCTGGGGCAGTCTGAAAGAAATATAGCTAAAGATTTGGACCATTGGCCTCTCTGACCACCACAGCACATTCATGCACCTGTGATGCTGCCACTGCTAAGTTATTTTCACCACAAACTACAGGGGCGCCCTGTGCACCAGTCTGATGTATTAGAAAAAAGATATATTTGGAAAATGTGGATCTTAGTTTACATAAATTAGCAAAGAACAAGTTTTTGATTTGTTGTTGTTGAATATCATGTGCACACCATTGTAGGAAAAGAAATTAATACATATTAAGATGGTAAAGTCTGAAAACATAGATCTATCAGGTGGAAGTTACAGCTCCAGTACAAACACAGTTAAAAGTTAGGCCAGATTACTTTGTTGTGAAAACTGGTCTCTACTTGGACCTGCCATTCAAACTGAAACTGGATTTCCTATGTATCCTAAAGTGTAGTCTTTCAGTCTTTACTAACAAACTGTTTAAAATGTAATAAAAATGTTGACAATGACCCACCTGTAGGACTGCAGAATGTCAATAATTCCAATAAACAGCAGGAGGCGCTCTCCTTTACTGCTCACGGCTGGAATACCACCCATACTAGACAGGGAAGAAAAGTTAGCATCATGTGTGGATTGATGGGAAAAAGTGGACCAACATGAAGAAAGGTGCCTTACGTGTCATCATGGTCGAGTGTGTCCCTGCATGTGGAACCCCCCTGAATTGACTCCATGGCAGTGGAATATAATGCTCTCTGGCCTGCAGGCTTCTTCTCATCCCCAACTCCAACAGGTGAGCCTTGGGACTGCTGGTCTTTCTCTGCAAGAGTCTTATTGTGGATGCCAAGTAGTAAACTGTAGTCCATAATTTTAAAACTCTCCAGAACCTGACGTGAAATACAAAAAAAATCGTATTGGTTTGTTAAAGATCCACCAACCCCAGGTGAACACTAACATGTTATTCTACTTTCATTCAAAAACTGTTCATGTAAATTCCTCACCAAGCAGTCTCTTTGTAGTGTTTTGACCAAAGCACTGAATGTGTCCTGGTCCAGAACAAGACCCTCAGGAACATCACTCAGAAAATCCAGATCTTTAAAAGTGGGTTTGGATTTTTCTCTTTCCTTCTTGGAAGCTCGCCTCTTGTAAGTTGAGCCCTTTAAATCAAACTTAAGGTGCATGCGTACAGAGCGCGGTAAAATATTGTTCATCACAACAACCCGGATGTTCTTGCCTCCACATTGCACACAATAGAGGCCAAAGAACTTAGGCAGCAGAGTCCGAGGGTTCTGGTTCAAGTTCTGGAGACGTGTTTTACAAAGCAGACAGGAAGAAAACAGAAAAGAAGAAGCAGACGGTTATTAGAAAATATTTGGCTTGCCCTCCGTGTGTTCCCTGTAGCATGCACCTGCCAGACAGCGTGACTTATCCACAGGCCTCAGTAGAAACCCATGCTGCAGTGTGCATGCTTAACCTGTTAGGAAATAATCAGCATGGCTTTCTGCTCTTACCAATGACAGAGCCAACTACTGACGTCAGCACTAACTGGGGGCCAACACCAGGAGGTTGGATAAAGAGGATAAAGGTGACCAGAAGTTTCTGTTACAGTGCTACTCTTAAGCATGTGCAATGCTACACAAACACCCCACCCCCATATCCAAAAACAATAAATAAAAACCTGTAAGTCACACTGTGCCAGGTTTTATTTTGTTCTTGTTTGTTGTTTTTTTTGTTTTGTTTTTTTAAGCTTAATGATAATTTTGGGTGCCATCTTTCTAGAAAAATACTATAACCAAAGAATGAATATAGCTTATTTGTCTTACCATATAGTATCCAGGAAGCAGTTTCTGAAGAAACTCCGCCTCCTTGTGCTGGACGGTTTTGATGATGAACTCATCATCACGTGTCACATAGAATATGGACCCACTAGCTCCTGGATTTGTGAGCTCAATTAGAGGCTCGTTACACAGAGAATACTAGACGGAGACACAAAGGACAAACAGATTAGAATTTAAACCCAGTGTCTTGTTTCAAGTACCACAATTGGATTCACAGTCTCTCCAAGGGTACAGATTGGTCTCTTTTTTTTAATTCCAAAAACTCTTAATCATTTTGACTGAATAAACTGTTCATAACATTTATATTGTTTGATACTGGTTTTCACCAAAGTTCATTCTTTGTACTTTTCATACATACTGTATCTCTTCTTCCCCACTCCTTCCATGGACTAACTACCCACTCACATGGCATTACTCATCTTTGCTCTGGAGAACTAAGTGTGTACAAACAGTTGACATTTACACCCGACCGTTGTATTAGTCAAATTATTACATCAACTGTTGGTTTTACTTATTTCGCAATAGCAGTGAATGCAGTGGAGACAACATGTACAGTGCACTATAACAATGAGTACGCTACTGTAGCTCAACATACACTCCTCCTGTATCAAAGTTCTTACATTTATATGCACCTAAAAAG
>JBBDHI010000008.1:10421756-10433336 GCA_037177115.1 Craterocephalus stercusmuscarum
CATTGTTTAACACTTAAAAGTACACTCTTGTTTCTTTGCTGGCTTTCTAATGTTGACTTTCCATTGGTTACTGAGCAACTTCCTCTGACCAAAAGATTTCTTCTCACTTAATCCCATAGTAAAACAGTGATAAGTCCGTTTTGTATTTTCTTTGTTTGTTGGACATCATCGGGAAATATTTCTCTTAAAAACATCAGATGTACTTTTAAGTGTTAAACAATGTTAGGTTAGGTCTATCTAACTGCTTCCACTCTGCAAACTCAGTTAGCCAGTATTAGGCAAAGCTTCATATTGACAGCGCAGACAAACAAGTCGTATCAATGTTTTTAATGCAGCAAAGTTCCCCCAAATGTTGGCATTTTTATTAAAAAAACTGAGAAATTGATTAATTTAGCATTAGGGCACCATACCTCTGTTAAGTATCATTAGTATACTGCATAAAAATGTGCATCCATGCCTTTGTATTTATTATTACAACCTGTTCCACCCTGTCCAACTCTTCAGGTGGAGTATAACCGTCAGAAGATGGAGGTGGATGCACGCCTGAGGAAGGCAGTCATCCCGAACCTGCAGCCTGACACCAGCTACGACTTTAAAATCACAGCTCCTGAAGGCAACATGGGAGGCCTCCGCCACCGCATAACCGCCAAGACATCCCCACTCATCTCCATCCGCCGTCCTGAGATCGACCACACCCGTGAAACGGAAACCACTGTCACTATCATCTTGCCATCTCTGGAAACTCGTACTCCTGTCAAGTAAGATTAAAAGATAGAGCTTTAAATGCCTGACATTGGCATGACTGCTTCACTGGAATTGTCTGACTTACTGTACTAAAGTCAGATGACTGCACTCTGTCACAGAAAAATGCACGATGATAACATTACATGACTGAAAAGGTGTTGAACATACAGCCATGAAAACTAGGTGTAGACAGTTTACCATCATATGATCTCTAACAGCTTATGAGCTCATTCTGTGTGTTGTTTCCTCAGGAATGTTTACGTTGTTGTGGTTCCACTGCGGAGAGTCCGCGGCGGCCTCAAACAGCTCAAGAGCCCAGATGAAATGGACTTAGAGGAGGTGAGAACCACAACAACAAACACCCCTGGCAATGCTTCCTCTTTTTAATTTAGTATCAGTTTATTCACACATCCTCCATCGGCTGATTGTTTTTTTATGTCTTCACTCTCTCTTTAGCTGTTAAAAGACATTAGTCAAAGGCAGAGGGATTCTCGGCAACAGAAGCAGGTGGACCTGAGGCGGGCTTATATCACAGCTCGTTTCACACCTGCCACTCTGCCAGCCTTCTTCACTCTGGGGGACCAGCTGGACTACGGAGGCTTTGAGAACCGAGCTCTAGAGCCAGGGCAGGAGTACGTCTTCTTCATCCTGGCTGAGCTGAACTCCACAACAGGGGTACAAAAGCCACTCTTGTTACATCTTGTTTCTTTCTGTGTTTATAAAGCTCCATTATTCCAGGCTGCCCACGACTCTCCCCTGCAGGCTGTCACTAGACATTGTGATCAATATGGCTGAGCTGCTAAAACAATATAAGTCCCGTCAGTCATAGGGGTGTTGGCAAATGCAATAACCCTCACAACCCTTCTTACCGCTGATAATAAAGAGTCTAGCTTCTGCATTACTCATATATAAGGGTATTTGAATTGAAATGATTGTGAATTAGATTAGATTTAAGAATAAAGAAGAAAAAATTAAATTCCCTACTGTGCTTATATTTCTTACACATAGCTGAAGTATTGTAACTATTTCTTGTGTCTTATTTAAGTCTTTAGTTAAAGGAGCTATGCCCGATATCACGTCCGGCTAGTTTAGTTAGCGATAGCGGCTAGTTTTTTAGCTTTGGCGTGACGCTCTTTCTCAGCCAATGGGGTAACTTCCAGATCCCTAGGGGAACGCTCTTACTGGCTGATCGGAATCCGGAAGTTCCGAAATTTAACCCCATTGGCAGAGAGAGCGTCACGCCAAAGCTAAAGAACTAGCCGCTATGGCTAACTAAACTAGCCGGACGTGATATTGTGTATAGCTCCTTTAAAAAAAAGATTAAAGAAAAAACATTTTACAGTTACTTTTGCTATAAACCAAAAAAAGACATGCAGTGCTTTGCAGTCTGCCTTACTATGTTCCTTTAATATTTGCCTGCAGAAGATGTATGTGGCCAGCCCTTACACAGAATCAGTGATTGCCCCAGACTCCGACCCCCAGCCTTTTGATGCAGGCGATGGTCTGATCTGGGTAGTGGGACCTGTCCTGGCTGTGGTCTTCATCATCTGCATCGTTATTGCTATCCTCCTCTACAAAAAGTGAGTGGGATGAACTTCATAAAAAACAAATGTCAGTTTTACAACCATGGCAATTACTCACACCGTTGGTCACACCAAGTACTGTAAATGCCAAACCAACTTAGATTCTCTTAGCGGATGAGACTCGATTTATTCTGCTTTTCATAATGTCACAACTTCTGTGAGAAGTGTTTCTCACTTTCATTTAGCCCCCTTGTCTGTGCCACTCATGTATAAAGTAAATATAATTTCGCTCAAGCAGTACGTGTGAATAATGTCTGAGTTTGAGTGTTTTCTATGCATGAATTGATAAGCTGCAGCAGTGGATGTTTATGGCAGGAGAAGTGTGTGTTGGACTGACTCAAAAGTACCAGTGCCCCTTATGAATGTGTTTTACGCTGTGCTGCGACAGAAAGCATAAATCCTCCAGCACTGTGCCTACTTTCTGCTTGCAGCCACTGCTTGTATTTTTCAACCAGAAATGTTTCATTTCCAGCTTTCCTCCCACTTAAAATTCATCAAATATGTTCCAGTTTAGAAGTTTGTTCTGCCCCTAGACACCCATCAAAGAAGTCTGACCCTGCTGTTGGCCGGTGATATCTGCTGCAAGCTATCAAGCTTTTGAATACTAATGCAAAATATTGATCTCCCTCTCTAACAATCTGTCTGTTTCCTTCCTTTTCTTCCTCTTAATCATCCCTACCCTTGTTTCACGGAAACAGCAAACCTGACAGGTAAGATTAAGCCAATGTCAAACTCTTTGTTCGTTTTAACCCATGGCAACTACACGATGCCAAGTGTTGTTTGGAGAATTAGTACAAAGGCGTAAAACAGCATGTCTACTAATGCACTATTTACTCGACTCCAGTTGCCATGTTAATGATGCATCAGCGCTCAGTGTGGGTTTCTGTCATGGGCTGTTTGTATGTGATCATCCCTGTTTTGTCTCACTGGTGTTCATCCAGTAAACGCAAGGACTCTGAACCAGGAACCAAGAGCCTTTTGAGCAACGCTGAGATGATGGCCCACCACCCAACAGACCCCGTGGAGATGAGACGCATCAATTTCCAAACTCCCGGTATGAAGCCAGTACCCCCGCGGGCACCAAAAGAGATCCGCTTTTCATTTGCATGATAAAGTGTGCGTCTAAGGGCTCATCTAATTTGGAAATTAAATATTCATGCGACTAATTCTATCCTTAGCAAGATTATGGAGAAAAAACGGAGAAAGTTCTCCCATTTGCAGCCAGCACATACCTGCCAGCTTCCAGTCGTTTCTGAGATCAAAATGGCGGCAGCCCAGGTAGTACAGTCAGTACTTAGTCACATGTGAGTCACAACGGTGTGACAAGATCTCATCATCTCTGCTCGCCCACATTCCACATGCCAGGCTGCAGATAGGAGGCAGAAATCTGTTTTAACACTCTGTCTTAATGTGTAAGGCTCAATTTTTTTATATCAAAATGTGTGCTGTGGGTTTACAGTGATCACTTATCAAGATGATGTAAGGAATACCGTGATGATAAAGCAGTAATTTCACGGATGCTGCCGCTCTCCGCCTACATGTGGTGTGAGATCAAAGAGCCCACAGACCAGAGATGCTGCCGTTGCACGTCCTCCATTCAGTCGACAACATCCCAAACACGGCTGAAGGAATTTGACCGGCCTTCTTGTTATGTTTGTGCTTACTGCTTACAGAAGCGTGTCTGTTGAAAAGGTGGCAGCATATGTCACCATGGAGAAAGGTTACCTGCCAGGAAACAAAAGGTCAAACAAGACAGATTTCTGTCTAATCAATAGATAAGGGCTTCAGGTTTTCTATTTTTGCATGTTCTTGGGAAGCAAAAATCCCCCACAGACTCCAGCACCTCAGCTCTTCTCGTTCATCATAGGAATTTTTTTTCCTCTTGTGTGGCAGCAACCTTGAAACTCCCCTCTCGCCCACTTTCTTTTCCCTGGAGATTTGTGCTGCGGAGATAGTCTGCACCGCTGAAATATGTTTCCACCAAAGCCAGCTGAGGCTTTCTGAATTTGTTTTGGCGGTAATGGGAGCATTTTGTCGGGGTTACCTGTGGATCCTGCAGTGCTTGAGTTGCCGAGGAAAATGATCAAAGCAAGAATTTGCTATTTCGTGGAAAGAAAATACCTTTCTCATAGTACTATATTATACATAGAAACAATGAGAGCGCATTCTGCCCGTCGTTGTTAAGGACAGTTCTTAAGTTAAAGAAATATTTCCTTGATTTATCGCTGAATCCACCTATTTTTAATGCAGGATTGATTGCTATCGCATCACTTTTTTAGTTCCAGCTGTGAAATCATTCACAGCTGTAGGCGGGGAGCAGTAGGTAGACTCCTTTATGTGTATGTACGTATATGTTCGCAGCCCATCTAATTAGTCTGCTGCCTGTTTTCTCTGAGTCACTGCTCCTCTGAACATGAAGAAAGCAATTTATCAAAGAAAAACAATTTACAAACAAACCAGACTCTCATCACTTTTTCCTCACACATGGACCAAAATTGATTTTCCGCCTCAGCGTGTTCCTTAATGTTAAGTGATGCCATCTGATTGTCAAATTGTCTTCACATATTTGCATTTAGGCAGCGCGCACCTGCTGTAATTTCTGTGGTTTTTTTATCGAAGTTTTCCTGACCTCTGACCCTTACTGTAACGTAGGAATGATGAGCCACCCTCCCATCCCCATCAGCGAGCTGGCGGAGCACATAGAGCTGCTGAAAGCTAACGACAATTTGAGACTCTCCCAAGAGTACGAGGTGAGTAATGCATCATCATTCCACATGCAGACATAAATAGATAACAACCTTATTGTTTAGAGACGTTAAGCCCGTTAATCCTTTTCCTCATAAAACAAATGTTATTTAATGTTTGTTTATCCGTGTGCTGATTTTATGTTCATGATTTATTCAACTGTGCAGTTTATTCCTGCATCTTGTCAACGTAATATAGCTCTCCCCTTCCATTAAATTCAAACGCACAGCTTGATATGCTACAATTACAAATCCGCTTCTCTCCAGTCAATCGACCCCGGCCAGCAGTTCACCTGGGAACACTCCAACCTGGAGGTCAACAAGCCCAAAAACCGCTACGCTAACGTCATAGCGTACGACCACACCAGAGTCGTCCTGGCTCCCATAGAAGGTGAGGGCCGGCCGGAGATTTTTATCACACTAAAGATGTTTCTATTGGGAGAGTCTGAGCGTGTTCGAGTTCAGCAGGTGAACATAGAGAGGAGTGGCGGGAGGGGTGGGCGAGCCACATGATGGATGAAATCTGAAATTGCAAACAGCGCTGAGGAGCTGGCGTGTGCAGCGGCGTGAGACTGACAAACAGCGCGAGTGCGTTCAGGTGCAGCCAGCACTGCTCCAGAACGAGGAGGAGGGGGAGCGGATGTGATCCGCAGCTCATGAATTTACACCAACAGAGTTCTGTTTGTTTGCTGTCGCATTGTGGAGACCGGGGCTGCTTGAAATGAACATTTTGAGACTGTTTGATGTCATGCACAGAAGTTAATTTATGTCACTTATGCAAAATGCAGTTTAGCGAGAGCTTCACGAGTGTCTGCTTTGTAGGGATCCTGGGAAGCGATTATGTCAACGCCAACTACATTGATGGCTACAGAAAGCAGAATGCCTACATCGCCACTCAGGGGCCACTCGCAGAGACATTTGGGGATTTCTGGAGGATGGTGTGGGAACAGCGGACGGCCTCAGTTGTCATGATGACACGCCTGGAGGAAAAGTCACGAGTAAGAAAGCAGGCCCTCACCCACTGACCCAAATCCAGAGTATTTATTTTCTAGAGGCATGTTAGAAACATACTGAACAAGATGTGAGATAAGCGTGTAGAGTGGCGATGTTTGAGACGGGAAAAATGGAAAAGATTACATTTGGCCGTGCTTATGGCAGCTAAACTTTGTTATTTCTTTTCCCTTTAGTTTCAGTCGTTTTATCTGTTGCTGTAAATGTGGTTTTATTTGCTTTTTCTGTAGGAATCATGCTTTATAAATGAAATGACCTTGCCTTGCCTTGCCTTTCTGTCCTATCAGCTGTTTATGAATTAATGGAATATTAATGAAATAAAAACTAAATAGGCGTCTCCCAGTTTGAAAATACTGATGGCTTTTCCTTATCCTCACAGATAAAGTGTGATCAGTACTGGCCGAGTCGCGGCACAGAGACGTACGGGATGATCCAGGTCACGCTCCTGGACACAATGGAGCTCGCCACTTTCTGCGTTCGCACCTTTTCATTGCATAAGGTGAATTACTTCGCTCAGCTCAGCTCCAGCCGTCCTTGAATCCCCACTCTAACCTTAGCTCTATTAACTTTATTGTCACTAAAAACTCATTTGATCCTTTGAGCTTACAGTTTGAAACCTGGTGTAACTAAAGTAATCAGAAATTCTTGCCACCGCTGTGCGAGGCCTGTATGTGGACACATGGAGGGTTTAGATTAGTCTGGGCATCACGGAGTGATCAAACCAGGCCAGCCTCCCTGTTTAAGGCACAGAGATGGGATCGCTGCTGGAAGCAGAGTCGTTTCTTCAAGCACAGGGCTAATCTAGGACCGTCAGGCTGGCATGTCTCTGTGGCCTACTTTCAAGCACAGAAACTAGGCCAGCTGTAGCTTCCGCGCAGCACTGCTTCCCTATATTTTTGTTGATGCGTGTGAAAACGTCAAGATTGTAGAAACGTTAAAAAGGCAAAAGTGATGCAGTCAAAATACTGAAAGATGTGTCTTATACTAGATGAGAAGTTGTAGTCAAGCATATCTAGACAGTAAACAGGACTTATTTCGCATTATTTGTCATGTCATTGCAGGGTTATTTCAAACTTTTCTAACCTGTGAGACAAAACCTGAACAAGAAAGGAGCCATGACACTTGTAATACACAGTTATGTATGAGTGGAAATAAAGCCAACTTTTCCATTTGTGTCTCATGACAGAGTGGAAGCAGCGAGAGGAGGGAGGTGCGTCAGTTCCAGTTCACGGCTTGGCCTGATCACGGCGTGCCAGAGTATCCCACCCCCTTCCTCAACTTCCTCCGCAGGGTGAAAGCCTGCAACCCTCCTGACGCCGGACCCATCATTGCTCACTGCAGGTACGCTGAATTTTATCTTTGTCACACAGTTAAATCCAAACATTAGTGCACCTTTCCAACAACACAAGATACATTTGTTGGCAACTCTGAAGCTAGTTAAATTACTCTTTAAAATTAGGTTTTTTCTATGGGATTATTCTAGGGACTGTTTACTGGTTTATATAGAATATCAAATACTCATATTTCTCCCCCTGTTTCAGTGCTGGCGTTGGTCGCACTGGCTGCTTTATCGTCATCGATGCCATGCTGGAGCGCATCCGACATGAGCGCACTGTGGACATCTATGGTCATGTGACCCTGATGCGCTCACAGAGGAACTACATGGTGCAAACAGAGGACCAATATAGCTTCATCCATGAGGCCCTGCTGGAGGCCGTGGCCTGTGGGAACACTGAGGTGGCCGCCCGGAGTCTGTATTCCTACATGCAGAAATTGTCCAAGGTGGAACCCGGAGAGCATGTCACCGGCATGGAGCTGGAGTTTAAGGTGGGAGGAAGGCCTGGAAAAAGCTTCCCATGGCTCTGCTCAAAAAATGCTTAAAAAATGCAGTGATGTGAAAAGAAAATTATGACTTTTTTGTTTAAGGAAGAGAAAAGGAACGAAACTCTAATTAAAATCAAAAGAAACGTTGTAATTAGCTGCCAAAAGCTGGATGCGTTTGTATTGTGAGCAGTGAACTTAATTTGTTTTGTATGTATATTTTTGGAGGCTTGAAGAGGTCACATGACCCGGGGCAAAAATGGAAAGCTTATTAGAGCTGAAACAACTGGCTGTGTGAGGGGACACACTTAAGGCAAAACCATTGTTTTTCTACATTTTGAGATTTTATAAACATCCTGTTGTCTAAACAGGAGAAGTCCCTCTTCAGTAGCTTTTATATTTCCCCCATTATTCCTGTCTGTATTGTCTTTGTGAAGGTCTTCACAAACAGGCTTGTTTACTCCTTATAACATTTAACTTCCTGAAAGGTTTCTTTCCAACCTGCTGATTGTATTATTTGATTTAGAGTTCCAGATGCAAAAGAGACATCTAAAATCACTTTCACAAGATGAATTTTGAACCTTTTTTTCCATATTTTGTTCATAAATAAAGATTGAAGTATATTGATTTATACTGAAAAATGCACACAAAAATATAGAGCTGCAAAAAGGCCAAGATCTCAATCACCTCATTGGATCCTGAATCTCTCCTCAGTATTTCACACTAGATCCCCCACAATTATCTTTAATCATATTTTCTGAAAACTCTTATTGCTTTGCCAAAAAAATCACATTTTAAAAGATGATCCTACAGTTTATGTTTATTGTCTCTAATTCCAGCGCCTGGCTAACACCAAAGCCCACACATCCCGGTTTGTCACGGCCAACCTCCCCTGCAACAAATTCAAGAACCGGCTGGTGAACATCATGCCCTACGAAACCACCCGTGTTTGCCTGCAGCCTATCAGAGGCCTGGAGGGCTCCGACTACATCAACGCCAGTTACATAGATGGATACAGGTGTGTTTTCATGTCCAAACACTAATCTAACCTGATCCTCCTGTCCTCTTATCATGGCTTGATAAGTGAATGGATTGGAGAGCTTTTCACCGCGCCGCTCTCATCTGTCATGTCCTGTCAGATCTGTCATTACCGTGCATGCACTTCCATTATTTGTCTCGCTGCGTGGCGCCCGTCTCGCTCTCTGTAAGAGGGACGGACACTGAAGACGTTCTGATGACTCAGCCTTTCAGGGAGGTTTTACACGCGTGTTTTGACTGTTTGTCTTCTTGCCTGAAGCCTGACCCTGTTTCGGCTGTGATGCCTGGCAGATGAAGAAACGAGAAGAATAAAAGGAGGAGGTGGTTCCATAATATGTGTGTGTGTGTTTGTGTGTGTAGGCAGCAAAAAGGCTACATTGCCACCCAAGGTCCACTGGCTGAGACTACAGAGGACTTCTGGAGGATGCTGTGGGAACACAACTCCACTATTGTGGTCATGCTGACTAAGCTGAGAGAAATGGGGCGGGTACAGACCTTCAATGTCTACACCTAACAGCTCTAGTAATATTTCAGGTTTCTGTGCAAATTTCTGCAATATTATTTTGTGCTCTAGGAGAAGTGTCACCAGTACTGGCCCGCCGAGCGCTCTGCCAGGTATCAGTACTTCGTGGTGGATCCAATGGCGGAGTACAACATGCCTCAGTACATCCTCCGAGAGTTCAAAGTTACAGATGCCAGGGTAGGTTCACGCCATCTGTTAGTCTCAGACACTTGTTGTCCTGTTGTATTTAACACGCACACTGCGAAGCACAGCTCTGTTTCTTCTGTGTCGTTAGAGAGCAGTGACACAGAGCGTGTCTCATCGACCTGTAGTGTGTGTCGGTTTGCGAATGCGTATAACACGACGGGTTCGCACTATTGACAAGATGCTGCCGGGGGCTCATTCAACCATGCCGTCTCCAGATTACCTTGACAACATGCATGTGTGTGATTTGTGTGCACGTTCGCTCGTGCACACGTGTGCCAGTCATAGATAACTGCAGTTAAGCCTGTCCTGAAGTGACGCCACATCGACAGAGGCTCTATTGATCTCCATTAAAGGGGAGTCAGAAAGACTCAGCAGAAGAGAAAAGATGTAATTGCCCGCTGAGTGGCTGGCAGCAGCAGACGCACTGACGTTACAGCTTTAAGTTAACCACAGCCACTGATCCGGGGTCAGATAACAGTAATCATTAGAAGGAAAAAAAAGGATATTGCCTGGCAGAAGCTCTCTCCTCAGTCAATACATCAGGAAGAAAGTCTGTAAATAGTCATTTTGAAATATTCCCCTTGTTTAAACAGCAACCACAAATTTTCAATATAAGCTTTATGTGTTGAAGCGACATCAGACAGACTTTTCGATTAACTCACCGGGCAGGTTTCACTCAGATATTCTACATTCTTGTATCTAAACAAATCCTCCCTCCCTCAGGATGGCCAGTCGAGAACAGTGCGGCAGTTCCAGTTCACCGATTGGCCAGAGCAGGGCGTGCCCAAGTCCGGGGAGGGTTTCATTGACTTCATTGGCCAAGTGCACAAAACCAAGGAGCAGTTTGGCCAGGACGGACCGATCGCCGTGCACTGCAGGTGATTTGCTGCTTTCATAGCGGTCGCTGCATGGTGAAATGTAACGGGTGTCATCTTTATGTCGGTGTGTGACACGCTGACATGCGACATTCTCCCTCATGGCTGTAGTGCTGGCGTGGGCCGGACCGGTGTTTTCATCACTCTGAGTATTGTCCTGGAGAGGATGCGTTACGAAGGGGCCGTGGACATCTTCCAAACTGTCAAAATGCTGCGGACACAGAGACCAGCCATGGTGCAGACTGAGGTAAACATGCTTTCATTCGAACACGGGCTTATTGTTTGTTTTGGGGTTTTTCTGTTTGTTTGGGGGTTTTTTTATACACTATATTAATATGAAATAACACGAAATTCGAACATCTGCATTCAACCCATCTCTGGAGGAACAATTGAAACCAATGAACAAATGAGAAAATTTCCAGACAGCAGTTTACATGTACTCTGCTCATAACACACATTCCTAAACAGTTTTTCACATCTGCTATAGAATGAGACCAAACAGGCACCTGTTGATAACAAGTTTACAGCTTTTTAGTTTCTTACTTTGTCCTTCTGTCTCTTACCCAGGATGAGTATCAGTTCTGCTACCAGGCTGCTCTTGAATACCTGGGTAGCTTTGACCACTATGCAACGTAAGAAAAGTGACAACCACTCATCCATCATTCTGCTTCGAGGTCCACAAAACAACCCAACAAGTGACAAGAGAGAGGGCGGGCGGCCTGAAACGGCGTGAACGTTGACCTTTTTTTCCGGAAGCAAGACTCAAAGATCAATTCTACACCAATGAATGACAAAAACAGCAACAAGAAATCTCTAACAGCACGCACACCCATCAGTGCTTTTCCTGATGGGTGTGGAGACTAATCCATGTGTAATCCATATACTTACCTCAGTGTTCCAGTGTGAAGGACGTATAATACATGTGTGTTGTGGTCAGCTATCTCCAATATGAACCTGTGAAATACAAATAGCTTCTGAACAGGAGTTCTGATACTCTGTGTATAAAATACAAAGTGATTTCTGAAAAAAAAAAAAGTATGCCAGCATTTTGTTCA
>JBBDHI010000008.1:10445828-10456539 GCA_037177115.1 Craterocephalus stercusmuscarum
TCTGGGTGAGTAAATGATCATATAGCATGCTACAACATAGGTACAGGTTGAAAAATACCGAACTTCCCCTTTAAATGTCCAAATTTCACATACTGATTCTATTCACTTCCATTTAAAAAGCACTGAGAGCAACAACACAATGCCAAAGTTTCCATGTTCTCAAAAAGGGATTGATAAAGTTTTTTTGTTTGTTTTTTTACCCCAAAGAATCTCAGTTTTACCAGTTTTACTTTATGTTTTGCATAACTAGTTTCTTTGCGGAACTCTATCCTGTTTTATTCATTATGTTTCTTCTTATTTTTTCCATCCTCTATTGAGCTTGTCTCATGCTACCTCTCCTTTTTTCTTTTTTGATCCAGGTACCAGGAAAGATAGCACCAGCAGCAACCTTGTGACAAAAGCAACTTAACACTAAATTTCTGTCAGTTTTGTTCACAATATACAACTAAATCAAACTGGAATTCAATATTGTGCTCCAATAAAACTCCTGAGCTAGCTTGATATTCTGCAGGTCAGCATGAAGATGCTTCTGGGATGTCTTAACCAAGTGGTGAACTACATGGTTGAACGATCATGCTGGCAGAGAGTCATCAGGACATTTTCAGTTAGGAGCACACTGATACTCTGCTGACGGATCAAAAACTGAAGGCAGCCTCCTCTGCACAGGAGCCATCTGGAGGCAGCCTGCTGAAGCCATGTTTATTTCCTGGCCGGTGAACGGCTGAGCTCAGCAAGCAGAACTTGCTGGAGTCTTGGCTGTCATTTTCCTTGGATTAACTCCATCTGTGAGAACACAACAGAATTGAACTCAACTATAAGATATCAGATTATATTTGTTATTGCTTAATCATATATTATTCATTCAAAGCCTCACACAACCCGACTTCTGATTGAATTTAATTGGATGCTCTGACAATCATTAGCCAGCAGATGGCAATCACTCCCAATAAATGCATTAAATCAATGGTAGGATGTTTGGGTTTCTACATTTTTGCTCAGGATCAAAATATTTGCCAACAATAAAAATATAAAGGCTTGTCTCGTTTAAATTCCGTGGCTCATTTATATTTTGCTGAGTGGTTGTTTTTTCCAAGATCAAACTCAAGGACATTCAATTGTTGCAACGGCATGAAGATATTGAAGTGGTGATGCATCTGCTCCTACACTGGACTGATTAAATATGCACACAATGTTTAAACTGACAGACCTGCAGTGATTTCAGCTGTGACTTGTTCATGGTCTTCATGTTCATGGCTGAGTCTACACATTATCGGACATCACATCTTAAAGTTTCGTTGTTTTTTTTTTTTTTACATCCTAAAAGCTTTTCCTCTGATGCTGTTCTACAAATATTTGTGGCATTGTAATAAATACATAATAAATATCATTTATTTATAGATCGAAATCAAATTTGTCCTTTTGATGTTTTGTACATAAGTGATTTTATTATTTTGTAGTCCATAAAAAGGTCAAGATTCAGTCCCATGAATTAATTTCATTACATCATATTCTCAGTTCAAAAAAGCAACATAAAATTACAAATCATATTACAAAGAATAGAATAGGTTAAGTACAGTAACCATATAAACAGTCCACTAATAATGTTTAGACTACCCACCCACCCCACCAACAACTGCCCCACTCAAACTCTAGCACAAAACTCAACAATACATCAGTTAGTATCAGCAATAAAAAATTCAAATGTCCCGTCTTTTTTTTCTTCTCAAAAGCGCTTCAATGTTCCAACGCCATGAATTCAGCTTTCCCCTTACATAGATTACACAATAGATAATGTTCCATCCCGCCATTTGCTCTGCAAAACACAACAGACATGCATACAGTTTTTACTGCTCAACCCCACCCCCCACCCCAAACCCCGCCCCGTCAATAAACATTCAAGGCCAGAGGATACAAGATACTTCAACCATAGTGGTGCATCGATAAAACAGCAAGTGTTCGCAAGGTTTCTTTGACCCCATGACTAAAAATGTGGATCTAGAGGTTTCCCTGATAACCCAATCAGTCCGGGAAAAAGCCGAAGACTACTACTTCCGCAGAGAGGAGCTTTTCTCTCCCCGCCTCTGGCGGCGGCTCAGATCCCTGGTTTAAGAAGGTAACAAACTATTCCATGATTTAAATATCAGACAAAAAGCACAGGATGAGGATGGAAATAATCCCTGTTCAAGGAGACGACAGGATGCGAGTGGCGTTCAGGGCCCTTTTTGCTGCTTTACTGCGACTGACATGCACTCCCAAAATGGAGCAACCAGATCAGTGCTAGTTAGTAAATGTTCCCTTTGACAAAACCGACACTACCACTGAAACTGAGGGTCTCCTGTGCAGCAACCCCCTTGTTGTACTGCGACAGGTCTACACAGGACCTGCTGGTACTTATCCAGAGAAAACTTGTATCCTTGACGCTGGCCTGTAGAACACAGTCAATAATGATGAAAAAGACACAAAGACTTACATTTTATACCCTTATTACACTTTGGATGCTTTGTACAATAGTGCTGAACTTAAGACCTGCTTTTGTCATGCTTGATCAGATATAATATATATTTATAAATGTGTAAATACGTGCGAGTGTGTGCATATGCATGTTGTGTGTGGATGTATGTGTGATGATGTGCAAAGGTGTGTGTGGTGGAACCTGCACCACACCAACAGTGAGAGGCTCAAATATGGCTTGTGTCAGACATTGAGGCGTGCTGCCACCCATAAGAGAGCTCTTGTACATTTAGGGCCACAGGAGGTCAAAGCAGAGCAAAGAGGCATGACATTTCATCCTGGCACCTGATCTGAATCACGGAACATCAACAAGCGGGGCTCTGGGGCAAACCATGGCCCCCCCACTACAACAAACACATCAGGATTAATTACATCAAGATGGAAACTTGGAAAAAGAAAATGTGCCAAGGGTGACTGGGACCAGAGGCTGGATAACCATGGTGATGAGTGCTACTAGAACAAGACAAGATTAGAAGTTCATCAGTATTCTGATCATCCGTGACATTTTTTAACAAAGTGGACATAATCCTCATTAGTGTGAGAAACCAAGCTGCTGCTTTGTCTTCTCGTTTACCAGGAGCCCTGAAATAAAACCACAGCATCAGGCTCCGAGAGGTTCTGTCCGCCACACCCTCAACAACTGCACTTCAACTTGTAAGCATTGGTTGACATTTCGGAAATTTGCCAATTTCATTTCCTGCTAAGAAGACTGGCGCTCCTCTCAAATGACAGTGAAAGCAATATCTGGTCTTTTCCAGCAAAACAAAAACAATGGTGAAGCAGGAAAGGCTCTGCTGGCTCAAACAAAAAGTAAAAAGACGATATTCTAACGTTCACATCGTGTGTCAGACGGGATTTTATGGATGTCGTGTGCTGGGCCAGTTCCTACCACTTCCTGGAGTATTTGCAACAAAGTGGTAATGCCTCAGCAAAATAATTAATACACAGATTTACAAAAAACAGGTACAATTCTTCCTTAAATCCGTCTTAGTCTTGTGCACTGCCGACCCATTAGCAAATCGACAGTCCATAATTTTCTCCTTAGAGTTAACCAGTCCAGCTAGGCGTGAAAAGTGCAAAATCGGGGCCTGCACTTGTATAGCTATCGGTGTAACGGCTGGGAAACACGTTCTCAGTGTGTGAAATCCAATTGATTCCCTGGAAGATGTTACTGCAATTCTGTGTGGATTTAAAGGATACAGCCTGGACAAAACATGGAAGCTGGTCATCATGTGACCTTTTCAGAGCCAAAAGTAAAGTTAAGTATTAGACACCGAACAGCCATGCAGGTAATGACATTATTCCAGACTAGTCCTTGCATTTCTACTGGAATTAACACTGAAGGACCCCAAACCACACAAAAGACTAGGTTAGTGTTAGCTGAACAACTTGGGAAATGCCCTGGCAGTCAGACGGATGTCCATTAAACAGGTAAACAAGGAGTGGAGGAAGAAGGAGCACATGCTTAACCAGTGTTTGTCCAACGGAAAGAGAACTGGTCAAGCTGTGGAGGTATTCTTCATACATACACGCACAAAAACTAAAGGAACAAAATATAAAAACAAACACCAAAATTGATAAATCTCCACTATTCTCCTCCACTTGCAGCTGTCCAAGTCATCAGGATGTCCTTCATTTCTATCAACACTCACCCACACACACACTAGCATGTGCACATTATTCAGGTGTCACAAATCCACGGGGATATGATTATACACACACACAACAATCGCATCATGGCACAAGCATTCATCCACACGTCAAACATTAAATCTACATCTGTGTGCCTTTTTTAAACAAAACAAGTCATTATTTCCCCAATTCCATAAAGTCAAAACATCTTAAAGCTGCATTTCGTGATCTTTTCACTTTAAATACTGCAATCATGACACTGTCACATCTCTGCTCTACAATTATGTGTTTAACCAGCACTGTACAGATTAGCTGTCAGCTAACGATATCAGCTAACAAGGTTAAAAATGTTCTCGCCTTTAAAAACAGGGAACAGAACATCGATTGGTTGTGAGTTGTAACCTGTAGGTGTGCTGCTTCAAAGACACACAGATGTGGCCAAAATTTACAAATCCCTTTAAGGTCTACGTCACACGCATACTCTGCAAACATGCCAACATCCTCTTTCACACACATGCAGTCATATATACGCACACATACAAAGACAGAGAGGCTGTTTTGTTTCTCAGGCATGCTGTGCAGCCAGGTCCTGGTTGATGAAGCGCCGTAGCCTCTCCAAGTACTGACTGTAAAGCTCAATGTCGTTGTGACCGGCTCCCTCCACCCAGAGGGGCTCCACCGCCTTGGGACAGCGCTCAAACAGGGCCAGGCCGTGAGAGAAGTCGATCACCTCGTCCTCCGTACCGTGAATGATGAGCACTGGAGACGGGATCTTCGACACCTTCTCGATGCTGCAAAAAGATTTTTCAAAGGTTTGGATATCAGGATCAACTTCCTTACCCTGTTGTCAATAAATAACAAATCGGGCATTGTAGGGTTTTTTTTTCCCCCATCCAAAATCTTTTGGAATATCTTGACAGTTTAAACAAAGAGGCTGTAAAAATGTTTGATTCCTTTCCCATTGCCTCTTTATCAGACATTTCAGGGCACTTCATCTTTATTGCAAGCAATTAAATTCAGCAAAATTATTTTGCCAGAAGTGATTATTCCACCAACACTAGAGGGAAAATAAATTATGGAAATAGCATGACAATAATTATGTTGAACGACCTCACATTGCAAATATTAGCCACAACATGACGAACACTTGCTTAAGATGAGCAAGTTAGTTAAGTCAGCATGAGTCAACAGACCGGGCCTCCTCGTTTCTTTGTGTCTGCAGGCCAGAGCTTCGTGATTAAATTTACGTCAGACTCGGTTTTAAGCATGAGACCATTTTCTGTCGATTCATCTACAGAGCCCCCAATGTATCCCTCAGCATAACCCAGTCCACTAGCTGGCGGTAATGCACCTTTAAACGGGTTGCTAACCGCCAACACGACCTCAGCATCACACTCAGCATCTATGCAGAAAGCTTTAAAATGTGGGCTGATGTGTCTCAGTGCACCAATTCCTGCACTGCATCAAACAGAAAAAGATAATTTCATCGATCACTGCTGCCATCCCATATGAACAGCATTCACTATTAATTTTAGTTTCATATATCACAGCAAAAAACATGATGCCCCCTGCTGTCAGTATTGGCATAGTTGACAGGATTTGCCGACTCACAGGTCATCGTGGGCACGTGGGCCTGTAACTAAGATGTTCAGAGATCTGAAAACTCTTTTTTGAGCAGCTTGGGCTGAGCCAGTTTTCCTTTTGGTTCGGACATAACGTCCCAGTCTTGTCTCCTGACATACATCAGTCATGACCTTATTGCAAATTCAACTTTTTTAACTCTTTGGAATACTTCCCTTAACCTGGCCAAATTTAGATCTGGGTCAAAGATGTTCAAATCTCTACAACTCGTCAACAAGCGTGGAGTATTTAACCTGGAGTTGTAAAAAAAGAAGCTAACCCTCATACAGGGAAGGTGTTACTGTGGTTGTGTTGTACTGAGCATTAAAACTACTTTTCAGAAAACTTGGGACAGATGTCACACGACAGAGTGGTACAAATGCCAATCAGTAAGCATTTGGAAACCGAGGACAACGATTTTGATGAAAAGATGTTTTCCCATTTTTACATAAAACAAGATTCAATCTTTAATCTTTATGTTTGTAACATTGGTGATAAAATTGAACTTAACATCTGGCAACGGATCAGCTGCCAGATGCAAGACTAGGTATGGTCGAATGGTCAGAAGAAAAAGAAATGCTCCTTTTGTTTTTCTTGACCGTGTTGGAAAGCATCATGGGGGGAAGAAGAGGTGGCAGGAAAAAGTCTTAAAAGACTTCCAAAATAGATGACTGCACTGCACTAAAAATCCAACCAGTCTAAAATTAAAACTGTGATGTGGGTCTGCAGCAAATATTTCATATGGTTGTATCATAAGATAAATAACACATATAAAAAGCAAAGAAAACAACATCTTTGTATGTTACTGTTACATTGTTCAATAGCTGCTTTGACTGTTGTGCTCACAAGGAACTGTAGGACATTAGTATCTCCTTTCTTTCATTAAGGATGTACCAGTGTTTCCCAGGCTAAAAGAGGAAATAAAGAAAGCACTGAGGCTTCCTTCCTTAGCCTTCAGACAATTCAGCCAGCTCTTACCATCACTGAAACGTAGATTCTTCCAGGTCATTTCACTCTGTTAGGAATGCTCCAAAGCAAAACTGCCTATTCAACTGGACCTAATAGGTGTTTTTACCATTACGCAACCTTTCTTGTGGTTACTTACTGATGAAGTGTTCAAATTCAAAATAAATTTCATAATTTCATGTAGTTTTTAATGCAATTCAAAATAAATAAAAGACTGAGTTTAAAACCATTTTCAGTTTCTATTCACATCGTGAGCAGTGGTGCACGTTTTTTTGTTTTTTTTAAAACAGGGTCATATGCTATTGTTTTCAACTGAGAAAACAAAAGATACTATACTGGTCTTTTTGTTTATTGACTCAGACAGAACACTTACTTTGGGAAGGCATCGAAGCAGTACGTTTTCTTAGTGTCAGGGAAGGCGACTCTCATGCCAGAGGTGAGAGGAGAGTGAAGAACCACAGCAGCACACTCAAACCGTGATGCTAAGTCTACAGTGGGCACCGTGCCGATGCTTTGTCCATACAGGATTATATTCTCAGGGCTGATGCCATACCTGAAACACAAACATTTGGAATCTTAAAAATAAAATGCAAAAATAAACTGCGAGTTAACCCGGTCAGCTCTGGTGCCAAACGGACAGCTTAGAACATAAAGTTAAAACTAATCGAGCTGGAAGAAGAAATAATCCAATCATTTTCCATCAATTCATGTTGTACATAGTATGTGAGAGACTGTCAACCATCTTACGAAGAGGCACTGCTAGCGGTTAATGGTCGGAAAATGCTGTTGCAGTTAGTGGAGGGACAGTTTATATAAAAGACACTTTCATGAGTTTTGTCCGTTAATTACAAACAGTACGTTTGTGCCTGCTTACCGGGAGCGCAGGGCATGCCAGGCAGCATCAATGTCGGCATAAAGGTTCTTCTCAGAGGGCTTGCCAGTACTAACGCCGTAGCCTGAGTAATCGTAGGAGAAAATGTTGCAGTTGATGCGTGTGCCTAACCCGATGTAGAAGCTGCTCATCTGACCCAGGTCCACTGCATTACCATGAGAAAACAACACTGTAAACCTGAGAGACGAAGGAAGGGGGAAAAAGCAGAAGAACAGAGTTAGACCCCAGGACAAGGGGCAAAATGTTAAAGGCTCTAATTGTGTATTTGTAGACCATGGGTTTCTAATGTGTACATCCAAACATGTTTACGTTAAGGATGTTCAGTAGGTGGCGTGAGTCTCACCTGGCGTTTGGGGCACAGCGGATGTACATACATCCCACCCTGTTCCCTCGGCTTGACCTGGTCAAGAATACATCCGTCACGTCCAGCTCTCTCTGTGAATACTGGAACTCCGCTCTCTCTGTGAGATGCAACTTCCACCTGCCTTCACCCCCAGTATTATTGCTGCTGCTGCTCCCACTCCCACCTGCCCCGCCACCACCACCACCACCTCCGCCGCTGCCGCCGCCACCGCCGCCACCACCACCACCTCCTCCTCCTCCTCCTCCTCCTCGGTCACCCCCGCTACCAGTACCAAGGCGCGAACGTAGTCCTGGGGCTCCGAGAGAAGGGGGAGCAGTCCCAGAATTGGATGCAGACACAGTTGTAGCACCAGAACCAGGATCTGGGTCAGGGAGCAAAGCATAGGTGGGCTCTGGAGGGAGGAAAGCCAGTTTGGCTGCAATGCGGCTGGGACAAGGGGGGCAGCAGAAGAGGCAGCATAGCTCCCGTACGGACAGACCGTTCATCTTCTGGTACAAATCTGGACATGTGAGAGAATAATTGGATTGAGAATAAAATCCTTCAAGTTCTAATTAAAGCTTTTCTTTTTCTTTCCTTTTATTTCCATCATATCATCACATCCTGATGAATATATGCGACATATAAATTACTTTCTCATTACGATCAAGCAACAACAAGTGGCGGTACTTCATTACACAGCAAATGCCAAATACTTAATCTTCATCAAATGAAATAGAGGAGGATCTGATGGTTCTCCTTACTGTCTGATTGAACTCATGCTCAAGGAATTGAATGATGGAAAAAAGGTGTTGAAGTTAATAAAGACAACTGAATCTGTACAAGCCACAATTAAGAGTGCTCCAATCATTTAGCCACTGATTGCTATTGGTCAATATCCATCCTAAATCACTCAATCAGTAGGCAGATAGACCAATCAGATCTGTTATGACAGGGGAAGAGTGAAAAGAGAAGCAGATGGAAAGGCAGAATAAAAGAGGAGAGTAAAACAAAAGACTTAAAAGTAGTGCTTTGATTCTTGCAGGAAAAACACTTCTGTGCCTTTTTACTGGATGTAAAAAAAACAACATTTGGAAAGAGTTGGTAATGGGAATCAGTGATTGGCCTTAAAAAGACCTAACTGAAACACACATTAACTATTAATTTTTATAGATGTACCTGGATTTAGAAATCCTTTGGTCTCTAAGTAAACTGGCACACCACAGCGCCAAGGTTCTCCAGTCTTGTCACAGAGCCAGCTGGATCCTGATCAAATGTAATAAGAAATATAAACATATTAAAATCATTTTTTTCATGCAATAAGGCACTAGACATGACAAGTCACAAAGGTAGGAGCGCCCTAAACTACTCCGAAAGCTTTTCTAACCCCATAAGCTATCTATGCTGCTTGTAAAGAACAGAACAGAGAGCAAATAAAATCAAACACTAGATAAAAAAATAGTGCTTAGGCATTTCAACTTTGAGAAGGAGATAATGTTGAAACAATGTTCAATTGCAATCCCAATTAATGGATTTGATTGTCAGTTGTTATAGTCATCAGTGTTCAGGTGCTGCATTATGAATTCAGACGACATAAGAAAAAAAATCTATTTTGTGATATTTATTAACTCCATCTACATATAATTTGGAAAGAAATTTCGATGCCTTTTACAAGTGTAGACACTAAAAGATATTTACACTCAACAGACACAGAGCGCCTGGCATGCTAATGCTACACGTATAATAACGATATTAAGCTCTAGCGTTAGCCGATGATGTGAAATATAAATTTAGAACATGATGTTGACACGTTACAGCTGCAACTATAAATTAAGATAAGTGACACTTTACTGTTGTTACTGGACGTCGCCCATTGAGGATTAATTCTAGATGCCAGCCAAATTATTATCTATATCGCTAGCAAGGAAACCTGGTAGCGGCGGCTGCTAGCGCGTTAGCACAGTAGCCTGAAAGTGACCTACTTACCGACTCACAGTAGGCTGGTAGGCAGGATGGTGTGCCCCTATTTGTACACAGAAGCAGCACAAGACTCAGAAAATCCCTCTTGTGTCTTGACATGGATGGTTGTACTCAAGTATGCCTGGCAGTTGTCGGTGGCAAGCTAGCTGAAATTCATGGCAACCAGATTTTTTTTTTTTACTACTGTCCGACTTCATCCGGAAGTGACGTAAGAGTCGTTGCAAAGCTAGGTATTTAAATTTGTGGCATAGAAAATATCTCTATCACTTTTATAGCTCACGAGGCTATAAAACAAAATCTAAAACAGGACTTTATATTAATTAATTATGAATGTTTAAGGCATGAATGTTTGAATTTTGAGTAGGATATCTGCTTTCATATGCTGACGAGGCCCTTTATTAACATGTTTTGAAGCCTTTTGTCCTTTTAGAGTGAAGAATCCCGAGGTTTGGTCACAGCCAATCAATTCTGTAGTGAAACATAAATATATTATTGAGTGTTCTCTTCCTGGATTACAATGCACCAGTCCAAAAGGCATGGCACCATCTCCAAGTAGACACCTAACTAAATTTAGACCTCTATTTCTGACAAGTCTTAACCATTACTCATCAAAATACAAAGTAGACATTAAGACATTACCCAATCTTTTCTTCCTGTAAACTTTCAGACTTAGATATTAAATATAAATGCACACTTAATTTGTTTTTGTGGTAAATGGTGGCTCAACACCACACCTGGGATGGTTTTTATCTATTATAAGTACCTGGCCT
>JBBDHI010000008.1:10465264-10483715 GCA_037177115.1 Craterocephalus stercusmuscarum
AGATAGATAGATAGATAGATAGATAGATAGATAGATAGATAGATAGATAGATAGATAGATAGATAGATAGATAGTTAATGCTTTTTGTTTTTTCCACTTTCCCAATCCATCCTTCTTAAGATTGTTAATTATTTTGCCAATTATTATGTATTAGAATAATAACTTTGATATTGAATTTTAACTTTTGTCTGGTAAGTTATAGTTTGAATATATGTTGCTAGGGAAACAAAAAGCATCCACAAAACAAGCTCTCTCAGAGTGATAAGAGCAGAATTATTTCATTTTTGAAGGACAAAATCCTGTTATATAAACCTTTGCAGGAAGCATATTTTATGAGAAGGTGTAATAACTGGATTTGGGTTTCAGTGAACAGACTATTATTGACCCACATATATGAGCTACATAACATATGTAGCTCTTGTGTGGATAATGTGGAAACCAAAAGGCTTGCAGCTCCCCCATCCCCCTCCTTTGCGGAGAAATCGGGGACCCTACTTCCTTACATGTACATGTACAGATACATCCACGTATGCAATAATGTACATTTATTAGAATTTATGTGCACCAGAGTGGCATTAATGTGTGTTTGCAAGCTCACATGCATGCATGGATGTATGTGTTAGAGGGCGGACCCACCCTGCTTGCGTTGAAATCTGCTGCAACAGAACATCTCTGCCTGGCTTTGCTATTGGTTGCTACGGTAACAAAGGCACAGAGTGAAGTGGCTGCAGCAGGCAAACAGAAATAAAGAGATGAAGATTAAGCCTATGGACCTGATCACAACAACCTCATATTCAAACATATACCTTGAATTAACGATGGGTAAAATGTCAACCCAATGAAACGATGAGTTTAGGTTTAATTCATCACCTCTGTCACACTCGCACACATAACAACGGGTTAATTAATGGGAGTGCAGGAGCTGGGTGCAGCACAGGTCAAGGCTTCTGACAGCTGCACTTGGGTTGGCTTGGGTTTAGTTTGCTGTGGAAGACTGATTAGGCCTCTTGTAATTCTGCCTCAGCATTTCCTCGCGTTTAGTATGTCAGTGTGGACGTGGATGATGATTTTTACTCGTTCGTTATTTAGCGGGATGTGAGCGTATTGATCCCTCAGCAGCTTTCATATCTGAAACGCCCCGTGTAAATATGAGCAGGTTCAATAATGCAACCGAAGTCATTCAGCATGGGATAAAAGGTAAATATGAAATAGGTAATCATTAAACAGATACGTTTCACATTGCTTACTGACATAATGGGGGTTGTATAGAAATTCCCTGCACGCTGCCCACCCCCCGTCATTCTGGCCACATCAGCCATGGCCGCTGAACAAGAGGAGGACATGGCATGAAATAAAATGAAGCACATTTCCAGGGTCTCGGAGAAAAATCGACAAACTAATGCAAGGTGAAAGCAGGTGTGTGCGCTCACTCCGATGACCCGCTGATTGGCTAATTAAGTCGGTGTTTGCAGGTGATTTGCTAATTGCCTGATGAGGCTAGATTACACTGTGTCTGTCACCATCATTACATGCATCCCATGATAACATTGTCAGTGTCACAGCGTTTAATCCTATCACACCAACACGATCTGACACACACAGCAATAAGCCCATCCTCTCTCTACCTGTCTGTCGGTCCTCCCTTCCTCATTCTGTCACTAGTCTGTTTTTTATAGCATGATGAGCTGTAGCAGGTATTATCTCACTCCTCTTCTTTCCTCCTTCATTAAACCCATCTTCGGCTTTTATCTATCATCTTTTTCTTGTCTTTTGGGTCAACAGGGATAACTCAGACCCTTTGAAAAACTCATGTCAAAAGGACTGCTCCAAACTATTTTTATACGTCAGAGGATTAATTATACTGCATTCATTATGGCCTAAAGCAAAGTTTTAATACGTTGGCCTTGGACCACATCTGATGGTTTATCTTATGGATCAATGACCTTAATCAATACGCACTCTAATGAGCAGACTGATGGACCAATTGTTTTAGTGAGTTGCATGTGCAGTTTGCAGTTGCATATGAGAGAGAAAATAACTAAATTATAGGTAAATTATGATCGTGCACTTGTTTGCAAACTCAGATTGTTTCTGCATTTGTGTAGGTCTTAAATGGAAATGTGCGTGAACTAAACAGAGGAGAGTATTTCTGAATTTTACCCAGAGATAATAAACCTAGCCAGTACATTGACCAATGTTGTTAAAATAATGATGAATTTTGATGTAATGTTAGAAGTAAAGATAAAACCATATTGATTCCATATTGATTCATTTCCAGGTTCCCAAGCTGATAAATATGCTGAAGTCAAATCTCACTTTCTTTTACATTCAAACAATGAATTGAATTGTGATTCAGTATACAGTACCTTATTTAAAGAACATATTTACCATACCATTTACCATAAAGAGTACTTTAGGTTTATATTGTGGCTATGACAATGTGAGAATTTATTTCTGTTTTTCTGGAGTTATTTCTTATTTCCCAACACCTATAGTAAAATTTAATTAGAAATATCTTTTGGATCAATACATTTGTAACTCTGCAGCTGTTTTGCAACATATAAAATAGCAGTTATGTTTGGTTTTTTTTATCACCCATTGTACTACACATAAACCTAAAAACTCACAGACTACAAGGCACCTAGATAAGTTATAATCATTCATTGTTCATAAAGGTATAATTAATCTTTTTCATCAAACACACTGCAGTGCATTTTAGCCAAATGTTTTTAGATTGGCCTTTTCTGGCCAAAGGACTTTAGACCAGAAATCCTGTAGTCTATCCATATCCAACACCATTGGCCTTTTTCTTATTTTTGACACTTGTTTTTATGATGTAAAGCACTTTGAGATGCTTTTTTTTGAAAGGTGCTATAGAAATGAAGTTTGATTTGATTTTAACAGAAGTCTTTCTGATGGCAACCATCCCAAACAAGCTGTACTACATCTGTCTTTTTCTGTTGTACTGTCATTAACTTTAACATTCAGCATGCAAACAGAGGCTGAGATGGAGCTGGTGTTTTGTTGTTGTTTGGTTTTTTGCTGCTTTTTTGTTTTCTTTTCTTTTCTTTTTTCACAGGATACAGTTTTATTACAGACTGATGTCAGACTGAATCTCCTGTGAACATTCATGTTTTAATCTCTCACGGTATTTTGAAGGAATTTAAACTGTAAACAAATGGTCTTTTTAGAGTGAAAGGCGCCAAGGTTATTATGGGTGTCTTTTATCCCTCCTCAGCTTTGTATTGTAACGCACAGTTGAAAGCTCCAGAGCAGCCAATCTCTGCTTTCATAGGGGTGGTTAAACTTCCTGGTGATTGGTTAATCCAGTCCATTTAATTAGCTGTTAACCTTTTTATTCCTGAATTATTCTCTTTATATACTGCCTATGCATTTTGTCTTAGTCTTCACTGAATCTGAAGCTCTGGAAATGGCCAGATAAAAATGTTTAACATAAAAAAAACTTCAATCTATTTAAGGTTTATCTCTATCAAAACGTTTATTATTTAAGATAGGTATATAATATCTTTGGGATCGTATTTGATGGAATTGTAAACATTAGGAGGTGTTTTGTTTGCTTTGTTTTTCCAGACGGCATCGCATGGCGGTAGCTGGTTAATGTGGCCATGCTTGTCCATATGATAGCTAATCTCACTAGAGCACACTTGGTTTAAATTCTGTCATCTTCCCTTGCAGTCTGCACATGACAGCAGGATTTTATTTGGGGCTTAAGTGACAAATTTGGACCCTGCTCATGAAATGACCATAATGAAATGCCGCTGACCTGAAACCTGACTCAATCAGTTTGAGTCCACGGAGTCCCAACGGAGAGTTAGATGAAACAAACCCCCCCAATCCTCCCCCAACACAGGTGACTGTGCTTATGTACAGTGCATAAGGGCTGAGTTATTCACAGGTAAGACTGTGTGCCTCAAATAGCAATCATCACCTTAGCAACAAACATATCTACCTGCTGCTCTATCACTCAAAACAGTTGAGTTCTTTTTGTTTTTTTGTTTTGGGAACACACAAGATGAGAGATACAGAGAAAAAAAAGCAGAGAGAGGTGAGTGATGCAGGATAAAAGAAAATAGCAGGGTTTGGGGGAAACATGGCATTCAAGTGGTTTGATGACAGCAACATGGATATCGTGCACATCTTTTCTAACCTTTATTTTCATTTGTGTCCCACTAAACTTCACATTTTCTAAAATTTCAGCGGCTCATTCAGTCTATCCAGCATCCTCTGCTCATCTTGTCTTTTCTTTCCTTATGCTATCTCCTCTGCTTTCAAAGTATTTTATCGCATTAGGGATGGTTCACCCTGCCAGAGTAGCTGTATTGCTGATTCTTAGACATTTTGAGGGGAGTCAGAAAAGCTTTCACATTCACACATGTTTTCTTGACAGTCATAAATAAGACAGTCATAATAACTGTCATAATTCATATCAGGTAGTTACTCATTTGCACCTGTATTATTCCACTGTGTTGCCTTTATAGTTGCAGGAGATTTTGATACAGAATAAGAGCTTGTCTTCAACGTGTGCATTTTTAGCCTATTGTGTATTTATATTTAATGTCAGTACATTTTTTTGGACAGTGCCTGAGGTCGATTTAAATATACAGTACCAGTCAACCGCTACTTTCCCATTAAATTTAATGGGAAAGTGTGTCCCAACGGTTGACTGGTACTGTTTATCATTCCTGGACTGATTTTGCTGGAATTTTAAATGGACATGCATGGCCTCTAAAGAGCACATCCTCATGATTTAAACTCCTCCTCCATACACCAACAAGCCAAAGCAACAGACCTACAATTAAATTCACCAATGCAAGATGTCACCCTGTCCATTGTGAAGGAGAAATGAGACTACTCATGTTTCACAGACGTGAACTGTACGTGAATCAGCTGGATTCACACAGACATGAAGCTACTGTAGCTCCTCATTCCATCATTCCTCCCAGTGAAAGCAAAATAGTTGTATAGCTCTTTCTCACAGGTACTATGGATTGGTTTCTTTATTGATCTACTGTAAGCGGAATATGTGGTCGTCTGGTCTCACTTTTGTGCGGCTGTAGGTCTGCAGATATTAAGAAGAAATTCTCAACCATAGGCGTGTTAGAAAGGTTCAAAACTGAAATTGCTCTTGCAGTATAGGACTTGAAAGGATCTTTTTCATTTCTCTCCAGCATTACCACAAAGTACTGCCTTAAAAAGCATTAAATGGACTACCTCTAAATTTTAGTAGAGATATAAAAAATTTGAGATGGGCTCTATTAGCTTTGTTGGTCCTCACCTAACCTATCATCTAATATCTTTCAGTCAAATGCGAGCAGAACTGACACACCCAGCCTGTAAATAAATAAACTTTGAGTTTTTGCCTTTCACCAGATGTTAGTTTAATGTTACAGAGTAGGATGATAGCATGATGAACTTAAACAAATCAAAAATGCTTTTCAATTTTAACACTTTCAGATTTCCTCAGAGGCTCCCAGCAGAGATTTCACTCTTCACTTAACCTCGTTTAAACTTTGAAATACATTTAGGTAAAAATCCCATAGCAGGGTAATTCACTGCACAGGAATAAACACGGTAAGACTGAGGAAAATAACCGTCGGTTGCAAAAGGAGGCTGGGGAGGTAAGGGTGATAAATTTCAGAGCTGTAATAGGCAAATGATGGAGTGATGTGAGCACAGAAGAGTGCAGTTCAAAAAATAATGAACACTGCTCTGGTTATGTAGCGTATCAGTTTGATGGCGCTGGCAGTGGTCAAGGATGACCATACAGAAACCAGTCTTTTTAAGTTAATAGTTTTAAAATCCAAACAGTAAATCTTTGCTCATTTCGTCAAGAAACATTATGCTAACATGCTAAATTGAAATTGTGAGCATACGGCCATCCTGTTAAAAGGCTGAGGTTACCAGTGAGCTCAGTACATTTGTGTGTAGGCCCTTTGTGGATGTGCAGGTTTAAATTCACAGGCTGAGCTACGTTGCATAAGTAGGTAGTTAGATGCCAACTTTCTGTACTGTATAAATACAGTATCTTATGCCTAATACAGTATAGAAACTGTGCATGTTATTTAATGAATTATATTGTATGATTTGGGTAGTCTTAATCACAAGCTGCAGTGTGTCATTGAGCCATAATTTCTGACCCAGATAGCAGACACATTTGGGCCTGAACTAGGCTACTTTTGGCACTTCTGGATCAGTTACAGTGTGTGGGTCCCAAATGGCTCAAAGACCCAAAAGCAATGCAGATTTGGGCCAAGTTTTGGTGGATATGTTGGTAACTTAAGATATCCACAGTTACCCTGTGCCAAAATGTGGTTCATTAAAAAAAAAAAGGCAGACGTAGGCTAAATTGCAACCAACCATTTATTCTGTTTTACAATTTGGAGACCCGCCCACACAAATCTCAGCCACAAAAATGAAGTAAAACTGTAAAACTTTCTTTCCACAATCCAGCAGAGGATATTTTTCTGTTTCTCATGTATAAGTTCTTGTGAAACAGATTTAGTCATTATCTGAGATCTGCTTCAAGACCAAAAATAAATAAATAAAAATCAGCAGGATCCTTTACATGATTAAGGGCTTTTTTATTACTCTCTCCACTCATTCAGCATGACCAACTCACTCTCTTTTTTTCAAATAATCAATCTTATGGCCTTCACATGTCAAATTGCTAAAACACATTTAGTTGTAGGAACATCACCATCCAAAGGGACGTTGCAACCCTGCTGTGTTGTATCTTTCAGAGTATTAAAGGGACTTAATCTCTCTTGAATCAAACTGGTGGATAATGGGGCGACGTTTCTGACAATACATCCCTAAAAACAGACATTAGAAACGCATTAACCCCCTGATTTCAGGTTTACAAGCAATCAATCTGCTCTACCTTTTACACTTTCCTCTCTGACACAGACAGACCTGATAGTCAGTGTCTCTGCAGTAAGGTCTCTGTCAACATGTCATCACACACTCTTATATTTAGTTATCCGTGCAGACATTAGGACATATATAACAGAGCTCACAGTAAAATAAAATTATCCCCCCTCTCTCTTTGTTAACAGTGCATGCGTGCTACTGCCATGGCAACCATGGCTCCTCCCCTCTCATTTCTTCTCCTGCTGCTTCAACTGGCTGATGGCTCATTCCCAGAGGAACCCAGTCCACTCAGCTACGTCCCTGTAGAGGGTATGTGTCCTTCCCCTCTGTACGTGGGTGTGTGTTTGAGTGCACAAGTGTATGTGCAGCATTGATGAATTGCTTCATAGTATGTGTGGAAAATCGGAGGTTAAGGGTCAAAGCCTTGGTTAGGGGCTGCTTTAGAGCTACCCAGGCATACAGATAAAGAAGCTGCTCTCTCCCCTCTCTGGCAGCGGTAGATTCATAAATAGCAGAGAAAAAGGGGATGGTATAAAGGAAAAATGAATTCAACAGAGAGGGAGAAAAGATCATAATAGATTTTGAGAGATGCTGAGGAATTAAAAAGTGTGAGATAGTCAGATTGGGTGGATGCAGACGACAGGAGAGCAGGCTGAGCGGTGAAAGAGAGAATGGAAGCAGACACGGAGATGGATCCTTATCCCTCCCCTGCAGTCAAGGACAGTGAGACGTTTTCCTAATCTGTCTCCTGATGGTGAGGGCTCCCTGTGGAGAACTCCTCCTCAAAACTTTCTCATAGTCTGACATTAGCACCTCCTGTCCTTTCCAACTCATCTGTTATTTTTTACCTTAAACGTAGGAAGGAGATGAGAGGACAATAGTGATTATGAAGTCTTCCAGTGTATCAACATCAGCAACAGAGGATAAAAGCATTTCTGCGCGCCATAACACTGCCAGACTAATGTTCCCTTCCCATTATGTTAAAGTCTTCAAGAATGAGTAAAGATACTATTGAAGTGAAGCATGCTTGAGAACCAGTAAATATGGATATGAGATGGTTCTGACCTGTCTGGAGTGGTTGGACAGTACTTGAGCCAGTTGCATAAGTGTGGTGGTATTTTTGCTTTGTCTCATTTTTGTTTGTTTATGCTATCGCGCCAGTGGTGAGGAGGTATCCTGTGTTCCTGGGCAGAGCTCATCGTTCAGCTCAGAGACAGGAACTGCACATCCAGACTGTACTCCAAGTCAACCGCACACTCTACATAGGAGCCAGGTAACCAACAGCAACCGCCTCCAACTGTGTGCTGCTGACGTGTTCACATTAATATGTGTTTGCTTTAATTCGGTGCCACGGCTTCCATCTGCTGTCATTCTGCGCAGAACATTTTCAGTTTGTTTGAGTGATGAGTTATACAGTCTTGCTTTTAAATGTCAAGTGGGAGCTGTGTGCTCATGTTAATGTCTTACATGGAAAGCAGGAGTTACTTTATGTCACCAGCTGGTAAATGATGCTCCACAGGCCAATTGGTAAAATAATAATTCTAATAATTCCTCAGAAAGCTTATTTTTTTTCATGTAATGTTGGAAACAATGCAACACTGCTCCCACTTAAAGAGAGCATCATGCAAACCTGAGTCGTTTTCACGCTTTAACGCCAGAGAATTTCTGAGAAAAGTGCAGAAAGATAAAACCAAACTTAGTTTGCAGTTGCTGTTCACACGTGCACTTCACAGCAGAAGATGTTTCATCAGAGAGGCTCTCACAGGTGGACATGTGTTTGCCTCAGGTTACAGACTGGATACTGAATTTGAGGCAAAGTACCCCACAGAAACCACTGTTCTGTCTACAGTACTTTAACAATGGAGAAAAAGGCTCCTTACTTTCTGTTTTTGTGCTTGCATCAATATCACATGTATTAAAACACATTCACAACAGCAGGTGCAGTAGAAAAAAGAGCCACAGCAGTTTGTACCAGCTTTTATTCTGCACTCTTTCATTCTGTTTGCTCCAGTATGCACACACTGACTCACTCACTCATCTTCTGGACTCTTTAATAGATGGCATTCTGAGTAATCTCAATCAGAACAGCAAATGTTGCAGACATTTTCACTATGCTCACATGTGCAGCTCCTGTCTAAAAAGTTTCAGTGCTGCAGTGCACATGCAAAAAAGCGACTCTAGTGTATTTTGTCTCCAGCTCTATGAAAAACAAATCAATACTGCTAATAAATAATACAGTCCACTGACTAAAACTGAGCCATTGTACTATTGAAAATTGTTTTGATATGAGTTTCCAGCCCATTTAAACAGAAAAGAGGCTTTGGGATATGGAAACACACACACACACACAGAGAAAAACAGCCTGACAAAAATGTGATTCTGATCAAATTATTCTAAGAAAACAATATAACTTTTAGTCAAGCGTAAACAAATTCAAAACTGTTTCAAGTAACACAGATCATGCATTAGCAGATAAACCTCAGCCACCTCATTAGATGGACCCATTTAATTGCTCGCTGAAGAAAATACTAATGAACCAGTCATGCGGCAGAAAGTCCGTGCATGCATATTTATTAATGTATCCATTTAGCTAGCCCTGCCTTAAATATGCAGCATTTTAACTGAGGTGAAATAAAACATTGAAACAGAGAGTTTTAACAGACTCATTAATTATAATGACTTATAAACAAACATGCTGAGCATACAGTATAGTGTGTTTCACAGGTTATGTGAAATTGAATGATGCAACCACAGAACTGATTCCTGGCCCTTTTTTTATTGTTTGTAATGAATAACAAACGTGACATTTGATTGATTGAACTGTATTATTGTTTGAATAATTTGTTTTGGCTTCCCTTAGAGATGACTTATACAGAGTGGAGCTGGATAACATGGCAGGGGACGAGATGTTCTACAGCAAGGTATGATTCCTTTTTGTTCCAAGCACATACACAGGCACCAGCAGTCTAAATGAAAACCGTTGCATACACACTTCACAGATATAAAGTGAGTTTTGCCTCCTGTGATTTATGCCTTTCAGAAACGGACATGGGAGTCCAATAAGAATGATATTCGAGTATGCCGGATGAAGGGCAAGCATGAGGTAAAATACTTGCACACAACACGCTGACTTTGAGATCCGCTCGCAAATGCATCATCGCTATCAAGACTATCATACGGTTGGACGGGCACAACAGCTGTTTCAGAAATCTTATTTCCTTTGGGTGTACCTGCATACGCTGTTTACACAAATTTGATCTCGTTGATACAGAATCAGCACATCACTTAATCACACAAACGCAGCAAAAGGTTACTCGGGCTAAAAGAAACTCAAAAGCCTTGTGTATTGTGCTACTTTTCTTCATATATCACTGATCTTGAAGGGAAGACAGAAGAATTTCACAATTATGCCTGTATCGTATTTGCTGATAAAGTTATTTAGAATAAAGGAAATGTTATGAAATCTGTGAAAGATAGGGGCTTAATAGGATGATGACCCTTCAAGGTGCAATCTAAAATAAGAGTCTTATTATATAAATAAAGAGGCGCCACTGGCAAAGTGCAGTCTGGATGGAACTTGTACAAAAAGATACAGAGGCAAAGGGAAACATTATAAAGCAAACCGAGAAAAGAAAGTGACACAGCCGCAGGGAGGAAACCGTAATTGAAATCATTTGAGGAGGGGAGTATAGGTAACGATGGAATGTGTGTAGGTTGAAGAAAAATACTGGCGAAATATATGAGGAGGAGAGGGCAGCCACCAGCAGAGGAAAAGAGTGGAGACCGTGTAGGAGTAAACAACACAAGACTAAAGCGGTGATAAAGTTGGAACACAGACAGAAGACAGAAGTCTGGCTCTAGGTGGAGAGACAGCAGGAGTGTGAGACAAAAGGGAGACCAATTTTCAATGTTGTTTAAAACCCTCTAACTCAGAAGGCTGCTAAGCACAACATGCAACGGTGAATCACATAGAGCAGTCAAACCTATGCCGGTGATTAACATCTACATTTGCATCACTTTGTTTTCAGTCTTTTCATTTTATAGGAGCCCACTGATGAGAGTCATTGTGAATGATGTCTGTGCTCTGATTCTGAAACCATTAACTGGATCGCAGACATTTCTTTTTTCTCATTTGAAGTTTCATGGGCTATTTTTAGGATTGCTGACTTTTTTTCTGCTAACATATAAGGAGACTAATAACATTATTAATATGTAGCTGGGATTGTGGACTAAAGTGACTTCCCAGGAAATATTTGTAGAGATTAGCCTAACAGGGAAAATGTATCATCCTTGTAATAAACTACAAATGTCTTTAGGTTTAGTTGCCTTCAGATGGATCAAGCTGAGCTGTTTTTACACCTTTTCAGTCTGCATATTAAGCTAGGCTAAGCACCGATCGCCATCATGCTAACATAATAGGTAATTCATTGTTCTATCTCAAACAAATCCATATCCATGTGGCATCTGATTTGTTGCAGATTAATCAAGAAAAAGCACAAAAACAAGGGCAGACAGGTTATACTGTTGAACCAAAAGCAGCTTTAATTGCACAAAGAAAGAATTGAGACAAGTTTTAACACAAATATCCAACAAAGAAGATGGAATCAAGTGGGTATTAAGACACAGAATCTGAAAATGGTATTAGATAAATCTACACACAGGATGAAAGGCGAACTTACAGAAAGGGCATAGCAAGGTTTAGAAAACCAAAAAAAGCCCTGATCTAATGAAATAAAGCAACACCTGACATACAGTATAATAGTATAATGGTAATATTCATAGCTAAATTAGCATTTAGCATAACTGCTAATGAGATTTCTAGACAGTCAGGGTTTGTTAACAGTTCTGTTATGTTCATTTTGACCTCAAGATCTGTCAGAGCTGCAGAATCAGGAGAAAGCTTCATTAAACATTGGCAGCATAATATTAGCTAGTCAGATCAGTGAAGGGTTTCCACACTAAGCTGTGGAGACAGAAGTACATTTATTTAGTATTTTCAGATAACTGCGCATATTAAATGAAGAAATTGTGCACTCAGACACAAGTCGGGGCATCTTTCTGTAAAATATCAGTCTGTCTATGCCATTTTAAGGAAAACAAGACCTTTAATAATGTCCAGAGAGGAAACAAGGCTGAAATTGAGGAAAATGCATCACACTTACAGTACACCGTGATATTTTGATTGATTGCAGGTCATAAGACAATACTGTAAAATACAGTCACAGAGAGTCTAAATGGCTAGAAGCTTCATGGAGTGAGGGCATCTTTAAACTCCAATCTGCAGCCTCTACTTTAAAGACAGCCACAAAGTCTTAGTCCTGTTTCACCTCCAGATGGTGTAGCCGCGGGTTTTAGGCTCTCCACAGTACACATTTCTTACTCTGACTGATAACCATTTAAAATCACTCTTTTTAGATTGCCCTGTGTCTTTTCATAATCCATTTTACTTTGTTTTCCCTACAGGGAGAATGTCGTAATTTCATCAAGGTTTTGCTCAGCCAGCACGGTGGTCTGTTTGTATGTGGAACAAATGCCTTCAACCCACTGTGTGCCAACTACACTGTAAGTATCCAGCTATCTGCCAGGCAGGGAATCTGTGTATCAGCCTGTTGGTTCATCTCTATCATTCCTGTCCGACTGCAGAGAGACAGTCTAGAGATGGTTGGAGAGCCCGTCAGTGGGATGGCCCGATGTCCATATGACCCACGACATGCTAATGTGGCATTATTTTCTGGTAGGACACAGAAGTTTAAAGATAGCAGACTTAATTTTCAGGTCCAGACTTAAAAACGTCTGCGCCCTTGTGTTTACCTTTACAAATGATTTATAGTCAGACCTCTTGCTGCATTGCTTGTTGGGTTTTAATCTTCCTGACCTTGTGTTATCTCTCTATCTGTATCTTCTCCCTGCACTGCTTAATATCCCCCATCCTCTCTCTGTGCATCACTCTCTTTCAGATGGAAGTCTCTTTACCGGCACTGTGACGGACTTCCTGGCCATCGACGCTGTGATCTATCGCAGCCTCGGTGACAGCCCCACCCTCCGAACAGTCAAGCACGACTCCAAGTGGTTCAGAGGTACTTTTAAAAATAGGCATGATAAAAGTGACCCCCCAGGGCCAATAACCTTCAATACATAAGCGAGAAGAAAATAATACGAAGCATTCTCATTACCCTCAGTGCGTCATGCGGCTCAAAGGTGAATAAGAAAGTTTTACAGGGCTAAATAATAAGCTATGTTCAAAAGAAGCTGACATGATTAGGCCTCTATTTACTTAAAGACTTGTAAGACTTAAAAAAGAAATGCATTCAGACACAGTGGTGTATTGAGGTTAGCTAAAGTCCCTGCAGATTCAAGGTTTTAACAAGTCTTCAACTTGAGGCATTTAACTGAAAACCAGCTCAGGCAAGTTTAAGCTGGAAGAATAAATGATAAATAATGTGACTCTGTTGTCTGTGGGGATGAATTAAACCAGTTATGGGTGTTTTATAAGCCAGACTGGTGGGCGGAGCATTTCATGTTGATGTGACTGTAACCACAAAAGCATGTCTGCAACTATGTTGCCTGGAGTCTGCCTCCAGCCACAACACCAAATTCTTTGTAACCATGCATAAACTTTGCCTTTGTGTTTGCTCGTTTTCATTTTCAGAGCCCTTCTTTGTGAGTGCCATGGAGTGGGGGCCTCACATTTATTTCTTCTTCAGAGAGATGGCCATGGAGTTTCATCATCTGGAGAAGGTGATCTCTCATTCAATGCCCCTTCCTTTCTTCCTGCAATCCCTCGGGCTTACTATCTCTACTCTCTCTACTCTAGGTGATGGTCTCCCGCGTGGCTCGTGTGTGTAAATCTGACCTGGGTGGCTCTCAGCGCGTCCTCGAGAAACAGTGGACCACGTTTCTGAAGGCACGACTCAACTGCTCCGTCCCAGGAGACTCGCACTTTTACTTTAATCTCCTGCACGCCACTAGCAACATCATCCACATGCAGGGTCGGGACGTCATCCTGGGTCTCTTTTCCACACCACCTAACAGGTACCAGGATGCATAGAATTTGCACATGGATTAAGACAATATTAGTTCCCCAAAGATGACTTTTCCCCGCCTCTCTCGTAGCATCCCGGGCTCTGCGGTGTGCGTGTTTGACATGCAGCAGCTTGCTCATGCCTTTGAGGGACGGTTTAAAGAGCAAAAGTCCCCTGAGTCTATTTGGACACCAGTACCAGATGAGGCAGTGCCTAAACCAAGGTAATGTGATGCATTACTGTACATATATGAGCAGCAGTTCAGCAGAACACTGCAGTGCTGCTGTACCGAGCATCTGTGGTCATCTTGCTCTCCTCCCTTCAGCTGCAGCTGTCAGTTTTACTGCTTCGTTACTACTCTTCAGTAAATGCACTAATCCAGCGCCTCGCAGATGCAAAGGTGATTCCTGTCTGGCTCTCCTTCCTCTCCCACATCCCCTTTTTTCTGCTTCTTTCTTTGTCTGCAGGCCAGGCGGATGTGCAGTCCAGGGGTCCAGATTTAGCTCCTCAACCACATTGCCTGATGAGGTGCTGAATTTTGTGAAGACCCACCCGCTAATGGATGAGACTGTTCCATTGCTGGGACATAGACCCTGGGTGGTGAAAACTATGGGAAGGTGCGGTTAAGGATTTATTCAATACCTATTTGAAGTTATGAATAATGGAAGTAGAAAATATGCAGTGCAAATTGCGGGAAATGTAAATTACTGACCTAATTTACTGACTTAACTTTCCTTATAGGTACCAGTTGACAACCATGGTGGTGGACACGGAGGCTGGCCCCTATAAGAATCGTACCGTCTTATTTCTGGGCTCCACTCGAGGGACTATCCTCAAGTTCCTAATGATTCCTAGTGGAGATTCAGTCTCGCACAGCAGTGTGTTTCTGGAGGAGGTGGAGGGATTCAACCCAGAGAAGTGAGTGGGAGTCGAGAGATCCTTATCTTTTATCTCCAATTTATTGCAATTCTTGGCATAATGTTCCAGATATCCAGTCCCAGTGCACCTGCTTCCAGCTGATAAATGTGCTACCTATTTATGAACTGCCTTCAGTTACAATTACTGAATAGCAGTTTTTTTCAGTACAGCTCTCACTAATAGCCTGTCCAGTTAAAACTGCCATATCCATTACTGGTATTTACTTCTACTCTATAATTAAAACAAGACTGTGCACATTTTTCTGGGATGTAACAATAGTTTTCCCTGCCATGATAATTTTAGGATGCAGGTGCAATAAATTCTGCAGAACACGAGTTTAAGCAGGGAAGTATTTCGGAACAAAGCCTGTCAATCAACAATCAACTCATGCAACGAACCAATAATGAAACAGTCCACTGATGTCAAGTCAGCACCGACTAATGGGATGACACTGACCCAAAACACCTCGCTCACAGCAGCCGTGTGATGGGATGTTTTGTAAAAGGAAATGAATGAATCAAGCAGAATGCAAACATGTTCCATTTAGTTTCCATCGGTTGCACCTGACTACAAAAATAAAATTATGCATTGCTTGGATACAAAACTTTGGACTTTTTCTAACAATATTTTTTATTATAATTCGATTAGTCTAGGTTTATTTGTATTATGGCGCGTAATTTAGATAAAAGGAATAATAACGTATGAGACGACCACCAACAGCAACATAAAAAAGTTAATATTAATAAAATAATAAGGGTGATAGGGAGCCTCCACCAAAATAAACAAAACAAGGAAGTACACTGCAAACCGGCCATGCAATTGGCTTATACTGTAGATCCCTTAATCTAAAGTCGCAAGATAACCTTTAAAAAAAAAGGAAAACAGAACGACAAGTGACTCCCAACTCAACCGAAAAGCAATTAAATAAAACAAAAGAAGATGCAGCAGCGGTGATGCTGCAGTGAGTGGTGGTTCCAGGACATTACCCAGTCTTGGCTTTATAACCCTATGGGGAGTTTCTTCAGCCAATGAATGACAAGAAAAATCAAAGGTTAATCAAAGTATTTGTAATGAACTACTATCTTGATCCAAAAAATGTCAAGAATGATAGTAAAATGGGTGCAAAGAACTTTGCAGATTAAAGATGGCTTCTATTTTTATTTTTTAGTTCAATTCAACTTTAATTGTATAGCGCCAATTCATAACAACATCATCTCAAGAAATGATTTTCAGATGCATCACAACATAGATGTGTATGATTCTGAATTAATGTACAAATGTTAAAACACTGATTGTTTAACCGTTAACAGAGATCAGACAGAGAAGTGCCTTTGGTGTGCACATAACAGACATAATGGCTGCATTGGTTTGGGATCACCCTCCTTGTCAACATTTCAGCATTTTGTGTTAATTCCTGATTAATTTGAAATATTCTCTTCTTCTGTATCTGTTACTTTTTGCTCCCCGTCTTTGTTTTCCACCACATCTGTTTAATGTCTAGTCTCAAAACGCACTTCAAGGCCTAATCAATAAACACTCCCATACTTTACAGATATCCTATCTGTCAATCTCTCAGCAGAATTTAGACATAATACACACTGAAAAGTTAAGGAAGCCTTAAACATAATACTGCAGCAAACTTTGACTGAAAATAGCAGCACCTCTTCATTTCTGCAATAAATAACATACTTTTCCTCCCTGTTACATCCAAATGTTGTTTATATGTTGTAGGGGCAGGACGATAAATTAATATAACATCAGTTTCTGTTACAAATATCAGCCCGTGTCAGCACAGGACAGGACCATCCTCACACCCCGAGTCTGAGTAATTGTTTGCTTTTGTTCTCTGTCAGATCACAATCACTTCCTCTTGTTTTTCACTGTTTACAGTTTGTATATTATTTCCTTTGATTCCAGCTTGCCTGTTATTGTGTCTTGTATATTCCTGGCATTCAGCATTGTTTTTGGATGAAGCTCCTCTACCTGCCACTCGCCGGTTTGCTTGCTTCCTTGCTGTTTCCCCATGCAAACATGAACTTTGTATTTTTTGGACGTGTTTTACACCAGGGTCCTTTTTTTTGGGATAACTCATAAGCATATGTATCCTCTCACCCCAGATTTTGTTTTTCCTGGTTCTGCCCTGTGTCTTCACACTTTCTCCTGCGGTCTCCAGGTGTGGCGAGGACTCTCCTCAGGCTCGCCAGCTGTTGTCTCTGTCTTTGGACCGAACCAGCCACACTCTGCTGCTGGCCTTCCCCTCCTGTCTGGTCAGAGTGCCGACATCGCGCTGCCATCTCCATTCGCGCTGCATGAAGTGAGTGACTTACAGCGACTTCTTTTAGTCTCTGAGTATTTTCCATTCCCTCAAAGTCTGAGTGAATTTATCTGTGGCCATTGGCCAAGAAAGAGCATGCCGGCCAAATTTTGTTTCATCTCAGATTTCTAAATCCTGCTGCTGTAGTCAGTCCAATAAAATTTGCTATTCTTTTGCTGTTCGTGAGGATAGGAAGCATGTTTGGGTTAATATTTCTTCTGGGAGAATTTGTCCCCAGGAAATAATATCCAACTTGAAGCAAGCAGCTTCAGGTGGTGATTTACTGTATCTGAAATACCAGGAAAACTTTGGTTTGAGAAGGTTAGATATTTTGAGGCAGAGCACTGTGCAGCAAGCCAGCTTCCCACAGCGGATATATATCACACTTAGCTACTGTTGAACAAGTATCATGTTGATACAATATGCGCGCCTGCTGTGTGTAAAAACGAATAGCTCATGAGTTAAATCATTCCTCCGTACATACTTCAAATAAAACTGAAGAACGTGTAGAAACGCATATTTGGGGAATATCATATTTCAGTGTTGGACAGCTACCCAGTAAAGTGCTCTCTGACAGACGTTTCTCCTACATCTCCCCTGCTAATGTGATCTAAGAAAAAGCTCAGTATCGAACTTTCTAAACTTTCTTTCATTGAATGTGTGTGTGTGTGTGTGTGTTCGCACAGGAGCTGTCTGGCCTCCAGAGATCCATACTGCGGCTGGACCAGAGGCAGCACCTGCTCCTTCCTCAGACCAGGCACTCGGTGGGGGAAACAAACACAGACATACACAAACCAAACACACACACACACACACACACACACACACACACACAGAAAATAAATCTGTAAACTGTTTGCTGTCTCTGCAGACATACTGACTGTAAAGCAAGATTTAGCTTTGATTTGAGCTATGATTTTAAGCTTTGATTCGATCAGGACTGAATGTTGTAGATGCCCCCATTTTTACAGGCAAAAAAATCCAATCTTAACACCTTGATGGGCCATTGTTCTAAAGGACTACACACCAGACTAAAACCCAACACTCTTTCATTGCTGCTAAATTAAACACAAACTTTCCGTTTTTTCTCATATACTGATGTGTTTTAGGTTCCCTCTAGTTTATAATAAAACTCATTTTGTGTTATTTACATGGTCTTAAGCAGCACGTTTCTACTGCTGAAAACACAAAACCATCTGTTCTTCGGAAATGTTTTCTAGTTATTTCTGTCAAAAAAAAAGATAAAATGCCATTAAATACTTGTCTGAATGACTTTGTAGAGTTACCATTTTAGAAAAATGAACAT
>JBBDHI010000008.1:10512624-10524733 GCA_037177115.1 Craterocephalus stercusmuscarum
AAGCATGCCAAGTATGGACTTCTATGAAACTATTGTCTGAATGTTTTACCACTGAGTCTTTTGCTTTATTTTATTTTATTTTATTTTATTTTATTTTATTTTATTTTATTTTATTTTATTTTATTTTATTCCTTTTGGACTCATCGATGCCAAACAAACTTCAGTCATAGCAGCCATACTTCACAAAGCAGAGTGTTTAATGTGAAGCGCAGCCTCCCTTGTCCCTGTTTGTGTCCGGTTTTTCTGACCTGTGTTGTTGTTTTTTTTTTTTGGGGTCCTGCAGCTCAGATCGAGGTCATCCCCTGTAAGATCTGTGGGGACAAATCCTCAGGAATTCACTATGGAGTCATCACCTGCGAAGGCTGCAAGGTGAGTGGCAGAGAGCCGAGAGCGAAGCAGAATGCAGAACATAAACCGTGTCATTTATACCGTTTCATGTTTGTGTGCATCTAGGGTTTCTTCCGTCGCAGCCAGCAGAACAATGCCATGTACTCTTGTTCCCGCCAAAGGAACTGTCTGATTGACCGAACTAACCGCAACCGCTGCCAGCATTGCCGGCTGCAGAAGTGTCTGGCTTTGGGCATGAGCCGAGATGGTAAACACAGACTAAAACAAATACACTTTAGCTTCATTACACTCATCAGAAAACATCAGAAAACAGGCAGATGCTTAAATAAAAGAATTTAAAATGTTAAATTCGTGGCTGTCAAGATCTCACTCTACATGTGGGCGAGTTTTCTGCTACAATGAGATCGTATTCCTCTCTGCAGCTGTGAAGTTTGGTCGCATGTCAAAGAAGCAGCGTGACAGCCTCTATGCGGAGGTTCAAAAGCATCAAAAGTCCCAGGAGTGTGTCGGCTCCGGAGGAGGGGGCTCCACTGCCCTCTCTCTAACCAGGGAGGATGTAGTGTGTGGCGGCAGTGCAGAGGACGGCGAGGAGGGTCTGAGTCGATCCTACAGCAGCGGGGGCTCCACCTCCACGCTCAGTGACCTGGATGACATCGCGGCGCTGCCCGATCTGTTTGACCTGCCGCTGACCCCCGAGGAGGCCAGCGAGTACTGCAGCCTGGAGCTGCTCGGGAGCGGAGGAGGCAGCACTGGGAACACCTCCAACTCCTCTTCCTCTTCCTCCTCTTCCTCATCCTTGTCCAATCAGAATTCCCCGCAGCAGACTATGCTGGACGCGACAGACACCAGCGGGATTCAGCTCCTGCACACGCATCCGCTGCTGGGACACAGACGCACACTGCTGGACCATCTGCCCGATGACTGCTCAGTAACAGAGCTCGGTGAGATTTAGAGCAATAAACAGCAAATAATAAGAAGGATGTCTTTAGTTTAATTTCTTACTGCCACAAAAAACAGGTAGTGTACTAGAATATCTTTGTTTTATATATTTAAGTCAATGTAATTCAGGGATCTTCCACTTCTGTCCTTGTGTGTTATTGCAGATGCTTTCCTGCCCACACACACCTTATTCATATCAAATAGATCCGAATGCTTGATGTCAGGTTCTGCTCTATTCATGAGACAGGCTTGCATTGGTAAAATCCATATTATGCCATATTGCTCAAGTGTTTCATGTTTATTTCCTGCTTCTTCAATGTTAATACTTTTCCCATCTGTTTCATATTAAATTGCTCTTAGTTCGTGGAGCATGATTGCTTTGTTGGGATTTTTGAGGACAGTGGTTTTAGCACGCTAAGAACATGGAGCGAATATCCCCACATAGAAGATTTAAATCAGATCAGTGGGTTGGAGATTAGTTTGCGGCTGTGCGCCACAGTTGGGTGTTTTTGGCAGAAAAATATTGAGCAGCTGTTTATTGGAGAGCCTATAGTAAACTCCTGGCCGTGACTCCCCTGGAAATGAGCAAAAGAGCTTAACAAAACCGGATGAAAGAAAAGATAATATGATTTTAAAAGCAAATCTAATTTAGCAGCAAACAAAGATGAAGGACAGGGACATATCTCTGAGAGAATGTCACACAACAGATGTAACAGCAAAGCAGGACATGGATGAGATTAAACTGGCAAAAAAAGCAGAATATAAGTAATAAAAGGGAGAGAAAATCTTCTTTCCACTAACAGGGTCATGTAAAGGCATGGCGGTGTTGTTGTCTTTACATAGAGGTGTCTCTAGAGACTTTTTGGAAGAATGAATTTCTCTTTTATTAGATGGTTTCTGGAAACAGAAAACTACTTTCCTTAGAGCTCTGGGGATTTTAAATGGAAGAAATTAGTAGATAAACCGGCACCAGTGGATAGTAAGAGCAAAAAACTGAAAATGTTTTAACAATTGTGGACATGAGGTAAAAAGATGAGGCATCAGGGTCCGGCAAAGTCAAACAATGACAGGCCAGAGGAATATATGGATATGTAAACAGTACCGCCATGATTCTCCTACAGCAGAGTGAGACAGTACTGAGTGCTGGTTGTGTATTTCATTTTACAGAGAACATCACTCAGAGTATTGTTAAGTCTCACTTGGAAACATGTCAGTACAGCGCTGAAGACATGAAGAGATTCACCTGGGTACAGTACACACCTGAGGAAACACGGACTTTCCAGATTAAGGTAAGCAATCCCACTGTACCTCCCAGGAAAAGTAACAAGGACCCCTTTGTTTATCATTACCACACGCAGTAACACGTTATTGTTTACATGCAGGAAAGTAATGTGTATTTTTGTCTTCATTATGATCATGTTATGATGCAAACCGTTGATGCTGGACTTGCAGACTTGTAATGCTCCCTTCGTGTTTGCAGTCAGCTGAGTGGATGTGGCAGCAGTGCGCCCACCATATCACCAATGCCATCCAGTACGTGGTGGAATTTGCCAAGCGCATTGCAGGCTTCATGGACTTGTGCCAGAATGATCAGATTATCCTGCTGAAAGCAGGTCAGTGCTAAGTCTAAACTGCCGAGTTATCTAACTCACCGAATTCATTCTTCCAAAGTAAATAAAGTTTTAAACTTGCTAATTTGAGTTTCTCCCTGTTTTTTGTCTCCAACTTTCCACCCTTGCCTTGTTTTGTTTTTGTAAACAACACATTTTGTCTGAACACTGGGGAGAATCCCTCAATTCTGGAAACAACATTTGAATGATAATTTCCATGAATTATCTGCTCGACACATAATTATGCATATTTTCTTACATGAATTGCATATATCTGACAATACGTTTACTCTGTAAATATTTTGAACTTTAAAAAAAAATCTTGGTGGATCTTTGTTTTATCCTGTGGATTTTTAAACGGTTCAAAATGGTCTAATATATGCTGTGCACCAATTTGAGTCCAAATTATTTACATTTGTTTGTATGTTTTGTGTATGTTGGAGTATCTTGGACCTATCTGTCCTCCCTCTTTCCCCCTCTTTTTCTTCTTTCTCCATTTCTGCATCTCTATTCCTCTGTGTGTGGCTACCCTTTTAGGCTGTCTGGAAGTCCTGCTCATACGTATGTGCCGCGCCTTCAACAGCAACAACAGCACCATCTTCTTCAATGGAAAATTTGCCTCGGCGCAGTTCTTCAAGGCACTTGGTGAGGATCAGTGGGGAATGTGGTTGTGTAAGCTTTGAAATGCTCGAGAAGACTGACACACACTCAGGCATCTGAAGTTTCTAATGCCTTGTGTACGCTGGAGGATCTTATCTCTGTTTTAACATGCACTTTTGCAGTAATTGCCGTCAATTTGTCAGTATCGTCAGTATCGTCAGCTCACAACAAACATCGTCAATGATGGAGATAATTTAATATTTTAAATTGGATAATTGTGATAATGGTTCTGAGTATTATTAAGACAGTCTTGTCGGCAGCATTTTCTCCGAATTAGACCAGACCGTGAAGAATATTTCCTCCCACTTTCAGCTTTACTTTGCCCTTTCAGTATTGCAAAAGCTGTGTAACAATGCACTCTAGTGGGAAAACTAAAAATAAACACTATTAAGCGCGTTTGGAAGCTTGACAAATAAAGCCAAGGAAACATTCCCAAACGTTGTTTCTTTCTAATACATTGATTTCCTCAGTCACAGCTGTATTTTTCAGTAATTTCTCTTTGGATCATGTGACTTCACATAGGTCAAACATACAGGCGTGGCAACAAGGAAAACTGGTAATTGAATTGAAGCGTAATGGATTTTTCACAGTAGGTAGAGACAGAGGTCTTAGTCATTCCCTTTGCATCATGTGTCTACCAGCTTAAATTACAGTTTGGACATTTGATTAAGCAGGGATATTTGTTACTATTTTTGACAATTTGCTTATCAGACAATGTGTTGTGTGTGCAGGCTGTGATGACCTGGTCAGCGCAGTGTTTGAACTGGGAAAAGGACTCTGCCGTCTACAGCTGTCTGACGAGGAGATGGCTCTGTTTAGCGCTGCTGTCCTTCTCTCCCCCGGTGATTATTTTTACTTCTCTCTTCACACAGACGCACACAGTATCAAAGAAGTAGTGCAGCCTAAAGTTTTCTATTTCAAAACCGGCTTTGGTGTCCATGCATTAATCTTTGACTGGCACAGGAGAATCGCCGTTTTTTCCGGAACAAAGCAAATGTCACATTGAGGCTCAGATAACATTTTTAAAGCCATTGTTTTTGTTTTTATTTTAAGTAAATAGAATATAGACACAGAAAATAAACTAAAAAGAGCTAAAAGAAGGGTTTTTAACAGCTGAACAGCGACTTAAGGAGAAATCTCGGTCCCTTCAGATCGACCCTGGCTGACAGAAGGCCAGAAGGTTCAGAAACTCCAAGAGAAAGTCTACCTGGCTCTGCAGCACAGTCTAAAGAAGAGTGGTGCTTCCAATGAGAAACTGGACAAGGTACACACACTGATTCACTCACCTCTTCCACTCTTGACATACCTGCATTGGATCTTTGTTTTTGAACTTATAAAGCATGTCACTGCTTAAGGTGAAAAGATTGTTTCAGCTTCAGTTTCAGAGTCACTTGCATTTCTGCTGAGGTCAAAGGTTCAGAATGTACCTCAAGTGGGCAACTGCCACGCTACACTCTCAGTAAAACCAGCAAATTCAGTTTAGCTGTTTTGACTCAAATTCTGTCCATGTTGCAGATTCATATTTTATTTGTGGGTTTTTAATTTTGTTTTTTTAGAACATATCCACTGGGCATGTAACGATACTAGGAAAATCGATTTAAAATCGATTCAAACTGGTTTAGATGGCAATCAATGTAGAAAAAAGGAAAATCGATTTGCATGCAATGCATCGATGCAGATGATGTAAAAAAACAAACCTTCCTTTTGTTCATAAAAAGATTTGTGATCATTTCCATATCTATAATAATTATTTGTTCAGTGTTGAGTTTTGTTAGTACAACAGGCAATAGAAGGAATCAGAAGCCCTATGTTCCTATCTGGGGCCTTTTTAGACCCTGGTTCATGTTGCCAGAGAGAGCTGAGGAGAAGATTCCTGAAAGAAATTCCTGCAGATGAAGTGCAGCTTTAGACAAAAATGAATTTGATGGATTTGATATGAATTAATGAACACACAGAGGCTTTCCCAAGCTTTTACTAGCTAATGCTGAAGATAGCTTGTGAGGACAAAATAGCCATGGGGTTTACCGTGAGCAGTCACATGTTTACCTTTTAATGTCTTCTGTCCCCACAGATGGTGTCCAAGCTGCCCGTAATGAAGTCTATCTGTAACCTCCATATTGACAAACTGGAGTTTTTCCGTTTGGTCCATCCAGAGACCGCCTACAGCTTCCCACCACTATACCGGGAAGTGTTTGGGAGTGAGATGCCTCTGCCGGACTCCACTGACAGCTAAACAGACAGATAAATAGATGAAAGAGACGGGGAGTGTATTCAGAGGTAGGGGAGCAAAAGGAGAGACAGAGTAGGAGAGAGACAACAAAGCCTAACAACCAGCAGTTATGAGACAATCCAGGACTTTAAATACTCCGTCTCCCAAAGTAGTCCTCCACTATCCCAGCAGGCAAAGCACCTTACACTACAGACCACACATGCTCATGGTCCTGCATATTGTAGCATAGACATCAAACGTATGGGCATTGTAATAATATCAGAGCAGCCCACGAAACATGTTAAAGCTCCGAGCTGGAAACGTGTTCAACATCTGATCCGCTGCGGATCGCAAAACCAGTAATGAATGTACCTCAGATAATTAGCACCAGTGCACAAGCAAGAACCCAACAGTGAATGTAAAAACCCTGCCGCTCAGAGACAAAGTTTCACACCAACCGTTCGCATGGAGTCGGCAGATTTCCCTCTCACTAAAGCTCTGAGTCAATATTCCTCTTTATCTTTGGATATCGGTATGGTGCGCATGCGCATTCGTACACGCATCGTTGTTTGACGTACCCTCACTTAGGGACCAAGATCACTGGTCAGAGTTGTCTCTGCCATTAAAAGAAATGCTTACGTGACTCACAACTTAGACCGAACTAAGTTAACAGCTCACAAACAAGTTCACACACATTAACAATAGACAGTGCTCGGTGCTGCCTTTTTTTTAGGCTCTTGTAATGCAGTGAGAAACCTCAGTCCCACGCACCCCTTTCCTTGCATATGCCACTTAGAGACAGGACAAGATGAAATTATCTTTAATTTATATACACGTTTATAAAACAAATATTTTAAATAAGAATGTAAATAGATAACTATATAAGTATATAATGAGAGCAAGAGTGTGTGAGGGAGAGAAAGGGGGAACATGAGATAGAAGAGGAGGCACAAAAGATGTGAGGAAGCCTGATATTTGGATTACCTTTTTTTTTTTTTCTGGACGATTTATCTGCTCTTGACAGTACTCTCAGGTTTCCATGGCAACAAACTCCCTCTTGGCCTGACGGCAATGGCGTAGCCATCCCACAAGCCACCGGGTGAACGCTTGTCTCTGACGCGACACAGCAGGGGAGGCAGCAAACTCAAGCAAAGGCAAAAGAGAGAAAGAAAAGGAACATTGCCTTTCATTTTGAACTGTACGTCTTCAGTCTGCACTGCTGCTGCCTGCCCCCCCCCCCCCCCTTTTTGATTAAAGAGACAAAAGGACAAACAGGACACCAAGGAGAAGAAGGAGCAAGGCAAAAGATGACTTCAAGAACTGTATGATAACTTGGTCTCTGCACTTGTTTCTAACCAGCAGTCACTTCTGTAGGAGTACAGCTTTATGACTTTGATTCACTCAACACATTTCATTTAAGCTCAACTTTGAGATTCAAATGTTCCACGTGTATCATAAACCATCTCTGCTGGTTGGTGCAACTGTATTATTTTGTACATTTGGTGTTCCTCTCTCCTTTAGTCCTAAACCCAACACTTGTCCAAATACCAAGCACTTATACTTCTCCTCTTTCTCACTTGACACGAGTCTAAGGCCAGACAGAGCTACCAGCTGCCCCCCTGAGTTGGGCTTCGATGCCAGTAAGACATCAATAAACCGGTTTTGTTCTTTGTTCTTTTGTTTAATTTTATCATACAAGTCATCCGTTATTGTTAATATTTGACATGTACAGAATAACACATTTTCTGAGGGTTGTTAAAGCCTTGAGATGATGATGATAATGTCTTACTTGAGGTGCTGTGTTTTGAGCAGCGTCCGAGGACCTGCTGCCTGTCGCTCAGGGAGCTAGCTGTGATCTCTTGTCCCTTTATCACAAGTGTCGTCTTTTAGCCTTGTACTCCTCACATCTTTGCACCTAAGACCCATAAACCATAATCACTGTGGACGTAAGTTCTATTTTTGTGAATGTTACTCACAAAGTGTCAAAACCCTTCCCTGTTTGTCCTAATATTGTAACATTCAACTTAAGATGCATAGGATCTAAAAAGAAAAAAGAAAAAAAAAAGAAATCAGTTAGACTTAAAGATGAATTTCGTTCTTGGGGTTTAATGTTTCTTTGCTGTGATTTTCATTTATTTGTCAGTCTTTTATCCACATTTTCTTCACGTGTCTCCACTTCTTGTCTTGTAAAGTCAGTGATTTATTTTTTTTTTAATTAAGGAAAGATTAGGAAAAGCGCAAATAAAAAAAAAACATACTTTTGACTCCCTTCTCTTTCCCTGTATGACAAAATGTACAAGAGGTATATTACTAGTCCAAGAGTAACTGAGTCACACAGCTTGATATATATTGTTGTCCAACGGGATACATTATACGTGGTTTTAAGAATGTAATAAATGGTTTCTTTTCCTTTTGAAATGTTTGTGTCTCCTTTTACTTTGCTTATAATGTCAATATAATTGTGCAGAAATGTCAGGCTCCTTATGCATGGTGCAACATCATCATCAGCTTGCTTGGATATGTTTTCTACAGTAGCTATGTCAGTGATCCCAGACACAGAGTAGGAGTCGTAGCTATTTTCAGCCCCTGGAGTAACCAGAATTCCAACAGCAGATGGCTTTGTTAGTGCAAAGCCATGATCTCAGTATCAAGGAACCAGTGTGGGATTACATGGAGACATAGAAGACGGAGACAGTCATAATCTGAAGAACTGTGGCAAGTCTATCAAAGTACTTTGAAAACAAAAGGCTTCAGTGGGAAGGAAAGTACTTCCACATATCTTTATATCTATTTGGCTGAGATTAAGGACAAATATTGAGACCATGACCTAAATGAATTCTCAAAAAGGTCTGGACCAGTGATAAATGTAATTAAAAATGAGAATGCAGTGATTTATAAATACCATAAATAAATAGTTTCTTCTCAATATAACATAAAGAACATATCAGATATCCTAACTGAGACATTTTACCATTTCATGGAAAATATTAGGTCATTGTAATTTAATGGCAGCCTCAAAAGGCTGGAAAAGTAATTGGCAGAAATTCAAAACAACTGCAGAGTCATATGACAACTAATTAGGGATAACTGGCAACAAGTTAATAACATGAGTGAACATTAAAAAAATGGAGGAACATAAGAAATCAGGAGGATCTGGAGGCTGGAGATCAAAACTAGATGCTTATTATTAATGGGCCCTCAGGTGACACTGCACTACAAGGCAGCATGATTCTGTACTGGAAACCATTGCATGAGCTCAGGAGTTCTCTTCCAGAAACCGCTGACTTTGCAAATCATACATACGGATTAAAGCTCTAAAGAACAAGCCACATCCATAAACACAGTCATCTTTTAAAGGCTAAAGATTTTTTAAGATGGTTTAAGGTGGAAAAGTCATCCCTGGTCGGATAAATGAAAATGTGAAATTCTTTGTGGAAACCCTGGACACTGTGAACTAAAGAGGGGAGGGTTCATGAAGGTTGTTACGAGCAGACAGTTCAAAAGCCTGCTTTTCTTCTCATCTGTTGTAGAACAAGAGAGATGAAAAGCCAGAGACAAGTCAGAATCCTTTTATGTGTGCACATACTTGGCAAATAGAACCTGATTCTTATCTCTGATGGTATGGGCGTGGGCAGCTGTGTTGCTGTAAAGGCACCATCAATGCTGAAAAGTACAGTTATCTTTTGATGCATCATGAAGCAAAAAATGCAGCAATGAAGGACCAGGACTGTTTAGCACAGGGGTGCCCAAGTCCGGTCCTCGAGATCTACTATCCTGCAACTTTTAGATCCAACCCTTCTCCAGCACACCTGAATCAAATACCTGCATTCCCTCAGCTTGTCATTCAGCTCTACAGAAGCCTGGTAACGAGCCATTCATTTGATTCAGGTGTGCTGGAGAAGGGTTGTATCTAGTTGCAGGATAGTAGATCTCAAGGACCGGACTTGGGCACTCCTGGTTTAGCAGCTAGAATCTTGCACCAGACAAAAAGAGGGAAACATTCTTGTCATAAACCCCTGACACTGGTCCTCTGGCTTCCCAGATGTTTACAAGGTTGAAGATGGGATGCCATACCATGGACATCACCCTGTTCCAACTGTTTTGAGAAATATTGCTGCCATCAATTTCAAGATGAGCTAATATTTTCAATGAAATGGCAAAATACCTGCTTCAGCATCTGATATGTTGTTTACATTATATTTGGGGATAAAATCTGATATTTTCAGATAATTGTGCTCTGCCTCTTCTTTTTTGCTATTTTGCCACAGCGTCCAAACTTTACAGAACTGTAAAAAAAAAAAAACAGCGTTTTCAACAAAACAGCTGTATTGATACAAATGGACACACGCAAAAAAATAACCTGTCAACCGTATAATACTAATGACTCTTGATATTACTTGTTTTAATGGAGTTGGTTTGCAAAGGAAACTGACAGTACGTGTGTATATCCGCGTGTTACGTGTGTTTTCACCAAACGTTTTCAGTCACCCACTTCGTCCGACATGACGGATCCTCCTACTACTTGAAGCCAGGAAATTGTGGTTGCCAAGCAAGTTTCCCATCCACGGTGCAAAGTTTCGAGGCGTGTTTTCGGTTGTTCTGTGTGTTTTGTTTGAATTCCCAACAGCTATTAACTGCAATCTTTCCCGGTGGAGGACCGAGCTAAAACACAAACGGAGGAAGATGTCGGTCGCGGGATTTAAGAAGCAGTTTTATAAAGCAAGTCAGGTAAACGCCCGACTTTTTCGTTTCTTGAATCTTAGCCTGCTGCTCAGATAGCTTGCTAGCATTCGTGCTGCTTTTATTGCTGTAGCTTCGAGCTAGCAGGTTAAACAAAGTGGAAAACGCTTACGGAAACTTAAAGCGCAATATTTCCTTCTGTTAGACGCTTTGATTTAGTGTATATAAACTGTCAGTATTGCAATTTAAAACTTTAACGACTTGTATTGTACTTGTAGCGAAATGTATTGTTGCTCGCGAAAAATGTCAGTGTAATGGTGTGAATTAGTGTATGCTAATCTCAAATTTGACTTAATTAGCAGCGCAATATCATGTTTCTGAATCCCCAGATATGACTAAACACTGTTGCTTTGCTTCATAGTCAGGGTTAGGAAAGTTACAATTTATAAGTTTACGGGCATTTATATTTATCAGGGTAAATTTGTATTGTTTAACTTATACAAAATTAACATAAAAGTGCTAAATTAACGCAGTCTGTTCGGTGTCCATATTGGAAAGACTGATACAAAGGGTTTAATGAATTAATGAGTTTCACCTTCTCAGAATAACTATAAAAACCTTACTTAGTTTTTCGATGACAGTTGGTTTTTCATGGTACCATATTTCAAGAAAGACCCAAGCAAAATATCAATCTTAGGATCGCTAATTATTTTTGATATAACGAGGGCCAATTCAATATAGTTTCCACTGACTGACTTCACATTTTTTAAGGGTGCCATCGCTTGTATCCAAGTTATAGCTGACTCCAGACAGATTTGGAGGATTAGAGGAGCTTTTATTTATTAATTTCAATACTAATGAACTGTTAGGAATTAAATTTAGGCCCTTGAGGGTGAATTTCTGACCTGTCATCACAAATATGAGGCTTAATAGGTTGTGACCTGCAAAACTGGTGGAATGTGTTTTGATGACAGCATCCTTGAAGCAGGTGCTTGCTTTGCATAAACATTACGCAAGTAATGTTATGGCTTCATGCTTAGTAAGTAATCAGAGCAATGTTAATACTTCCAAGACCAAACTCAAGCTTGTTTCTTGTTGACTTCTTAAATATCAGATCTAAACATGAAGGCCCTACCATTGTACAAAATGGTTAACTATAATGGCTTACAGTGACACCAAATCCAACTTGCCCATCTGTGAAAGGGCAAATATCAACTTTTGAAAAGGTCCATCAAATGGATGCAGTTTTGTCATTACTTTACTTCTATATTATTACTATCAGGGCAGATGCACCATATTAGCTCTTGCTAAATGTTTGCAGGTTGTTTGCTAGCTAGACCATAAAATAATGGTACTAACAATTGATTCTGTTGTACCTGATATTGAGATGTACTGTGTGCGTCTACAAACATATTGAACATGTGCTAAATATTTGGCTGTCTTAAAGGACATGTCTTACGAAAGACTGCTATGTATTTGTCAGTGTGAGTTTGAATCAGGCAAACATGCCTTTGGGTGAGATGAATAGTTTTGTAAGAGTTGCATAACAGGGTCCTGTTATGCCACTGCAAAAACATACCATAGATCAGGGGTAGCCAACCCTGGTCCTCGAGAGCCCCATTCCAGCAGGTTTTCCATCCATCCCAGCTCCTACATACCTGAT
>JBBDHI010000008.1:10548395-10569436 GCA_037177115.1 Craterocephalus stercusmuscarum
TTACTTTATATAAACCATAAATTAATGATTTATTTGTGAAAAGGAAGGATTTAAAAGCATGATACGTTACCTTTAATTGAATATACTTCTTCATCTTAATCTGTGTATAATCACACAAGCACCATGTTATACTGGAAATGAAATGTGAATCCCTATTAAAATGTGCTGTTTACTTTCATTCTGGTAATACAGTTCCATTTAAATCTGTCCTTCTAAAAAAGTGATTTTTTTCTCTAATACCTTGCAAAAATCTTTTTGAAAGGGTCGTCATTGTGTATAATCTAAAACAGAAATACAATTGTTTGCACATCACTTGAAACCTATCTTATAAAAAACTGCAGATGTTTTGAATGATGGCATATATACATATTTATTTATCTAGTCATCTTGAGTTTAGTATCAGGATCATGTTCTACTACACAAATATGTTTGTCCAGTGATATGAACAGATAAATCTGACTGTTGCCATGTTGAGAATGAAGGCTCTCCCCAATCTTGCTTAAACAAGCTTTTACCTTGAAAATTCATGGCCTGGATGGTTGCATATGTTGCCCCAAAACCTGCATAAATCAATCCATAACATTATCTTCACAGGTGTGCAAGTTGTTTCTTACCGCAACAGATGTTGGGTTTGGCCTGTAGGTTTACAGTAAGCCTGAAGTGCACTCTGCAGAGTGGTCTGAATGGGAGGATGTTATCTATGATAGACAGGATGTAAATATTGCTGAATCTGCTATTTTTCCAACATTGCATGGTAGTTTTTTACTTATATTTGTAGGTTCAGTGAATAACTGTGCTTGCCAAAGATATTTCAGAGGCCTTGCTGTGATTTACAGCTACATCTTATTTGTTTAATTTAGGGATGTCTGAAAGCCTGGAGCTACATATTCTCAGCCCTGTCCCATGTGTTTTTTTCTGAATTCTTTAAATATTTTAAATACCTTATATACCGCATTTAATGAAATCCCCGGCATTATTTTAATTTTACTCTGAAAACATAATGAATCATATTATGTGCATATTATTGTTTATTCATTTTACCAAACCATCTTACTCGCAGGTTTGTATGTTCAGAATTACACGCATTCTCCAATTGCCTTAGCTCAAAATACCACAGAGTGAAAATCAACATAAACAATCATCCAGAATTGAAATCTGAAATGTTGACTTTGTAATATTTTCTATTATTATTTTCTTTCTTTTAGGAAAAGGATTGGGGGGACTTTGGTATGCAAGTAAGACAAACCAAATGCTTAAATTCTATATATGCAGTATGATCTGCGTGTACGTCAGTGCGGCTAAAAAGAGAAATCATCAGTTTCGCAGTGAACCTATTGTTCTCTGCGGTATGAATTTCCTTATTAAGTAATTGAACACCTCCCCTGTCATTTCACAACTGCCCATCCAGAGCAGACCTCTGGGAGGTGTGTTCATCAGTCTTGTTGAGACTCATCTGCCAGGTTGTAACTCTTACACACATTGCTGATCTTGAATCAGCTGTGCTCCAGTAATCCAGGTAAACAAAGAAATCCTGATCAGATCGCAGGTCAGCGCTCCACGTCGTCTTAGCGGCAGTTTGAAGAAGGTGGTTTAAGAAAACAGAAGCTGCTCGTCCAGCCCGAGCAGAAGCCATCAGAGAAAGTATTTTTCGGGATGGGAGCGCTGAGAGACTCTTGAGAGTTAGTAAAGACTTTTTTATTATTTTTTTTTTACAGAGCGAGCCGGCGGAGAAGTTAGAAACTTGCATTTTCTGGGGTCTTTAATTGAGAAAAGCGAGCCCAGCGTCACAACCCGAAAGGAAATGAGTCTCGATATAACGTCTCTCACATCGTGATTCCTTGAACTACAGCCGCGTCTTTGTGCGGTTTGTGTCACTACACACCCGTCTCTGAAAGAGGAGACCTGCCGAGCGGACTGTTTCACCGGACAAAGTATCGTTAAATGTACGCTTAAACAGGTGCTGAAAGTATGGAAGCTTCCGCACTCTTGGGCGTGTCGGTACACAGGTAAATCATTTATTGTACATATTTGTTAACGGTTAGCTAAGCTCCTGTACTTTGCTATCAGCTGCAAGGTGTAGCCTACTTTCTCATTATGCTTTGTGAAGCAGAACCCAGGTGCTTTAAGTTAATTATACAGCAAGTGCACAAAAATAACCTTATTAATCTTTATTTGTGTGGCTGCATTTACTGATTTTAGACCAACTCTGATACTTTTTATATTGTCGGGTGTTTTGTTCTTGCTAGGTGAGATTCGGTGCATAAAAATAAATCTCATCGTGTTCTTGTCTGTATTATCTGTGCGCGCGCGGGTTCAACGCGCTGGTGCTGAGTGAAGCGGGCTATGGCCCCATGGACAAAATATGTGAAACATCCCGCATTCTCTGACATGCCGTGGCTCATCTTCGAAACACACCTATTACACAGGAGTTTCCTGATTTACGCGGACCCTTATGCTGCACAAAATGTCTGAAAACAACAGTTGTGGTGATAAGGAGGTCGTGTTAGACTGTTATGCCTCATCCTGCAAGGTGTGGTAATGACGTGAACCTCTGTGTTTCGTGTGTACTTGCTTTTGCAACAAAGTTTGTGCAAGAGGAACACTCCTCTAATCTGCAGCAGAGTTGAGCTGTCTGTAAATCTCTCATTGTGTTGGTGTTTGGTGCTGCAGGAGAGCTGAGGTTGACATCCCTGCACCCCGCTGAATGCCTTTCATGGTCCTGCATTAACATCACTATGGCACTGACAGAATTACTGCTGTGCTGACTTTAGCTTGCTCTGCCCTTTCTGGCGATTCCTCCACTTTTTACTTTTTTCTTTTTGCAATGCATTTTTTTACACCTGCTAAACGTTTCTTCCTCTGTTCGGTGTGATGATGTTAATTTTCTGTACACATGTTCCACTTGTCTCTTCCATGTGCGGAATTCATTGTGATATCCATACAACCTTGTCTCTTTCAGCCCTCATTGGCTTTGTTTCGTCGGTTTGTGCCATCCATCTCACCATAGACAGCCTGCTGAGCGGGGCCAGTAAAGGGGCCAGTGCCCTACACACAGAGCTGAACTCATCACGTCATAGATGCCACTTGCTGTCTTTATCCCTCTATGACTGACTGTTTGGGAAACAATAAAGCCTAAATTCCTCTGTGATTGAAGAAAGGAGCCATGCATTCGCTGCTCTCCCTCAGTGTCTTTTGGCTACTGCCCCTGGCTGTAATGCTTGAAGAAGAAGCACCGCTAAGCTGTGTCCCACGCAGAAATGTGCCCTATCATAGTGAGTGTTCGTTTTCTTTTGTAACCGTCGGCTTGTATGGTGTTATTTGGAGCGGTGCATTGGGAAACGGTGGTAGGTGAGTTAAGCATGCATATGCCGTCTTCAGGGGACAACGCTGTTCTGTTTCGTGAAGAGGGAGTGTTCAACTACTCCACCATGTTGTTGAGAGAAGACCTAGGTGTGCTGCTTCTGGGTGCCAGGGAGGCAGTGTTCGCTGTTGATATCAGTGACATCTCCAATAAACGTGCATCAGTAAGTAAACCTTTGTTAATAATGCAGTCTGAGCCACTTTTGCTTGGAGAGCTAGAAAAAAAAAAGATGTATTATTACAGCTTTTTTTGAAGCCACTCGGGCAGCACTTATGCATTAATCTGATCCAAACAAACTCCGTGCTGCCTGAAATGCTTGTCCCAGGGGCGCAAAGACCTATTACACACAGTATTGATTACATTCAGCAACAGTCACCAGAAGTGTTGCAGGGTAATGTCATCAGTTTTGGTGGTGTGCAACTTTTATTTGTGTAATTTTACTGCTTACACATAGAAACAGCTGAAGAGTTGATAACTGTTTCTTCATTTTTTAAAAGGTAAATCCTTTTTAACACCATCGTGATTGGGGGAAAAACTGTCCAATAATATTAAAGTAATCTTAAAAGATTGATGCAATATTACTAAGAAAGTAGACAAGCAGCTTTGCAATGTTTGCAAAACTGTTTTACCTGTATGTTGAGTCATCAGCTGACTTCAAAGCTGCTTTGTTTTCTTCAAGGATTCTATTTTGTTCTTCCTCTCCAGTTTTAGTTTTCAAATAAAATAATAGAAATCCAAATGATTTTTTTTCTTTACTGTTGGAAAATACTAAATGAAATCTTAGATTATAAACCAAAATTGCTGATTCACTCTTTTAGGTTAAATGGGAAGTGACAAAGAAGCAAGCGAACGAGTGTTCGAACAAAGGAAAGGATCCTGAGGTTGGTTTGTTTAGCTTGCACTTGTGTTATCTATCTTGAATATTTTGCGATGCCATCGTTGTTTTTATGCATTTACAGACCGAATGCAAGAACTACATCAGGGTCCTGCATACGATGGACAACGGCACGATTTTTGTGTGCGGAACGAATGCTTTTGATCCCGAATGTAACTACCTGGTGAGATAAATCGAAAACCATTTTTCCTGCAGCTGCAGTGACTTTTTTAACTACATTATGCTGAAAACGCCCGAATTAAATGTGTGTGTTGGGGGCAGTCTTACGCAGATGAAAAGCTGACTTTTAAGCTGATTCCAGATGACGGCAAAGGAAAGTGTCCGTTTGATCCGTTTCAGAGATATGCCTCCATTATGGTTGGTGAGTTGCGTTTGTGCAGCAGGAATGAAGTCATGGATGAAAATGAAAGCAACACTAATATTTTCTTGTGAATATCTTGTCTTTCCAGACGATCAACTCTACTCTGCCACCTCAATGAACTTCCTGGGCTCTGAACCTATCCTGATGCGCAGCTCTGCTGCGTCTGTCAGCGACTCCTTAGGGCCCATACGCACCGAGTTCAAAAGCTCCTGGCTTAATGGTAAAATGTGACTGAAACATGTCGCAATTTGTGTACGAGCTTCATTGTCCCTGATTAAGCACATTCATAGCTTGTTTTTTTTTCTCTGTGTATTAGAGCCCAACTTTGTCTCCATGGCTCAGATGCCAGAGAGTGAGATGGGAGATGACGACAAGGTATACCTCTTCTTTAGCGAGACGGCTGTGGAGTGCGACTGCTTCAACAAACTGGTGGTCTCCCGCGTGGCCCGTGTCTGCAAGGTGGAAATAACACATAAACAGCACTTCCTCCGCTCGCTCAGCCCACACTTTCCGCTGCTTGATTGTGCATCCCGTCTCTCGAGGCATTTCCAATTACCATTGTGGTTTTATGGAGCCCTACTTTGCCCATAGGGGGACCTTGGAGGTCGAAGAACGTTGCAAAAGAAATGGACATCCTTCCTGAAGACCAGAATGGATTGTCCAGTGCTGGATTCCCAGCTGCCCTACGTCATCCAAGACTCGTACCGCTGGTGTGACCCCATGCAGCATTGGGAGAAATGCATTTTCTATGCCATCTTCACCCCACAGTCGTAAGTTTGGGCCTACAAACATGTTAGTGTTGTAAAAAGGAGGGGTTTATTGCCTTTTAGCCACAGCCCCACGTTGGCCAAGTTTCTCAGTGTGTGTGTGTGTGTGTGTGTGTGTGTGTGTGTGTGTGTGTGTGTGTGCGTTACAGGGATACATCAGACCTGTCTGCGGTGTGCGCGTACAGCGTGTCTGACATCAGTAAAGTGTTTTCAGAGGGGAAGTACAAGAGCCCAGTCACCGTAGAAACCTCTTTTGTGAAGTGGGTGATGTACAGCGGAGAAGTCCCCGAACCCCGGCCTGGAGCTGTGAGTCGGCGTGTTGGGATCAAAATAGCATCCCAACGTGACACAGTTTTTTTTACGAGGGGCTCAGAGGGAAGCCTGCTCCTTTTGTACCTCTGACTCAATTTTACTCTCCTCTCTCTTTCCTCTCTTAGTGTATAAACAATGAGGACCGTAAAGCAGGTAAAAAGACTCTGGACCTCCCAGACCGGACCCTTCAGTTTGTCAAAGATAGGCCCCTCATGGACCAGCCGATCCAGCCAATAGACGGGAAGCCTGTTCTGATGCGAAAGGGGGCTGCTTTCACTCGCATCGTAGTACACCAAGTACAAGCTGCAGACGGAACAATGTACCGCGTCATGTTTATAGGCACAGGTACGACAGGGTTACGTCTATGCAACGCTTCCAGTGCCCGCATTGTGCTGTTTAAAGGAAGATTCACCCTCAGACATATGTGCCTTCATTTTCTACTCACCATCATGCTGATTAACACTTTTTTGATATTTATCATGCGGCCGGAGATGTGGGGAGATTTTCATTCTGCATCAGTTCCGTTACAGTGATGTTGAACTGCGTCAGAGCAAAATAGCATATTGTACTTCCCGGCCACCTTAGCATCACGCACACACATTCAGGAAGTACAACATGCTACAGTTTGGTAGTTTAGTATTAAAATATACTAAATGATGTTGTTTCCAGTAAATTATGGACACAACCCAGTCAGGACACTTTTTGGACGAGCAGTATGGAAGAATATTGTCCAGTTTTTGTGGACTTTTATGGACCTTTTATAACGGGCGCCGTTCAACATCACTGTAACGGAATCGAAGCAGAACGAAAACATCCCCACCTCTCCGGCTGCATGATAAATATCAAAAAAGTGTTAATCAGCATGAGGGCGAGTAGTAAATGAAGGAACATCATTCTGAGGCTGAAGTATTCCTTTAACTTTAATTGGCAGCATGCAAATATGATGTGTTGTTTCCATTCACATAGAGGCAGGGACCCTGATACGAGCCGTGAACTATGGAGGAGAAATGTTTATCATTGAAGAGATAGAACTCTTCAAACCGCCGGAGCCGATCGAGACGCTCAAGTTTTCCAACGTCACGGTGAGTTCAGACTGGATGGCCCACATTTTTGGCTTGTTGCTTTCTGTTTAATGCATCTCTGTCTTTGATCTGTTTGTGTGTTGTTTTGTGCACAGGGTCAACTTTATGCAGGTTCAAACTTCGGAGTAGCACAGATACCACTTGCCTCCTGTGAGAGGTCCTTGTCCTGTATGGATTGCGTGCTAGCCAGAGATCCATACTGTGGCTGGGACATTGCTCGTGGGAAATGTGTTTTTCTCTCTAGTTCACACGGGTAAGCAGCTGGCCACAGTTTTAAAGAAAGCAGTGTGATAACTTTCATCCAAATTAAACTTGTATTCTTTTTTTTATTTTATTTTAGAAGCATAATCCAAAGTGTGAAAGAAGGAAACGCCTCTCTTTGTCCTGATCCTGGTAAGCAAGCGTGCATTTCATCATCAGGCTTTATTTGTTCTGTTATCCAAGCTGAACTGTGCAGCGTGTGTCGTCAAACTGATTATTCTTTCTGGTGTTTTGGTTTCAGAGCCCATCCAGCCTATGATTAGCTACATCTTGCCAGGTGGTAACCTGAAACTTGGATGCCGTTCGCCATCAAACCATGCACGACTCAGCTGGGAGCGGGATGACCTCCCCATCACATTTCCATCTTCACCCCGTTTTCAGGATCTACAAGACGGGCTGCTCATTCTCAATGCCTCGGTTAGCGACGCTGGTCGTTACCGCTGCTTGGCTGTGGAGAGCTCCAAAGCTAATATGTACACCAGCACCGTGGCTGAGTACCAGGTCACGGACCTTGGGGATTCCGGTCAGATATTGTTTCCCGAGGCCCGGACCGATGGCCCTTCTGTCGCTGGTCTGAATGCTGTGGTTGCCTTCCTTGTCGTTTCTCTTCTTGCCCTTTTGGCCTGGAACTTTTACAAAGGTCACCTCCCTCTTCCCTGGAACTGCATGAAAAAGAAACCCCAGCAGACCGATGACCAGGAGGCTACATACATCGTTACTGAGCAAGATGCACAAAGGCCTGCAGAGGCAGAGAGCAAGCCCCTGATGTCTGCAGCTCAGACCAGCGGCAGTAACAACCACCACAGCGCCGACAGCGGGGCGTTTACTGATTCGGATGAGAAAAGTGCACCGAAAGCTCATCTGCCGTCTATGCGGTACATTGATGATGAGTCCGAAATTTGAAAATGATCTTCGGATTAAATATCTGTTCCTGTGAATCCCTCAGTGACTAAAGAATGACTTGAGTATCAAAAGATATCTGGTAAAATACTGCAAATTTTTTGTTGGATTTTTGTTGTGAGAGCGTGAAACAAAGTTTGTGTATCATGCATTTCTGGTACAAAATAACACGAGTAACCCAACTTCTAAAGTTTGATCTTCTTAAACAAGTTTATATTTTTGTAAGATTCTTGGGTTGTTTTGAATGCACTGCTCTTTATGATTCTATGCACAGATGTTGGCTGTAAAAAAAACACAAGGGAGAAAATATTCTGCGTGCACATCATGAAGCTGTAACATCGTGGATCTTCATGTTTTAGAATTTCTTCCTGCTGTAGAAACCTTCAGTTTTTGATCTTCAGGTGTCTTACAGATGTGACTATTTTATATTCTTCCAGCCAGTGAAATGTTCCTGATGCAGCTACAAGTTTCAGAAGTCAGAGTTTTTGCAGTCTTATAAATGTCAACAGTTTATAAATATACCATAACCCTAAACTCATTCATTCTCAATACAGGTTGTTCATAAAAACATTTGTTTAAAACCTGCTCTGAGTAACTTTGGCTGTTGAGGCTGAATACAAATTTTTTTTTTTCAGTTTGTTGTACCGGTACAGGATTTTTGCATTGCTCTGTTATACATGTACAACATGCTTCAAATGTACTTCCTATGTCCCAGGTCCTTTTACAGATGAAGTTCTTGTTAAAACTGGAAAGATTATCCCAGGGATTGTGCTCTAACTAAAGCTGAGCCATTTAATTTCTAACCATTAGCACAGATGTTCTTTTAAAAATTAAAATGTTTTTTTTTTTAAATGAATAAAATCTGCTCTCTGTGGTTTCTAGGTGGGATACTGTGTATATATATGTAAGGTTTTAAGTATTCAGCAAGACTGGACTTGCCGAGAATGTGACGACCAGATGAAATCATCTGGTGTAAATCATTTCTGTACTTGCCCGCTCAGGCTTTTGACGATACCACTTCTGTAACAAAAACTAACGACATCGCATTTCAGAGTGTCGGTTTTATAATCCTACAGCTCAAGTTCGATGGATTCCTGTTCCAGATACAAACAGTGACAAAATGCAAACGAGAGGTTCCCAGAGTACAACTACAATAGACTTTTCCAGACAACAGAACTGAGATTTGTAGTTTAACTCGCCTTTTTTATTTTACATACAAGCAACTACAAAACTACAAGAAAACACATTGACTGTACAGTGTAAATTGTGTAATATGCATGTTTAAAACCAACTTCCTGAGGATCTGATCCATGGTGAAAAGCAGCCTTCATCTCCGATAGCGATACCTCTTGAAGTGGAACCACAACTGGAAGATGCCATTGGCGAACTGACAGCGGAAGCCGTGCCGATGCGAGTACTCCCACTCCCTGTTTACGATCTTGAAAGCGATGTCTTCGTACGGTGGACCCGCGTGGAACCGCAAAATCCCAAAGTCCTTGTTGTCGGGACTGGGCTCGAGGAAGTACTGAGGGGTAGAGCGCTTGTCGATCAAGTCCGGGTAGAAGATGTTGAACTTGTAACCCTGGACGATTTTGGGCGGAGGGTTGTCAAAGTCATAATGCGTCTGGTTGTACTTGTTCCACTCAAAGCCCGTGTGGACCCTGTTGAAGAAACGGGGTTTCCTCGGACGGTACTTGTCGGCCCACAGGTACATCTTTCCCGTGACTGGGAACTCCACGCTGAACTGCGCCTCATCGTTGCCCATGCCCTCTCTGGCTCGGCGTATAAAAGCATCCTCTGCGCTTTCGTTGGCATCACCTGACAGAGAAAACAGCATCGTTTCTGCATTACACAATGGTTACAGCGCACGTTTTGTTCCATCAGACCACTTAACGAACATTTCAGCTCTCATCATTTTGCAGACGTACCGGTGACCTGCAGCTGTCTGCGGGCTAGCTGCAGCCTGTGCGAGTCTTCCTCCGGCGTGATGGCGTGAGAGTCCAGCGGCAGCTCGGACTGCGTGAGCAGAGCGGGACTGTAGCGGCCGGCGTCGTACTCCGCCTGGCTCTGCTGGATCAGGTCCTCCTCTGTCAGCACGGCCTCAACCGCCTCACCCTTCTCCTCTTCATCCTTCCCTTCGCTCTTCTCTTCTCCATCATCGTCTTGGTTTCTTGCTCCAGACGTAGATGGACCTGCCTCCTCCTCCTCCTCTGTTTCCCGGTTTTCATTTCTTCAGGAGAAATGAGAAAACAGGTTGTAATTCTTTAAGTGAAGAAGCCATGCGAAGTTCATGACGCATCCTCAAAAGGTAAAACTTGTGTCTTAGTTCATTGTTCTGGTGAAGATGCATGTTGTGTGTCGCTCTAAACTTACTCCTCTTCCTCACTCCTTGGCTCCTCTTTGATGATGGGGAACAAAGGTTCGCTTTCTACTCCCTGTTCCTGCTTCAGCTTGAACAGCTTCTGGCGCAGCACATCCTGGTGCCGTTCCCTCAGCCTGAGGCAAAGGAGCGTACATATAAACACACCATTTCTAATTCCCTGTACATGGAAAGGAAACAGCTAACCGTGGAAGCAAGTTTAAGGTGTTGCTGCATTCACACCTGGCTCTGGCCATGTACACTCTGACTTGCTGCAGCAGACTTTCCCAGTAACCGATATCAAGGTTGGATCCTCCGGCCCGAATCTTTGCCTCGATGTTGAGGTGCATCGCCTGCAGCTGACTGTACGTTTTTCCTTTGAACACAGACTGAACATCGGTGCTCACAGCTGTGTTGATCCCCTCACGACGATCACCTGAAGATTAAAAAAAAATAATAAAAAAAAGACGGATAATTACAATATCATAAAATACATGTATGCATATTTGCACTTAGTTTATTGTTTGAACTGTTTAACAAAAGAGTTAAAATAATAAACTACTACAGGTTAAACTCGCTGTTTATATTAAAATTTCAAGGCAGAAGAAAGGAGAGGTCAGTTTTCTGACACGGGGCAGCATAGCACCCTCCAGGGGACACAAGTTGAAACTCCATTGACAGAATGACCAGGTTGATGGCTTTTTAATCATCTGGGGCCTCAAGCGATCGTATGCATAAAAACGTGGCGTACGATCATTGTCACGGTAAAGTTGAGATGTATCAAGACTTACTTGATCGTGGAAATGGGCGGTGCTTCACATTAACTTCATAGCTGGCATACGAACATTTCTACACTCACTGATGCTTTAGCAACACTTTCAGGCGACGCTGGGAAACAAAACGTCCCCAGACTGAGTGCTGGCATCATCGGAGATACACAAACAATCAACACTGATGAACAATCAACACACCTGTGTCTGCGATGTGCACAAAAGTGCAAAGGGGAGCAGAAAAATACTGTTTAAACCAGGAAGCTTTATTGATGTTAGGAGACACAGCAAATGGTGCGATATGCAGTAAGCAGGATGATTTACTGGCCAGTCATGATGTCTGGCTCGTCAGGTGCTTAATGTCCCCGAGGACATTCCCCGTGGTGCGCATGAGGCCAGGCTTAGAGCGCAACCCATCCAGGAGCCATGCGCTCCCTGCGTGCAAACCACGCTGGGGTTTCTGGCAACCGGGACATTCCAGAGGGAGCTGGCAGATCGATCAGTAGACTGTTGTGCCCGTCGCCCCTCACTCTAACCAGCCGCGTGGGATCATGTCAGTCAGGAAATGCAGGTATAACCGGCATGATGGCGAGGTTGCTGCTTCAATGCACGGCTCATTCCGAGTAACAGCGGACAAGCTGGCACTGTGCGCGATGGACATGTGCATCTCCAAATTCCAACCTGTCTCTCCTGCATCATTTGCAGTTAAAGTTCATAACTTGGTGTTTCCTGCCAGTGAGACGACAGCTGAAGATGTTTCTAACAGGCCCCTGATTGTCTCTGTGAGGAAGATTCTCATGTAAATAACTGTGCGTTAAGTGTGAATAATGAATATAAAAGGAGTAAAGACACAAAATCCACTTTTTGGTGAGTCTGTGGCGCGTGGTTGCGCCTTCATGTCTTTTCGCCCGTTTTACAATAAACCCAGCAATAAACACGAGTTTAAGTCTTTGATATTATCTTTGCATCTTTGGGTTCTGCTTGTAAAGCAGATGACAGTGTACAAAAGAGCATGTTTTTGCGAGTTAACACGGCAACAAGCAGCGTCTCAAGTCCGTTCTCAGTGAAATTATTTTTTTCCTTCCCTGACACAGGCATTCTTTTCGGAAAGAGGAGGAATCCCGGTCCCAGGGTTCATTTAAATAGGATTTGCATATTTTTATGTGGGCGTGAACGGGGAGGGGTGAGCTACTCCAACATGTGCGCTCAATTCCACGTTGATTGGGATGTACAAAAGAAATGTGCTTGGATCCATGCGTGCGCACACATTCGTAAATCTGCAAATATTTGTGCATATGATGTTTTCAGGATTTGATCGTATGCCGGATTTCAGTAGGAAAACGCAACTGTATGCAGTGCAGATGGACTCGCCATCAGCAGATAACATGCAGAATTAACGTCCTTTGCATCATCCCACGGTTTCTATGTAGGCCAACAGATGTTTGTTTAGATTGAGAATAAATGTTAAACAAAAAACAGTGACGCTTGCATCCTACATTTTATTTTAGATTTTTGATAGATATTTGATCCAGCAGCACATCTGGCAGTAGGATGTGCAGCAGTGTTTTTTTCCCACCCTCGAGTCCGCAGGTGTAAAATGATCTTGCGTGACCAGCACAACGGACCCAATTTTCATAACCAGTGCCGCTATTAAATACATGCTAAATATGAAACATGGAAGTGTCAGTTCACATCTGGATCTACTACTGTACCCGGTCCTTTTCCAGAGGCCTCCAGTTTTCTCAGTTTGCTGATCTCATCCTCAGTGATGGTTGTCATGTCCCTCCAGAAGTCCACATTCTTGCCTTGCTCAAGCTCCATGTACACCTTTTAGACAGGAAGCCACAACCAGACTGAGTTCATTCCAACAGTAACGGGTGAAAAGCAAACACACTGCTGTCAAATCCCAGTTCGGCCAACAGGACATTTATAACATTCCTGATCAGTTTAAGCTTTGGATTGAAGGGTTTTGTGATATTCCCCAGAGATCTAACAAGTTAAAAAAGGCTGTAACCTTTGGGGTGCATCGTTACTATTTCTTTATTTCAAGCCTTCTATAAAATCTTGGCTTAACTGAAATGTTTTCACTAATTGCCACAAACCTTTATGTCCTCTAGCAGATCATCCATGTCAGTAACAGTTAGCCCGTTGAGGAAAGTGTAGGGTTCGTGCATCTCCACAGCTAGATCATCGTCCTCTGCACTAATGTACTTTGCCAAAAGGTCGATGGGTTTCGCACGGCCATCACGGATTCTAATCTTAGACCTAATCGAAGAAGATGAGACCATGGAACGATGTATACTTTTACTGTGGAATTGTGCACGTTAATGTTATGTTTGCATGCTAACCTCAGTTTGGCCTGATGCAGATGGAAGTTGTCTTCCTGTTCAGCCCAGGTTTTGAAGTGCTCTGCCTCTTTCTCCCTCTGCAGCATTTCCAGCTCCGTTTCTCTCATGGCTTTCTCTCGTTCCCGCTCCAAACGCAGCTGTTTCACCTAATTAACAGGAAGCCAGTATGATTAAACGTGTCACTTTTAGAGCTCGATATCCGATTCCAAACATGTAAGGCTTCCTACTTTCTGCAGCTCTCTGCGATTCTCCTCCTGAATACGTTTGTTCCTTTCTTTCAGCTCTTTTTCTCCAAGATGGCCGATACCTTTCTTGTCCAGCGCCTTAGAATACGCGCAAAGCAAATAAAATATTACAAAACCTCAATATAATATCATCAATATAATTATGCAGGGATAATGGAAGGAAACTCACCTTCTGCCATTTAAATGTGCCGAGTAGGTTGTTGTCACCAAATGGATTATCTGCGTTGGTGTATCCCATGTACTCCTCACTCCAACCCATCTTCTCCCTCCTTTTCTTCTCCTTTGCTTCTTTCTTTGCCAGTCTTCTGGCTCTTTTCTCTTCTGCAGTCTCCAAAGCTTTCATCATCTCCTTCTGTTTCTTCTTCTCCTCCTTTTCTTTGACCATGCCATGATCAGATCCTGAACTATCAGATGACTCTGATGAACTTGAGAGTCGTCTCTCTCGGTTCCCATCAGCCCTCTCGCTGCTTCTCTTGCTCCTCCCTCGCTTCCTTTCCTCGCTCCTCTTTCTTCTTTCCCGGCTTTTGTCTCTGTCTCCTTTTCTTTCTCGGTCTCTGCTGTTGCTCCTCCATCGCTCTCTTTCCCGGTCCCTTTGCGGTCTGTCTCGAACTGGACTCCCTCTGTCAGGGCTTTTTCTTCTTCTCCTTTCTCTATCACTGCTTCCTTCACGGGAGTCAGAGCTGTACTGAGACCTTCCCCTTCTTCTGTCTTGAGATACTCCACGCCGTTCCTTGTCCTTATCCCTCCTTCTCATCTTGCGATTATCTGAATCCGAACTGGGACATAAAATGTGATTTAGTGCAGAAACAAGAGAATCACGCTTGTTTTCTTTTGGTGTTGACACATTTATCCATTGATTAAACAAGTCAAAATCATATCACGGCTCTTTTAAACTCAACAGCAGAACACAGGAAGTCCCCTGACAAGTTGCAACAAAGCGCAGGTCTGGAGGGAGGTGTTGTTAATCACACAATTATTTACAGTCAAGTAATTTAATCCTTGCAGATAATTATTGTTTTAAATACTCATACTAACTGTAATCAATCATACTAAGGCAGGAATAATCTTCATTAGTGTATCAGCTCATTTTTCATTAACACAGCACAAATAATACATTATAAAATAGTAACATAAAGCTTACCTCGAGGAACGACCTTTAGATTTGTTTCTCTGGTGGTGTGTTCTTCGCCTCCTGTCGCTCTCCGAACCGCTGCTGGATCCTGTGCGCTGCCTGTGTTGAGGCCGACGTTGGACAGGGGAGCCATCGTTCGAGCCTCTGCCACTACTGCTGGATCTTCGTGAAACCTGGGCGCTTCTCTTTTTGTCCGCAGACCTACTGCGGCCTCTCCTCTCACCTGGAGATTGCGACCTACTCACTCTGGACTTGTTCCGTCTACCACGGCTCCGACTTCTGGACTTGGAGCGGGACCCGCGTCGTGATTTCGGACCCATAACGAACTTTTTGCTAGTTCGGGGTCCGAGTGGCAGTATGTCGCGTAAATTAGAGGTATACACGTAAGCGAGCTTTGAATATGCTATTTATTTTCGCCAGAATACAGTGTTTACCATTACCTCAGCAAATCTAAATTTTATAAAGTTGTATTACGTGGAAGATTGGAATAAAACAAAAATGCGTCGAATTGTTTTTTGTTTAAAAATTATTTACTCAGGCAGCCAAACTCCCTCTAAGAAGCTTTCTATTAAAGTGGCGCATCATATAGACGTCACATAAAAGTAAACCACAAATATCTGTAATTTTAACAGTTTTTAAATTATACAAGGAACTCCTCAAACAATTAAACAACTTTATATAGAGCTGAAAGTGAAAATAGCTCTTATAACAGATTTGACCAACTCGTTTTCACGTGAGCCAGTGACAAATGTAGTTCCACAAAACGAAAAAAGTGAAATTCCTCTGAAAAATAATTCAAAAAATAATTATCAGACCAGTTTCTCCCGTTTGGTTGAAATTTAGATATACATTTTTTCTTTTTTTAACCAATGACATTTTATGCGTAGTTTTTCAATTGCGTTCATTTACAAAACTAATGTTTTTAGAGATATAAATTGGACTACAAGTCCCATACAACATCAGGCGCCATTGCCTGTTTTCAGAGTACAGGGGACTCCTTTCAGCAATATTCTTTTCTACACAGTCGTCTGTGTGAGAGGTTCAAACTGCATATCTACCTATCATCGTCAGCGTTTTTATTTAGTAGAGATCTGCGTGACCACTCGTGCTTTGTTTTATTAATTAGCTCTTGTATGCAGCTAAGAAGTGTCCCCGCCGCGGTGAGATCGGCTTCAGCTGGTCGGTAAGGCAGAGCTTGTTAGCTCACATTAGCCAACTGCTACCAGTAGATTTACGGCTTATATCTGTAGCTGCCCTGCCAGGTAAATCAACTAAAGCTGAAGACGCTGGGAGGCCACAATGGTTTGGTCGGCTCAACCAATTTGGAGGGTTGACATTGATAAATAATTAATTTGTTTAAGGAACATATCAACGCACCATTAGTTTGTCTTTTGCGCAACAAGACAGTTTCGGCCCTTTCATTGCCATTAAGTACGAAACGCAGAAGCTGTCTGTGTAGGCAGTGAGGCTACTTTAGCCGTGTACGTATACACCAGACAGACAGCTGTCCGATCCAGATAATCTTAGAAAGCTAAACAAACCAGTATGGCACACCACGACCCCTCTCATGTAGCCAGCTCACAGAAAGCACTCATGTTGGAGATGAAGAGCCTTCAGGAAGAGCCTGTCGAGGGATTCAAAATAACTTTGGCGGATGAAGCAGATTTATACAACTGGGAAGTGGCCATTTTTGGACCACCAAACACTCACTATGAAGGGGGTTATTTTAAGGTAAGAAGACAAAAGATCTCCGTTGATCACTAGGATGTAGCAGTGACTCATTTTAAGTGGGAACAGACGTGTATAGTTTCATGTCATGGTCTGTTTTGTGTCATAGGCTCGGATCAAGTTTCCTATAGACTACCCATACTCCCCGCCAGCTTTCCGCTTCCTCACCAAGATGTGGCATCCCAACATTTATGAGGTGTTGTATCACAGCCTGACCACAATAATCCCCATTCTTTCTTCTAATAATTTGTTTCATTAAACTGCTTGTCATGTTGAAATGAGATTGTTTGTTTCCTTTGTTTTAGAATGGAGATGTTTGTATTTCTATATTGCATCCTCCAGTGGACGACCCACAGAGTGGAGAGCTGCCCTCAGAGAGATGGAATCCCACCCAGAATGTCCGGTTAGCAACTCCCACTGTCCCCCACCATAATCATCATCTCCCATCACACATCTCTCTTTTCTACCCACCTTCCTTCTTTGAACCTCTCTCAGCCAGCCACTTGAATAATTAACCATGTTCAGGCTTTTTCCACCCGGTATATCCTATCAGTGGCACATATACTATCACTGAATCTGTATAATGGTGTTTGGCATTACTAAACACACTTATCACTCCGTCACAAAGAAAACAAGATCGGTCTCTTTAAGGAATCTTCCAATACGAATCAAGAATGTGGTGCTCTGTTGTATAAAACGCCTTACAGAGTGGACCGGTGAGTTTTTATTTTAATATGACAAAAGGTTCAGAACTATGGGTACATGATGATTTTATTAATTAAATTAAACTTTTTAGGAAGCTGAGGAAAAAACTACTGGGGCTGTTAGTAACCAGTAAAAGCAGTGGAAGAGAAGAAGACAGATTAAAATACGTTCTCTGGGAAAACAACTCTTTTCATCGTAATAAAGTCACAATAACTAATTTGCAACAGCATACAGATTTATCCCATCAAAGCACTCATAAACAGTAGTCAGGAATTACATAATAGATATGAATTTGATTTTGGAGTAGTGTGTTGATGAGTTAAAGGACAAATCCTATTTAAAGGTCTCAAAACTGTTTTTATGGACAGTTTAGTTCAGCTTTTATAAAAGTGAAGCAGAACCTTTTATTAAGGTTTTTCTCCTCATCCCAGTACACGCAGAGGAGGGGAATTGATTTATTGATTGAGGTTTTTACGACTTCACTATGGTGGGTGGTATTTTACCTTCCTTCAGCTTGTGGCTCTTACCTAGATGGAATCCTGTCAAGCACTGTATTGGATGTCTTTATCGATCTCTACGTGCTGAACTTTTTTAATTTGTCAATGTCAAATTTATTTATAGAGCACATTTAAATAGCCCTTAGGCCAACCAAAGTGCTTTACATAAAAACGAAATAAAATACAATAAAATATAATAAAACAAGAAAAACACATTGAACATTTTAAGCAACAAATAAAAGACATTGAAGTCAATTGGGGAGGGGGTGTGAAAGGGGGAGCCTGTACTCAACCATGTGCCAGTGAGAATAAATATGTTTTTAAAAGCGCTTTTAAACAATGACAAAGTGCTGCTAGTGCAAATATTCAAGGGCAATGCGTTCCACAACACAGGGTCTGCCACTGAAAAAGTCCTGTCACCCTGTATTTAATCATTTTACAAATTAGATGCACATCGTCTTCGCCTGCTTCTGTTATTTCTGGGTCAAAGCTTGGCGCTGAAAATGTTGAGTGTGCATAAAAATTCCAGGGTAGACTGCACTCTGCAGACACGCAGGCATAATTTAACTTCTCGCAGCATTATTGTGTAGTTGATTCAGTTCAGTCAGCCAACACTAACCCATGTGGTGTAACCGTGCAAATTAAGGCAGATTAACACCCCCGCACTTTTATTTATTTCAATTCCTTAACCCTTTTTTTTACATTTTGAAATCTCATTTTGGGGTCAGTCAAATTGTCTTATTGCCCCAAATATCACAGACTTTCTTATATAAAAATCTCTAACTTCTAAGATCAAATGTGCTGCATCAGAAAACGGAGTGGGAAATTACAATAAACAAGTTGTTCTTGTAGACATTTTATCCTTCTATACACCTTCAAATTGTAACACTAGGGTAGGGGCCCCACTGACTTTGTGTTTTGCCCCCAGGACCATTTTGCTGAGTGTCATCTCACTGCTGAATGAACCCAACACCTTTTCCCCTGCCAACGTGGACGCCTCCGTCATGTACCGCAAATGGAGGGACAGCAAAGGCAAGGACCGGGAATATGTCGAGATCATCAGGTAGAAACAGCACTATAGCATTTTTATGTAACCCTGTACCGTTTTCCCTTAGATAAAGTAGAGATATTCTGAGACCATTCTTTTCCTCCTGGTACCGATTCCGATACTTGTGCTATGGGTATCGGCTGATATCAAGTATCGATACCACTATATTATAAAATAAACGCCATATACACCTGCATGACTGTTAGCATTAGCTTTGTGAGAAGCCGTGGCTCAGCTTAAACTCTTTGTAAAACATGAAAGAATACAGCAAACTGAAGCCATTTATCTTCAAATGCAGTCGAGCTGGTGGGAGAATTCAGTGTCAAATACTGCCACGCCGCTGACATCATTACTATCAGCCGCACAGTGCAAATGTTTTAGGAACAATGAAGAACTGTGTCAGAACTCATCCAGCTAATCAGTAAATAGATACGCATTTTCATCAATTAAATGGTATCGAATTGGTGCCTGGGCTCCAGGACTCATCGATACCAGAATTTGGGGCAGTATCGGAGGCATTTCTGATGAACAACTCTAAGATAAGATAAAGGTTGAGGCAACGGCTAAATTCCCTTGCTGCAGTTTTGATCCATCTACAAAGAGATGCTTTTTCTCATATTGAACACTAGAGGGCGTAGTTTGCACACTGCAGATTTTAGAGAGCACACACTCTTTGCCAGAATTTTGGATAAACGACACAACAAACCATGAGCTTGATAGTTGAACTGGTTGCTACGTTCTAAAGACATTCAAATGAAAAACATTGTTGTCAAATTGAACCGATATTACAGTAATGGGAGGCCGTGTAATGTCGACACGAACATAACACAAGTTCCTTAAAATCTCCCTCAGGAAACAAGTGGTGGCCACCAAAGCGGAGGCGGAGCGCGACGGCGTGAAGGTGCCCACCACACTGGCCGAGTACTGCGTCCGCACGCGTGCCCCGGCCCCCGACGAAGGCTCCGACCTCTTTTATGACACTTACTACGATGACGACGACATGGAGGGAGGGGACGGTGATTGCTGCTACGACGAGGACGACTCTGGCAACGAGGAGTCGTGACTTGGCGCCCAATCTCCCTGACACACGCTGCTCCCTTTGCTCGGCCCGGGTCGCCAGATATTCTAGGTTTACAACCAAGAAAGATCGGAAGCTTCCCTCCTTTAAACCAATGAGCTTTTTTCTTCTTGAGCCTCTGACTTGTTTCTGAGGTTAAATTGATGTCTCGTCGCAGAGAGGTCAGACCTAGTAAGATTTGCACCAGCACAAAAGAAAACAAACAAAAAAACACCAGTTTCTTCAATTTTGCAAGCAATCTTTATCATCACCTTAGACCTTACTTTGAGAGAATGACTTAAACGCTTGCATAAGCTTGCAAAGTTGTTCATTCCCATGTTTTGAATGAGGATTTGGGGGTAAGTACCACTATATCAACAACAGCGCTGCACTGGCGCAAACTCTAGATCACCACTCAGCCTCTCTCTCTTGCATACGTTCCCTAATTGTAACTGAGTGTTGCTCGCTGGTAGTCGGTCGCAGTGAAGATTGAGGTCTTCTAGCAGCTTGAGCAAACCCCTGCAAATAGTCCTTTTTTTCTTTCTTCTTCGTTTTTCTTCTCCATGTTTTACAGTGTCTCACTTTGATAAGACAAGACATGGCTGAATTGTCATGTGACAGTGTTTCCAAAGTTCTCGTGCATGCCTGAACATCCTCAGAAGCTTTTTGTCTCTTTTTCTGGTGGACTGTTTACCTGTGTCATGATCTGTGAAGACAAAGACCTTTGACAACGGAGGACTTCTCTGTCTGGGGGTGGGTTGGGGTTGGGATGGATCGGCTTAGATATGTCAGCGGGTCAGTTCCTCGCACAAACCTTTTTACTAACACAAAGCCGATCTTTGCTGTGTTTTCCACCTGGTTACTGTTGGATGTGTTTTTCTGTTGCTACAAGTGTGGGGTTGTTTTTTTTTTTTTTTGTAAGTAGCTCAGATTTAAGTGAAGGAAGAGGGGGGGCAGAACTAATGATTGATCATAATTGTATGTTTCCTCGGGGTCAATATCCGAAAGGCACAATAAACCCATAGATCTGAAGCAGCAAAAAGTAAAAGGAATCCCACGTTCGTCACACTTTTGTTTTTGTGCCCCTTACTCTCTTGCAAGGTTACTTACTTTAGTCTATTTTTATGTGTTTTTTTTTTTTTGGGGGGGGGGGGGGGGGTTTTTAAACCCTTCCCCTCCCCTTCTCCCCCACACATGCTCTCTGTTTTTAACC
>JBBDHI010000008.1:10597919-10612361 GCA_037177115.1 Craterocephalus stercusmuscarum
TACAGTCAGTGAGAGCAGCTCGTTTTGATGCTGTCTCTTTAAAAGTGAACAGACATTTCACCCTTCCTGGTTACAGCATGTTTTTTCTCGTTTAGACTCCGCCCCCTTAGCCGCTAACAATCGGCAGAGAATGTTTGTCCAAACTAACATGACCATATTTAGTGGAAACACAGCAAAACTACAGTGACATAATAGACAGGAAAACATAATAGAGAATGGAGAAAACTAAACAGACTGAAAAATATGACCCAAAAAGAATAAGATATATACATGGCACCAGGAGTGAATAAATTACATTTTTCTCCACGCCTGAATGCTCGAAAAAGACAAAAAAAGGTATTTAAGTGCTTAAAAAAGTGGATTTTGCATTATATGTTCCCTTAAAATGTTCCCTTTGTTTTTTACAGTGGACTGACAAGCTAGTCAGGAGGGGCAGCTTGGTCCTAAACTGCTTCTTTGACTGTAGAAGAATGAACAGTTTTACTTCAGCAGATCCTTCATCCCATCAACCATCAGACTTTCAACAGTTCGTCAAAGCATACACATCAGTCTGATTCAACTTGTATTTTATCTTACCTCATCTAGAGCCAAAGGCGATATCCCAGTCTGCTTAACCTGAGGACCTGTTAATCCCTCAGTAAACTTTTTAAATTTTCCTCCCATCGGTGGCTCCAGAATAAGTTGAATAACGTATTCTGAGCCACAGAACAGCTGAAAATTTGACTGCAGGTTCCTGTTGCATCTGGCGGCTTTGCGACTGACATGTTAGGCAACCTTCTAAACAGGTGATGTAGTCGCCTTATAAACAGCTTAGGTCGTTGCATCTCATTTCACGGTAACATATCTCACATATTATGCTCTCCCTTTCCCTCCTCTCTCAAGCTATTCTGTGCGTGTGCACACTCGCATGAGTGCTTCACTACTAAACTAGCAGCACTTTCTCCGATAAAGCTGATTTCACACTGAGTTTCAGCTGGTGCCGAAGACGTGAACCCTGTACAAATTTAGATTTTTTGCTTTCGGGACCTGCATGCATTCAAGGTCTCCATTAGGGCTTTACGAGGCTAGCGGCTGAGCCAAAGAGCAGATTTTACTGTATAGGATACAAATCCTTTGCTTACAGAAATAGCTACTTTGATATACAAAAATATGTTTATCTTCAATGGTAGCATTGCTGCTGTTTTGTCATGCCTTTTAGCGATGCGCCTAAAGTGTGACTGAATTTAACCCATTTTGTCATTCATGCTCATCACATTTAACTGCGTCCTCTTGAGGAAGAAAAAAAAAACAAACCTTTGAGTCCAAAATTGTTTTTAACCTTTATTTTTACGTGGGCACAAATGGAAAACACTCACACGAATTTCTTCAAGTGGCTTTCATTGCTCAGTGTGAAATTGCTCCCTGTGGTTGACAATGACTGTCGGGTGCACACAAAATTGAATAGCTTGTACCTGTCAGATGTGCTTTGTGTTGCGTGAACCTTCATCTACATCAGGGTTAGTCATTCCACCCCCGCAAGAGCTGCGATCCAGCAGGTTTTCAATATATTCTTGTCTTAACACACCTGAAATGGATTTAATGGATCCAACAGCCAATCAAGTTGCACAATGATTCATTAATTTGAATCAGCTGTGTTGGAGCAGGGATACATGGAAATTGTGCTGGACCACGGCTCTCACCGGACCAGAGTGAGTAACTGTGATCTAAGTGGACAGATGATGGATGCTTTGTTGATTTAGAGACAACACAGTCCGTTTTTCATTGATATGATGTTATATAAGAAAAAAATATTAATCAATTCAGATGAAAGCAACTGAAGACTTTTTTGATTACCTGTGGGAAGAGCTGGGGAGTAATTTTCACTTTTAGTTTTTTAAATCCCGCTTTGGATTATTTTCCATTCGCAAGTGGAAAATGCAGGTTACCCTGGTGACCCACTGGCTTCTTAGCAACACCAGAGACAACGGAGAGACCCGGAGAGAAAATGTGTGATTCTGACAGGAGAAGTAATCACTATCAGATTGGCACACGGTGGAAGGACTGTGCTGGAGTGTGCCTGGTATTTACATGTCAGGAACTGTCTGTGGATGGCTGAAGAAGGTTATCCGTGTTCAAATTCTAAAGGTTGCAAAAGGGCAGAAACACAGGACTGCTTTTGTGCAGCTGACTCATTTACCTCTTTATGATGCTGCTGTGATCGCAGGGCAGATTAACTTTCTCAAACGTCAGTAAATGCTTTTGTCCTTCTGTTTTATTTAATGTCACAGGACCTACATACATTCACAGGACCGTTCACGGCAATACAGAAAGAAAGACACAGACTGAAGGTTTCACACTTATCAAACACTGAGAGGCAAATGTCCAGCAGTTATGTTTCCTTTCATATCATGGGAGAGTTAGCCACGATAGCCAAAATATTAGACACAGCATTTCTAATGAGAAGTGGGGTACGTAGAATTACTTATTACTGTATGCAAAAAAGAGGAAACATCACATATATTTAATTTGAAAATAAAGTAAAACCAGCAGATTGTGTGTCTCAGAACTGAGAAACCCAGAGGATAGGTTTTAATTTTTTCATTTATTTATTGAAGTGGCATCAAAGATGCTGATGTATCATGAAGGAGGATTTTCTTTTTTTTTTTTTTTTTAATGGGTTTATCATTTCTGCCACAAGGAGAAGACAAACACCAATCTCATGTTTGGGTTGGTGGATACAGAGCCAGGTAGCACCAACTATAAGGACACCCCTAAGGACAGGGCCATTGTCCTGTAGGTTTTAGATGTTCCTTTTCAACAAATAAATGGGTCCCTTTGGAAAACTTGACAACAATATGTTGGATCCATTTAATTTCATTACTGTAGGTGTTGTGTAGCAGGGACCTGCAGACCAGTGGCCTTCGAGGACCAGAGTTGGTGCTCCTGACATCATAACAGGCCATATGAAACAGTAATGAAGTAAGTATTTCAGGCCATCTAATAAACAGCTTTGCTAATTGAAACTATTTGCTGGAAAACAGTCATTCTAACACTAAATAGCATTTTTCTTTGAAGCCATCTGAAGCAGCTTGTGCCACAACACCTGAACTTCACCTGCCACAAGACTAAGATAGTGTAAAGTTAAACTCCACACTAAAAGAAGTGAAATCCTGATGCATTAATATGTGACACTGGTGTTTGCCATTGTTGATGGTAGTTAGGTCACCTTTGCTGTTTTTTGTTTGCATTTGGAAGATATGAAGTAACAAACAGCAACTGGAAAATGTACAAATCTAACTGAAAATAAACCTGCACATAAAACAAACTTTTATCTTCACCAGTAGTGAAATTTTGTCAGCTTCACTGGTGAGTTGACACACATCATGGAAACAAATAATGTCTGACTTGCCAAAGATTAAATTTGACCTGCAATGATCATTTCCACTCATTTTACTCAACATGCCGTTTTTTAGCATCATCGCCTCAGATCCAGCGCTATATATTGGACAGACAAGCGTATCTATAATCTGAAGGTAAACAGCACAAGAAACCACGACAGCAAAGATGATAGCAGGACATTTCTGTTTGGTAACTCTGCTAATTACCTGCAGTTTTAACATAACGAATGATGTCATCTTTCACTAATGCCCTATATACAGTATGTTTTATTTTATGTGTTTCAGGATAATAAGTAGCTACAGATGTGGGAAGTGTGGTGAAATACCAGCTGAGGCAGAAATCATCATGCTGCAACCATCTAGTGAGGTGATGACACTTGCACACCCCACCCCCCGTTACTGAAATCGCTCTGGGTTGCGCGAAGTGTGTGAATGTTGGTTTATGTAAACTGACTGTGTGTGTGTGTTAGTACCTCCTTGTTTCTGATCAATTGTAGAGGCAACAACAGGATACCTTCAGTTTCCAAGTGAGGAAATTATCAACACAAAATAGGCCGTCTGTTAGCTCCCTCAACTGCCCCAGCCCCCGCCACATGAATGGGAAGTTAGTGCAGGTTGTGGGGAGGGAGGGTGGCTGAGGTCGGACTGCTTCCTGGCTGCTCTGCCCTGTCCAGGTGTATGGGAGTATCTGTGCTCATTCAGCAGGACCCAGTCCTGGCAGCTAGTGGTGAACACCTGTTCAGTCGGCCTGAAGGATGGCCACTGTCCATGTGGACATCACTCAGTGGATGTGCAGCTGTTGGCAACTGGACATTTGTCTGAATGCTACCAGCCTGGGACGCGGCTGGTGGCTGAGATTACTTTCGCATGAGGGCCAGGAACAGTGGGCTGACCCGAGCTATCAGCAGTAAGAGTTCAAGCGCCTCCAAAGCTCATAAATAAACAGACTATTTTAGTTTGTCACTTTCATAATCACTGTAGAGAAAAAACAAATGAGCTCAGTCCTTTTCCCAAGATATCAAACATTATTGGGACGGAATCAATCACATATTGATTTCCTTGTGAATCATAACCACGCTGGGTGGTGCTTCCTCCACTCTCCTCCCTCTCAGAACCCGTGATAGAACATTCTGGATCGATCGAGAAACTCTCAGCAGAAGCTCCTTCAGTCCTGTTCTGTACTCCCTTCGGATCAGGCAGTAGAGCACTGGGTTGAGACAGCTGTTAGCGTGGGCAAGACACACAGTCAAGGGAAAGGCATAGGCCTGGGCGTTGTAGAAGGCTTTACTGAAGGGCACCAAGTCGAATTTGATCAGAACCCCCCACAAGGTGAGAGCCTGGTTTGGCAGCCAGCAGATAAAAAACGACAGAACCACAATGGTGACCGAGCGAGTGACTTTGGAGCGACGGCGGTGGCGTCCTCTTTCATACTCGGATTTCTCAATGCCGCCATCAGTTCCCACCACACTGCCTACGATGCGCCGGCTCAAGATGAACCTCAGCAGGAGGAGGTAACACACAGAGATCACAATCAGGGGAACTAAAAATCCCAGCAGGACTTTCTGTGTTTGGTAGAGTCCAAGCAGAACTTGAGGATCCCAGTGACCTGAGTCCGAATCAGAGAACCGAACTAAACACAGCTCATCATCGGCAGACACCTGTAAAACACAACATCTGAGTAAGGAAACGCACCCAAGCAACAACAAAAAAGGCAGGACAGGTTGTTTTGGCAGAATTCAACAAACCTGGACTGTGGTGGAGTAGAACGCATGAGGCAGCGTGGCCACCAGCGACACCACCCAAATGGCTGAACTGGCCCACTTGGCTTGAGCCGTGGCAGTTCTGGGGCTGTTCATCTTCAGGGAGGTAATGAGGGAGCGGTAACGGGTTACGCTCATGGCGGTGAGGAAGAAAACGCTGGCATACATGTTCATGGTGGTGACTGAACTCACAATCTTGCACATGACCTTGCCAAAGGGCCAACGGAAGTCCAGCACCGTATCCACAGCCCAGAAAGGCAGGGTGAGGACAAACTGGAGGTCCGTGATGGCCAGGCTCATCACAAAGCAGTCGATGGATGAATGGTGGTGGCCACGGCGACGGGAGTGGAGCAGGAAGAGAGCGAGGAGGTTGCCCACCAGCCCCAGGACACAAACCACCAAGTAGACCAGAGCAATGAGAACTCGCACCTGTCAGTCACACATACATTCTTCAGTGTTTCTGATTGTTATTACAGGCTTATTGTTTTAGGTAAATTATCTAAAAAGTGCACACAAAATCATGAAAAGGAAGAATAAGAGCACCAGCAGGAGTTTTCTAATGGCAAATGTCAACAATAAGCATCATCCCAGTTTTTTGCATAATTAACTTTTTCTCCTTTTTCAAAATTTCTTGCTACTTGATTTGTAAACAAGGTTGAACCTACTGGCAGGTTGGCGCTGTCTCCGTGCAGATCCATGGATGACTCCTTAGAGAGGATGTGAAGCCAGCAGTTTAGAGAGAGGTTAAAAGCTGGGAGGCTGGAGGTTGCTCCATCCGGGCTGACCAGCTCGGATATTTCATCCTCCTCTCCGCACGCGTTCAGGGCGCTCTGGGCTCCGGAGGAGCTGCTGTTGCTCTGCATGGTTGTGCAGAGGCGAGCCGAATCACTCTCAGAGATAAGTTCCCAGCTTTCCCTCTTCCGACAAGGTTAACTTCCAAACTGAGGGTGCACAAGTGGGATTTTAAAAATCCCCATATTTCACGTCCATCGTTTATTCAGAAACTCAGAGCTGCGTGATGCGCGCGCATGTTCTTAACGCTCCAAACGGGAAAATTAGAGTTTGTAAAAAGAGCTGATAAATAGGCAGCAGCCTACCTTGGCGTGTAAAACCGCCAGTCTGACAGGATGCGGCTGACTCTTCATCCTGTGAGAATGAATCCATTAAGGGAGGGGGGCTTTTATTCTCGCTGGCTCTCGTTCCACCGCTTGACGGCGCAATGTGGGTGCGCACAGTTCACTCACGGGGTTCTTTACATAACTATTGTTATTACAGAAGGTACTGTGGAGGAATATAGATCTCCTGAAAGTTATATTTTCCACTGGCTACATAAAAAGTCCATCAGATGAGATGTTCTGGAATAGCCGCGGAAAATCTTGTTTAGCTGGCATTTTTACGCAGGGTTTTTTTTTCCACCTTTTGATGTAACCAGTGAAACTATCTTATTCATGTCATGCCAAAACCACTCGTAAGTAAATTACATAGGAGCTCACTCTCACTAATGTTTCCATTCCCAAACAACCCTGCTCATCTTAAATGAGCCTCATCAGAGGACAGATGGAGCTTTCAGGCTTTGCGAGAGTGCAAAGACAGAAAGACCTGAGTGTGTGGGTAAATGCTTTGGGGCGTTTTCCTGCACAATCATGTAAAAATAAACGACATGCTTTTTCAATTGTAAAGTTTTTCATAGGCATAAAAAGAAATAAAAACGCACGTTTGAAAATGGGGTTAATACAACCTCAACATGACATATGTTAGACTGCATTGAAACTGAGTTAGTGTGTAAAAATCCCAGTGCACCACACATCTCACTAGATTCCAGAAAAATCTTGAGGAAATCATTGTCTGACATACAGTCTCTTACATTTTTGTAGTGCAATTCTGCAGTTTTACTTCCAATAATGCTTCACTTCATTTGTGAGGTTCGTAGCTGTCTATCAATGAGGATGAGATCTTGACTTTGAATATTTTTGATTGGACTTTGCTGTGTGTGGCAGGACAAAGGAGGGCCAGGGCAGGGATTGATCCCACCATCTCTTGGGTGAAAGTCATGCGTGCTGACCGGCCAACCAAAGGGATATCCCTGTGGCCAAGTAGCCAGGGCACATGGTCAGTCAGAGGCATAGTGACAGGACCCTAACAGTCACATTGTGCCTTGGATCATTGTCCTGTTGCATGACCCAAAGACTTTCACTATATATGCATGACAGGTCAGCAACAAGTGGGCCTGTATTATGCACCTTTGAACTTGGGACATTCCTTCCTTGGAAAACAGTATTTTCTGTGAATGATGCTGAATAATGGACTCAAGAGTTTTGAAATGTCTTCATAACCTTTCCCCGACTGATGAGCAGCAGCAATGGTTAATGTCTTTCCTCCTTGGCATTGTGTCAACACACACCTGAAAGCTCCAGATCAGCAAACTGCTTTTAAGGTGCTAATATTCACCACTGATCAATTAATCCGGTCAGTCTGATTAGCAGCACCTGACTACAACTAAAAACCTTTTGAATATTATAGAAGCATGAAAAAAACTCACACTCCTTAAAATTTTGACATAGTTTTAGTTTAAAAAAAATGACACTGTCATATTATTAACCCTTTTTGGAGACCTGATAACAACATTATTTGTTCTGATATGTAACATCTTTATCTCTTTGATCAACAGGATGTGCATTAGATGCAAGTTTAAACATGAGGTTCGAATCTGTCATTTTCTTTCAGGATTTATAAGCAGTTTGAAAATTTATCCAGCATCTTTACCACTTTGCACTATGGTGTCATAAACATTTGATTTTCTCTCTCTCTTGCATTAAAATATTGATTTAATAGGCCTTCCTCTTTAGTTACCTTCTCTTACCTTGCAAATAATTTGAGCACTAGCTGTATTTTATACGCAACTAACAGAAATTTTGGTTAAAATTGCTTTCTTTTCATGTAAACTGAGAATATTGAGCCTGCTAGAAGTGCACATTTGGTTGGAGTCCTGACGTGTGTCTCTGTGGGAAGCAGTCATTTACATTCTACATACTCTTCAAGATGCTTAAAGCTATTATGATTAATTTTCAGAGTTACATTTTTCAGGTAAGGGATGGGGAGAGGCTTTGCACCAGGCACATTTGTTGTCCTGATTAGCCTACATTACAAGTCTAAATAAGAAAAAAAAATTAAGGCACAGTCCGTTTTTGTCTGCGTGCAAGCAAATGTTTCTCTGTGCCATGATGAAAATCCAAAAGACAGATAATCATAGTGTGAATAAATACAGTATTCACAACAGGAGAAATCCTCATGAGACAGTGATGAACAAGCCTAAATTCCATGTAATGATAATGCTTGCTGTTATAATTATCACCTCCACCTGTGTGCCATGGTTATGTCCTTGGAGGCGTACATTTGTCTATCTGTCTGTTAGCAAGATTACTCAAAAAGTAATGGACGAATTTCTATCAGTTTTTCCTTTTGGAAACCACAGAAATGATATAACAAACAAATAATTAGAATTTGGGGCTGGTCCAGGTGATTTTTTTTAAAAGAATTCTTTTCTATGGGGAGATAGGACCATTTTACAGTTATTCAACAGATAATACCCAGAATCAGTGGCAAAAAAAAATCAATGAATAACAATCACAAGATGACATCTTGGTAGACATTATAATCCAACATTATTTGACCCTATCGTGCTGATATTTTGGATTTGGTGATGAAGAAGATTAAGACTTAAGGGGTACTGGTTTGGTCTGTTGGGGTTCCTTCAGGTGACTGAGCCATGGCTTGGCAGGAGTCTGCACTGTTCCAGCACTTTCAAATCATTGGGATTTTATCCATCCAAAAATCTTTTACTCTGTAAAGGAGAGCCCTGAAAGCAACCTACTTTCTCAGCATTGTGTGTAAACAGGGCCTAGACCCACTGCTTAACTTCTTAACCTGAAAACGCTGCATTCCAGACTCGTCTGATGGCACAGTGACATCTATTATGTGCATATCTGGAGTCATGCCTGACCAGCAGCATCCAAAGGGAAACAGCACTATTCAGCTTTTCATCTGGGAAGCTGTGTGATCATGCAACTGAGTTTTGCTTTGTGCATGCACCAGACTCTAGCAAGCAGATGTAAACAAACCATTAACAATTCGTGTTCATTATGGCTTCAACACTCACCATGGTTGGTTCATCAAAGAATCATTCAAATACATTATCGGAGGAAGAGAGGAAACAAAACAGAGCCAGAGAAGACACAAGAGTCAAGATAAGATTGTTCTTTTATTGTCTGGAGATTGGAGAAGGTTGAACAGATATTTGCAAAGCACAAGAAATTAACTTTTTTCTTAGAAATGGTAAAAACAATGTCCCAGATGCTCTCAAAATGTAGTAATTGTGCAACGTGACATTGCTGTGGTTAGTGAGGGAATAGTTTACATGCATACACACATAAACAGATCTGCATGGAATCATGTTTTGCCAAGTTGTGCGTCTCATGATGGCAAAACATCTTCATCAGGTTTCATATCAATCAGCTCTAAGGCAGCAATATCTATCTACCAGTGCATTTGTTGTTTTGATGATCCCTTTAATCGTGTTCTGCACTTACTTTATCAAATGCTCACAAAACACACAAAAATGGACAAACCTTGAAAATGTAATGAGAACGATCTTTTGCTTCTTTTCTTGGCCCGGGGCACAGCAAATCTTTTCAAATATATTGTGGACAATATTCTGACTCAGTTTATGTCTAGATTATCACAATAATATAACACACTGCTTAAAGTCAGAGGAGGTTGTTTTGTGGATGGGGGTCTGGTTCAGATTTTTAGAAATCATTCTTCTCTGAGCTGTTAAGTGCACCTTTGCAGCTCTGAGAAACTGCACTCAGAAAGTGATTTTAGAAAAATTTAGGCCAGAAAATCCAGTTTTCTTCCAGTGCAACCATTAGTACACATAAATCCGACTTAATTAGTTATTCTTGCCATACGAACATTTCAACCAAAGTTTACAGTGTGACCGTTTTAAGAGAAAATAAATCTCATAATCAGCTTTTTAAAACCTATCCAGCGTATAAAATGTATCTCAATCGGAGTGTAAATCTTCCAAATTTACCAAAATCTTATCAAGGACCGTACATTCAGATAGACAGCATCATATGTACACCTGGAAAATACATAAATAACATTACGTGGGACAGAACTGAAGCTTTCATATTTACAGTTCAACACGGCAATGAAGCGTAACTAATGTTGCATTTAATGATGATTCGATCATCATAGTGGAGCCGTAAAAGGACCAAAGGAAAGGGAATGGATAAGACTTTCTTAGAATAAGCTCAGCTGATGGATGAGTGGTTAGGAGGTGATGAAACCTTTTTATCATCCTTTTTATCATCATGATACAGTGAAGATATTAAAGAGGAGTGTCACAGGGAGACAGTTTGAGGAAAGACAAAATGAAGATGGCGTTTAAAGAACAGGAAATGAGCTGATTGGCTTAAACAGGCAGGAAGGTCATTGACTAGAGAAGTAACGTCTAAATGGAGTACAGAGTGAGTCTGAAGAGAGCAAGAAAGGAAGGCATGAAGCCTGGGATGGGAGCTGGTGAGAACACATTAAACTTTGGATAACTTTTATCCAATCCAAAATTCAGTGTATTTTTTCCTCACTGTGTGGCTCACACTGTTTCTGTCTGCGAGGTGTATGGCTTTACATGCACACAAGCAAACTCCATTCCACAACAACATGACAGCAGAATATGATGGAAGTGTTTGGTGCTTGTCTGTGCAGTAAGCCTATTGCATGCAAAGCCAGAAACAGAAGCAATGTGTAGATGCTTCTTCACTGCTCTGATCATCTGTAACCGGAGTATTCAGACTTTGAGCAGAAATTAGTCATTTAGGGCTGCAGGCAAATGCTGTCTTGCTTTATTATTTTTTATTAGTAGTAGAGTGGTAGAAGTCAAAACCTTTATACTTATGAAAAACTATTGTTGTCAGACAATAGAGATATTATGAGGGAGTTTGCAGTCAGTAACAGAGGCACAAACAACACACAATTTATTTTAAAAACTACAGTAAAACCTACTTAACATAGTCTTGGTGTGTCTATGAACCAGGACAAGCTCCCTTCTGTTTGAATCATTTAAGGAATATAACTAAAATGATGCCTATCATTCCCCAGTGGAGAGGGAAACGGTTGTCTGTGCTTTCATTTGATCAATCTGGATTACTAAATTTGCTTTGGCAGTGTCTTAGCAGTCCATCGCTGGCCCGCCTATAAATCATACAGAATACTGCTACCAAGCTGTTGAGAAAGACATCAAAAAGGTCTTTATTTATTTTATTAGTTTCATTGGCTCCCCTTCAGGTTTAGAGTGTAGTTTAAAATCCTGACTAGAGTTTTCAGTTTTCCATGGTCAAACTTAGATATGTGAGAAAGAACTCTCTTTAAGCTCTACAGGCATTGTGGACCCGTAAAAAAGCAGCTTTGGTGTACCTGTCTCTGGTTCGTTTTATTCTTACTCTTATTTCATGTCTGGCTTTGCTTTTTATGATTTGCTTTTAATCATTCTGCCATCATTTCGAAGCATTTGTGTTGCTAGATCGAGCAGCCATTTTCTCTTTCTTCAGTGGAAATTACCTGTCCACTTTTGGCTATGATATATTACCTCTTTCTTGGACATAACTGAAGGAAAAGAAAAATAAACATTTGCAGGTAGGTCCAACTTGAGAAAAATCTCTCAACAATTCAGGAAAATGTTATAAAAACAATCTGAATCAAACACATATGTGTGGTAAATAATAAGATACATATATTTTACAGATTATACATGTTAAAATACAACATTAACAATGCAAGTAAAACGTAATCCGCCGAGTCTCTGAGTGGATGACCCACTGACAGAGTGAATTTTGGTTGAAGCAGCATCTTGTGGTTAGAAGTTTGTGTGTTGGAGCATCACGGAGTCCTAACAGTGAAATGCAAATGCTTTAAAGCCATTAAAGCGCTGACTTGGACGATGCATTTGTAGGCAAACCAACACTCCTTCTCTACATCTTTCTCCATCGGTGAGTCCAGTAATCATCTTTGTGCCTGTGATCCTGATGGTGAGAGGGAGGGAAGCTGTACTGCGGGGAGGTCTGTCCGTGTCCAGAGCTTTGCTATTAGGCTTCGCAGGGCTTCAAAGCCCCTGGAGATGGAGAGGATGGAAAGATTGGGGGGAGGGATGCCTTCTACTTCATCCATCGACTGCAGGGAGCGAGATGGTGCTAAAAGGCGGAGACGTGGCAGAAATGAGCCAGTGTGTGTTCGCGCGTGTGTGATGAAATGAAAGAGTGTGCCTTACAAACCTTTGGTCTGCGTATATTCTGCTTGGCTCTGTTGGTTGTAAGGGTTGGGGTGGAGATTGGAGGAAATGATCAAAGAGAAGGAGAGCAGCAAAACCTGGACGTAAAAGCAGGCGGCAGAACGGAAAGAGGCCAAGCGTGGCAAACACAAATGAGACGGAAATGAATGGACACACAGGGACAAAAATGAAAAGGACTTATCAGATATGACCTACATAACATGTTGCTAAAAAGATGAGCTCAGGTGCCGTACGAACATTGACTCGTTTCAAATCTTAAAGGTAAAAATAGACGCTTTGTAGTAAGAACCCAGGCAGTGTTTTAATGATGCATCCGGAGCTGCAGTGTCTATCAAATATCTGCTACACATGCATTTGTTGTGAGAAATGATGAAGCTCGTCTAAATAAATTTTCGGTGGTACGAATTCTCACCAAAATGCAGGTTCCTCTGTTTGTTGCTTTGCTGGAGCTATTAGGAAAGAGAGCCTGTAGCTGGCTAAGCTGCTCCAGCAGAGCGCTGCAACACAGAGACAGACGAGAGATAAAAGACATTATGTGACAGCACGAGGGCCCACAGATGAAAAAGGAGATCTTTTTCTCGGCATTTGTGATCTTTGGCAACTGAAGCAAGAGGAAAAGGAACTGCATGCAACAAGGAGAGAGTACCTAACTTGTTTCTACTTCTGAAGCACCTGGGAAAAAAAGCCACCTAAGTCAGGAAACACTTCTGTGTAAATTTCTACTCTGGTAATTTCACACTGATATAGACAGAACAACTGGGAAATCTTCCTATGCTGACTTGAAGCAATCTGATGAGAGCCCGAGGCCATGTGAGCGTAGATAAACAAAACAGTGACTGACATGATACAAGTCATCGCAAGGTGACAAAACAAATAAGGGATCACCTCAAACGGGTATGAAAAAATCTGATCTTAGAGCGATATGATTGGGATACGATGGAGAACAAAAATGAGATGTTAAAATGATTCAAGCATGTCCTCCAAAGTTTTTCAGTCAGGCTTCTTTCCTGAAAAACTGATTAATCAAGATTTAGATGACCCAATAAGATGAGCCTGGAATGTGCATTTTTCTAGACTCCATCTAGAACAGGGGCAAAAGCTTGTTGTAAGTTTTGCCCAAACATAATGATCCATCAATCTGATTTACCCAAAACCTGCAGGATAGCTTCAATTTAAATCATCCACCATGTTTTCATGGATTAAAGAGTTGTTGTGTGCCAACTATTGCACTGGACTCCCAAAAACGGACCCTTGCTGATGTAACAGGACCGCTTATGTTGCCGTGTCATCCGCTGCTAGAGTACAAAGGTAAGTTGCATTGACGACTTGTCTGAAATAAGTTTTACTGAACCTGCTGATACAGACCGAACAATTTAAATATGATTGAAGCCTGGAACGGTACACATCATTCACATCTCATAAACCTTCGCTTTCAAACTATGAGGGTTTGGGGTTTTTTATTGTTTAGTTGCATATATTGTGTGTTTGTTTCTGCTGTGATGTTTTGGGGAGTATTTGTACGTTCCCCTGGCTGAGCAGCAGGCCTGGGGCATGGCAGTATGCCTGCACTCAACTTTTATAATCATCAGTATTTAGTATTTAAGGACTGGTATCACATTCAATCTTTCTGGGTCGGCATTTTCGGGTCCCGGTTCAATCAAAAACATGACATGAGTGTTAAATGTGTGGGCCCTTGGGCAGTAGACTGTGTAAAATACATATTTATTTCTCACATTCAGCCCACGGGACATCTGGTAGCCAACAGGTTAATATAAAAAATTCTATGCAATGAGTCAAAATGATCATGTATATTTGATTTCAAAATTATCAAAGCCAAGATGATGATGCATTGAAACATAATTCTACAAATCAGAACATACAAAGATCTGTCATTAGGAGTGTCAGGTATTTATCAGGCAAAAGAAATGGAATATTTTGGTCTGTTCTAAATGACATA
>JBBDHI010000008.1:10664350-10690591 GCA_037177115.1 Craterocephalus stercusmuscarum
CTCTATAAGCAGTTCATATATGACATATTTACACAAGTATTAACAAAAATACATACATATATTAAACACAGGTGTATGTATGAACTAATTTACACAACTGTTTATGATATACAGCAGGATATGTGTATGTATACATACTTAAACATGTAGATACACAGTTTAATTAGTAGACTTTCTGTTTCATAGATGCTTTTATTGTAAACTTTTTTTTGCCAATATTTAATTAGATGCAAGCAAATTTTTTGTGTTGGTTAAGATCTGTTTTTCTTTTTTTTGACAACTCTTATGAATGAATGAGTGCATCGAATTTAATTTTACTGTATCTATTCTGCAAAGGCAGACCTTTCATTGGCTTGTTCAGACTCAGTACTGCTTCTCTCTCAGAGTTATTTTCAGGACTGTTGGATTTCTCAGTGGTTATTGATGTATTTCTCTCAGACAGGGGATGAAAATATGCATCCATCCCCTGCTCTATGAATTATTCAGCTTGCAATCTAGTGGTCAATACCACACATAAGATTGGTTGCATCTTTGAGGGTATTGGACAGGGCAGCCTCCTCATACCCCCGCCCTTTCTTCTCCATCTCCTCCCCTCAGATCTCTACACTTCCTCCCTTTTTAGGCTCCCTTCGTCTAATGTGTCTCCTTGCTCACCACTCCCTTCCTGTCTTCACTATCTCCCAAACCCTCCATCCATCCTCTGTCCTCTTCTTGCATCTATTCAGTTCTTAATAACTCCATTTATCAAAGAGCACAAATACTTTTTCCCTGTTTGTTGCACTTCTGGTTTTTCCTTTTGTCAGCTTTCTGGAAGCCTCTCACCTTTCTGTTCTGCTCTACTTCTTGCTACTTGTCGGGTACTCTTGTATTCCAGCTGCTTTTCATTGATTAGCCATCAGCATTATTCCTGGCTGCCCAAAGACATGTAGAAAAGGTGTTTAGTGAGGCTCTCCAGTGCAGGCCATAAAGTGCAGCAGTACAGTGCACTATAAGCATTTTGACAATGTTTAATTCGCAAAGGGATAGTAACCTATTTATTTCATGCTGCTGCTGCATTGTAACTTTTTTTGTCTCTTTTCTCCAGCCCCACTGGTAGCTATGCATCATCCGCAGAGCTCAGTCGTTGCAGCAGCCAGCTGAGTGAGGAGGACTACGGCGGTGAGTACGGAGAAAGAGACCCTTATGATGAGAATGACTCCTACCACTCCTGCCACTCCTCAGTAAGCTACAGTAAAGGCTCTCCAGACTGGGATCCTGATGAGACTCAGGGGGGGTACAGCGATGAGTGCGGCTACAGCAAAGATGGAGGAGAAGAGGTTGCTCTGTATGAGGGTGATGATGGTGGACTGTATGAGGAAGAGGAAGAGGGCCTCTATGAGGATGAGGAGATGATGTATGATGATGAGGATTTGTATAATTTGGACGGGACCCTAAGTGAAGACATGGAGCCCCCATTCACTCCAACTCCAACATCAACTGCCCCCCCAACACTGGATGCATCGAGCTCCAGACCTCCTCTAGAGAAACAGTCCTCCTTACACCAACAGCAGCCTCCTGCTCAATCATCCAACCAGGCTCATCCTCCTGGCATGGCTCCCACAGCGCAGCCCCCCTCCGGGCCACAAGCAGCCCAGCCTTCAAAGCAAACACAACCCCAAACTCAGCCTCAACCGCAGCCCGCCCCGTCCGCTAATTCCTTCTTCTCGATGGCCAAACCTTTAACAGCTGCAGTCACAGGCCTGGCTTCTTCTTTCCTGTCTTCAGTTCCCACTGCCCCGCCTGGCCAGTCTCACGCTCCAGCCTCAGCTGTATCCCAACAACACCAGTCTGCTGCATCAAACTCCGTCCCTCCATCCCACCCAGCTACCTTAGCCAACTCAACTTCCCAGCCACCCTCCACCACCACAGGCTCTTCCTCCCAGCAGACCCCATCCCTGACATCACCTCAGTCCCATGTAAATGATCCCACCGCCACACCATCAGCTGCTCCTGAGGACCAGCCTCCCCAGTTGGAGGAAGAAATGTGGTTAGAAGATGAGATGATGAAAGAGAAAGAGGCCAGGACGCCCCCTGTTCAGCAGGAGGAGACGCTTCCGATGGAGCAGATAGAGGAGACGTTTGAAGAGAGCAGACCGCCGACGCCAGAGGAGCAGAAAGAGATGCCACCTGAGAGGTAGGATGGTAGGCTGAAAGGGAATGAGATCAATGAAGTGAATCATCAACAAAAATAGACTTCAGAAGAATCGATAAGTCACAGTTTGTAGAAGCGTATCAGCTGAATACATTTTAGTTTGAAAAACAATATTTATTTCAGTCCTCCAGTTCCAGAGGAACCCAAAGAGCCAGTCGACCCAGCAGTGAGAGCCAAAGAGAACTGGTTAAGGCTTTACAATAAGGTCTTAGAACAGCTGCGGGAGGTAAGCGCACCAGTTAATCCCAGTCCCAGTATTGCTCTTTCCTCACTTCAAATACTCGCCCAGTATGTGCTGAGATCTGTAGGCCTGACTCAGCTCCACCATGTCATCTAAAACAAATATCCGAGTTCAAGAGATTCTAAAAGCGTCGACCAACGCTTTGAAATATACATGTGTTGTGCATTATTGATGTGCAGACAGGGCACATACAGTAACTTCCTGAGTTCTGTTTGGACTGCGTCTCCTGCAAGTCACCAAAAAGCAGACTTAATGTGTTTTATCTTCTATAATTGATACTCCTCGGTTTTCTAAAAATGGAAATACTTGTCAGACAGCCCCACTTTCTATTTTAGTTTGGACGAAGCACCACATCACTGCTTGATAAAACTGCTTGATTTATTTGGACACATTTAGTTTTGCTTGGTCAGTTTTCACCTGCATATTTTTTATGTTTTTTTTTCATTGCTTTTGAATTCAGTTGTGCAAAAAATTAATCACTTGCTTCAATGTTTATGTTGATGTATGTCACGTTCTGTTTTTGTACATTTGGCTTCCTTTCCCCTGTCTGTATTTTTTTTTGTTTGTTTTGTGCCGACCCACTTTGTTTTCTTTCCAGTTTCATGTCATTTCCATAGTGACACTCGCATGCACTTTGCTCGGCCATCATTGGAGCATGCAGACAGGTAGGTACAGCCTGAATGGTTACTTGGGAGAAAGAAGGAGATGCATTTGGTTGAAATTCTCACTGTCCAATAGCAGACACCTTCATATTGTTGTTCATCTTCATATCAATTTGATCTATTATTTTGCAAGAGCTGTGCACCATTTACACACTGGAGTATTCCTAGTTCTCTGGAAATATATCTTAATTTAAATCTTGAAATGTTATGGTAGTGAAATTTATTAGGGCCACATTATTTCATAAGCTTTATATTTTTCTAGCTTGTACAAATTGTGCAGATTTTTTATTCTTTCTCACACAATAAATTACCAATTGGATTTGATAAGAGCCTGATAAAACAGATTTGTAGTAATATGACTTTTTACTCTATGTAGCCCTATTTATAAAGTATATATCGGGTCTGGAAATAACAAACAGAAGATGGATCTTTTAATCTTCTAACACTGCTCTTTCTCTCTCAGGCTCGCGGAGAGACATCCAGCTCGCTATGGTTTGGTAAAGGAGGGTGAGTATTGTCCAATCATTTTCTGTCTCAAATGAACTGTGTTCATCATAAAATAACTCCGGAAATTAAATTCTGTCTAAATGAAAAACTCTTGTTTTTGTCAGGGGAAATCTGCTACCATTGCTTTATAAGTCTGGGACTCCTCTGTTCTGTTCTCTTTTTATTTACTGACGGTGTTCAATGAATGGCACTGGGCTGCCCTGACTTAGCTTGCAGGTCATTGCAGATGAGCCAGATGTCAGAGCAGGATGGGCTGTGCATATTGAAGAAGTGCTAATTTAGCCAAATTAAAAAACAAGCAGATATACCAAGGACTTTGGAGTGTTATGAATTATATTTAAGAGGATGCATCATGAGTAATTCAGCTTTCCAATAAGTCCTTGAGAAGTCCTTGAGTGGCTTATAATTAGGAACAATGATTATAAAATACAAGTAAGTAAAGTGTATTTGTATTGTAATGTTTACAGACAGTCGTCACCAAGTGCTTCACAGAGGAGGTAGTCAACAAAATTCACAACAAAATTTTAGAAATGCACAAGATGAAATCCAGAAAAATCCAGAAAATAGAACAGAAAATGAAGAATCTGTTAGAAATATGTCTTCAACTGCTATTCACTGAGACCCAACTGCATAAAGATAGGGCCAGGTTGTCAGGCTTGCAAGATTTCACGGTTAGACGTTTTGATGTTATGCATGTTAGATCAGATATAAATAGCAATGAGCACATAAATGAGTGTATAATGGTTCAAACTTGTCTTCTTCAGAATGGGAGGGGCATTGTACAGTATTGACAGCATGCCTGACCTTCGAAAGAGGAAAGCCATTCCTCTTGTCAGAGATCTGGTGAGAAATACCATAAATGCAATAACATACACTATTATATTACAGACTTGTTAGGGGGGCTATGGTTATGGGTTTTCTGCTTATTTTATTGGCCTATTTTCTGTTAACCATGTTTAATAGTTGGCTCCCACAACTGAACATGATATTAATAACATATTAATTGTTTGCACATCTACAGTGCCGATATAATTTAAATAATCAGTGTAATTACATAGTTCTCTTATAAAGGTTAGACTATGCCTGTCAGATTTTCATTCATAAAGATTCGAAAACCTTGTTTGAGATTTCTTTCTGTGATTCTTGTCTCCTTTAACTCTCCCCCTGTGATCCATCATGGCCTGGCTTTATTAGGCGATGGTCAGTATCTCTTTATCCGCAAATTAAATCAGATGGAGCTCCAAACTCTAGTTTACATTCAGACTTTAACAGTTTGCCCTCTGCTTTTCAGTCGCTGGTGCAAAACTCTCGTAAAGCTGGAATCACCTCCGCCATGGCTTCCACCACTCTTGGCAATGAGGAGCTGGTGGGTTTACGTCTTTGGTTTACTTGCTCAGCTTTCCCCACCATGTAATAACTGCTGAAATATAACTTTCCTTTGTTTTCACCGTGACATTTACAGAAGAGTCATGTTTATAAGAAGACCCTGCAGGCTCTGATCTACCCCATCTCCTCCACTACTCCACACAACTTTGAGGTGTGGACGGCCACCACCCCTACCTACTGCTACGAATGCGAGGGGCTACTTTGGGGAATTGCTCGCCAAGGCATGCGCTGCTCCGAGTGTGGCGTCAAATGTCACGAAAAGTGCCAGGATCTGCTCAATGCAGACTGTCTGCAGAGTAAGGGGATGCTGATTTGAACACAAACATATACTCACCTTCAGTAGAGTGCACATGCGCCCTGTCCCACACAGAAACTATTTTAGCTCCTCCTCTGTATCCTTCGGCCAGATAGACATCCTATTATTCTTGTCCTCTATCCACTTTCACTTTCTCCTCCCTCTTCCTTTCCAATTTATCTCCTGAGTAATGTGCTGTCACACCCCTGCTTCTTTCCCCTCTTTCTTCTTCCCACAGAGTTGTATCCATGGTGCTTTGACTAGTTCTGCTCCACAAGAGGTGGCTCAGTCAGTTGCCCCTCTGGCTTTAGAGTCAGCCCATGCAATGCATAATTTGCCTGTCTTCTGTGTCTAAAGTGGCACTGTCAGCTTTACCTTCAAAGCCTTTTAAATCTTAGCAGATGCTATCATGAGTTGGTTTTTCACTCTTAAAAGATGTGTTGCAGGAAAGCATGGGAGGATTTGTTCAGGTCTTTGAGCCTTAATTGCCTTTCATGTACGGTATTTAAAGACTATAAACCTATTCCTCACTTCATCCGTCTGTCTAATCAGGAGCTGCAGAGAAGAGCTCTAAGCATGGCGCCGAGGACCGGACTCAGAGCATCATCATGGTCCTAAAGGATCGTATGAAGATTAGAGAAAGGAATAAGCCTGAGATCTTCGAGCTAATCCAAGAAGTGTTTGCCCTTGACAAAACAACACATGGCACACACATGAAGCAGATCAAGCAGAGCGTCCTTGATGGAACCTCAAAATGGTCAGCCAAGATCAGCATCACAGGTAGCTTTACATTTAGCTTGTTTTTTATTCCTTGCATGGATCAAACCATTTTTACCACAGAAACAGATTCTGCAATAATGTTGTTCTTTAGTTATGATGAGCACAAAGATTGGCTCGGATTTCAGGATAATCTTTATTGAAACATCTCTCGGTCTGTTATCTTCAGTGGTATGTGCCCAGGGCCTTCAGGCTAAAGATAAAACAGGCTCCAGTGACCCTTATGTAACTGTCCAAGTTGGGAAGACGAAGAAAAGAACCAAAACCATTTACGGCAACCTCAATCCTGTCTGGGAGGAGAACTTTCATTTGTGAGTATAGTAGAAAGCTGTTAACAGCTTTTAATTTCGACTTCTTGTATCTTGTCAGTGTAATGGAGGCGGTTTAAATTACATTAATGATCTTAAAACCTGTCATTTAATCTTCCCAAATGTTATTACACATCATCTCTAGAAATGTATGTAGTACTAAGTATTATCCCTCAGTTCTCTCTACCATTATGTTCTATTTCCCTGCATTCCAGCTGTGAACTAATTATGTTTTCTGATACTTTCTGTCTCCTTCTCATCCAGTGAATGCCACAACTCTTCTGACCGCATCAAGGTTCGCGTGTGGGACGAAGATGACGACATCAAGTCTCGTGTGAAGCAGAGGTTCAAGCGTGAGAGCGACGACTTCCTGGGTCAAACCATCATCGAAGTGCGCACTCTGAGCGGGGAGATGGACGTTTGGTACAACCTGGGTGGGTACTGATAGACAACACAAAAGGCAATGGGGAAAAAGACATGGATGAGAGGAGCAGCTATTCACACAGAGATAAGAGCACAGGAAACGGATCATTGTAGTGCTCATCTGTGGCAGATAGGGTAGATTTCATCAAACTAAGATGGTGTGTTTGTTTTACTTTTGTGTGACAGACAAGAGAACGGATAAGTCTGCTGTGTCGGGAGCCATCCGGATGCACATAAGTGTGGAGATCAAGGGAGAGGAGACAGTGGCTCCTTATCATGTCCAATACACCTGTCTGCATGAGGTCAGCCTGACTAAACACAGAAAGGGAAATATAGCCACCATATTTACATAAAGTTTTGAACCATTAGTAATTGTTAAGTTAAATTGTTAAATAGACCACCTGGATATAGGATGGACATGCTCTGTACAGTGCAACACATCTACACATAATTAGGAGTTCTCAAATATATTTAATATGTCCTTCATATCACTAATACACAAAGTGCTACAGCTTGAAATATTAATGACTTCCTAAAACAGATAATTGTATGTACCTTTGTGTGTTTAGCATCTGTTCCAGTACACCACAGAGGAACAAAATGGTGGCGTTATAAAGATTCCTGATGCCAAAGGAGATGACGCCTGGAAGGTCTACTTCGAGGAGACTGCCCAGGAGATTGTGGATGAGTTTGCCATGAGATACGGAGTAGAGTCCATCTACCAGGCCATGACGTCAGTATTGCAACTTTTACTCTGAATATCAGACTTAGGATTATTGGAAGGTTCAGCAAATCTTAAATGAAAAGCTTAGGAGTTATTCCTCTTGCTATTAAATGGCTTTATGAATCAAACTGTTAAATACTGACTGTATATTTGATGTATTCATGAATACAAGAGCCAACGGATGCAAGAAATTAATAAATGTTCTCATTGTCATTTCTTCCCAACAGCCACTTTGCCTGCTTGTCATCTAAGTATATGTGCCCTGGAGTTCCAGCCGTGATGAGCACCCTGCTTGCCAACATTAATGCTTACTATGCCCACACCACACAGTCCTCCAACAATGTTTCCGCCTCAGACAGATTTGCTGCATCAAACTTCGGCGTGAGTCCCAGAAAAATGACTCCAAGAATTATGTGATGTCTGAAAAACACCAATACTGCTCTTTAACCATCTCAGAAATGTCTAGGCTTGATCCCTCTGGGGCGGCAGATGAGAGCTGAACGTCTCTTGCCTACTTTCTCAGAGTTTCAAGTGGGCTTGACTGATAAAGTGGTGATAAATGATTTTGTCCGCTCTGTTGTGTTTCTGATCTGTATTTTAATTTTATTACCTTTGTAGAAGGAGAGGTTTGTCAAGCTACTGGATCAGCTGCACAACTCCCTGAGGATCGACCTGTCAATGTATCGGGTAATTACTGCTGATTCAGATTTACATACAGCTTAAACTGTCTCCTGAGTGCTGTAGATTTTCTCTCCCCCGCTGACTTCTTCTGCATAAGCTGTTTTTGTGTGCACATGTGCAGAGTCCTTCCTTGTCATCTGTTTTGGGACTGTGATTAAACAGTGTGAAATCGTTTTTGAGGCTGTTGTAGTTTCTCATGTTTCAATGTGTCTGTGTTTGCTTCAGAATAACTTCCCTGCAAGCAGTCCTGAAAGATTACAAGACCTCAAGTCTACCGTTGACCTTCTGACCAGCATCACGTTCTTCAGGATGAAGGTTAGACTGAATAGTAGAAAGATTCCTTTCTTTTCTTTTATCCACACTTAAATTGTTTAAACTTGTGTTTTGTTTTTTGTTTTTTTTTGCAACTCACGTAGTCAGTGGTTAAATTCCCAGTGAGCTTCCCACCTGCTGTCACAATGTGCATCTCACAGAGTAAGTGTTATTTGTGTTCAGGTTCAGGAGCTGCAGAGTCCCCCCAGGGCAAGTCAGGTGGTGAAAGACTGTGTAAAAGCCTGTCTCAACTCCACCTATGAGTACATTTTTAACAACTGCCATGATCTCTACAACAGGGAATATCAGACAGACCCGGTGAGTTTACCCATGTAAATCCACGTGCAAAGAAAATCTAAATAGATGCAGCTTTTCAAAAATTGATTCCACTTTTTTTTTTTTTCTTCATTGTAGTCAAAAGCCGTCCCTCCAGATGAGCAGGGTCCGAGTGTCAAAAACCTGGACTTCTGGTCAAAACTAATCACCCTCATTGTTTCCATCATAGAAGAGGATAAAAACTCATACACCCCTTGCCTTAATCAGTGAGTGTGTGTTACAATAGCATTGCTCCAGGAGGAGAGGGGAGGGGGGGCTTAATCAAATATTTGTGATAATGAATTTAAATGAGCCTGTGGGCTTTTTAAAACAAGGAGGATAATAGCATCTTGCAAACTATTTTCTCAAGAGGATTTTTATTTCTGTGGCTGCTGGAAAAACGATGGACTATGGGAGTGCTGGCGGGGTTATATAAAAATGAGCTTCTTGTTAAATAATACAGCACTATGACTAGATACAGAGCTGGATTTAAGCCTGAGTGCTGCTGTGTCTCTCACAGGTTTCCCCAAGAACTCAATGTGGGTAAAATCAGCGCTGAAGTCATGTGGAACATGTTTGCTCAAGATATGAAATACGCCATGGAGGGTAAGTCTGTCTCCCAGAGGCTGGATCATAAGAGTTTGTTTGTGTTCTTAAAAATTTGATGGAGAAATGGAAGGAGCGCGGGGAGGGAGTTTCCTAATCCTTTTCTCTTTGATATTCAGAGCATGAGAAGCAGCGGTTGTGTAAAAGTGCAGACTACATGAATTTGCACTTCAAGGTGAAGTGGCTCTATAATGAGTACTGCAAGGAGCTGCCTACCTTCCAGAAGCACGTACCTGAATATCCTGCGTGAGTTTTTTCTGTATAACTGTACACCTTTCCTGTTGTGTTCACCTCTGTGACATAAGCATTGATTTTATCTGTTCATTCTTTGTTTACAGCTGGTTTGAGCCATTTGTCGTCATGTGGTTGGAGGAGAACGAGGAAGTGTCCAGAGATTTTCTCCATGGGGCTTTGGAGAGGGATAAGAAAGACGGGGTACCTGTTGTCATCTCAGTTTGAACAATGATTGTTAATTATTGTGGGTTTTTTTTAGATATTTCAGGTTGATGGTGACATCTGTTGCTTGTATCTCTGCAAATATAGAAAAATTAAACAATAAGTAAGACAATTTGGAAACATTGAGGGTCACAAAATGATATTTCAGCAATTTTCTGACATTAAAAATGTATCTATAGAATAGAAAAGAGCCAGGTGTTCATGAAAGAGTAGAGTTTAATCTAATTCTGCTGAGACAGCGCTGGAATACGTTCTGGAATATGTGATCTCCACCCTGCAGCTCCCCCCATTCCCCACCCACACACACACAGACACACACACACAAAATGTATTCATACTTTTTCTTAAGCAAATCCATTTCTATGACTCAGCATATTCCAAGCTGTGAAGAGCGGCTTGAAGGCCTCAAGGCAATCAATGAGGACTTAAATATCAAAGGTGTACGGAAAGGAGAAAAAAAAGTGCCGTGGAAAAGTGCAGATGCTACTGCACAAGCTGACATACCACGCATCGTCTCGCACTCTGGGCCTCACTCACGCCTACACACCCGCACAGCAAGCGGGTCGATACAAAGCAGCTGAACACTCTCCCAGCTCGTGTGTCAGGGTTCCTTTGGGTCCAATTACTGTAGCCAGAAGCAGCTTCTGCCTTCCTGTGTCAGCTGAATGGTGGCCCCCAGACTCAGTCACATGCCGTAACACTATTCAACTGTGGATTAGTGGCCGGGCTGCTTATTAGGGCACATTTCCCTATCATAACCCTCTGATCGCCTCCATTCCTCTGATCCAAATACTTTAAGATCACCTACCTCATAAGTTACAGGCCACTGACCGGGGTCAAGTTTTATAGTTCCTCTCATTGGTGGGAAATCAAACCGTACACTTCCTGTTAGATCACCATGCTGCAGCTGCAGCACCACAGAACACCTTCTCAAACTTTTCCCTTGGCTTTTCCTCTCCAGTTCCAGGTCACGTCGGAGCACGCTCTGTTCTCCTGCTCCGTGGTGGATGTGTTCTCTCAACTCAATCAGAGCTTCGAAATTATCCGCAAGCTGGAGTGTCCAGATCCTCAGATTGTTGGCAACTACATGAAGAGATTTGCCAAGGTGACCTTCACTTCCTCAAGCTCTCACATAATGTCTTTGCTTTAGTATCCACTCTAATGTGGCACTTCTCTCTCTCTTTTAGACTATCGGCAATGTCCTGCTGTCTTATGCTGATATCATTGCAAAGGACTTCCCAAATCATGTCAAGAAAGAGAAAGTGGTAGGTGGTTGAGATATTTCAAGTTGGAAAAAGCATGAAGTAGATAGAGGTTTGACACAAAAAGGTAACTGGTGGAAATTTGTGTCAAACTGCTTTTAAGCATAATGGCTGAGTCCAGAATGCAGCATTCCCAGTGAATTAGGGCTGTCTAATTAGCTGAAAGTAGAGTTTGGGAGGGCAGGGTATACCGTGCTCCCGTGGAGACTAGCACCCCCTAGAGGAAACATGATTATAGTGAACTCCAGCTTGTCCTGTCATGCATTACCAAGGGTGTTTTTCTAAAGGAGCAATTCAGAGAAAAGAAAAGTGAAACAACCTGGCATTGATTGATGAAGATGAAGAGATGGCAGCAGACATAGCGAAGGGAGAGAGAATGAGAAAGAGAGAAGATTATGAGTGGGTGTGTTTGTGTAATGATGTATTTCTTTTCCCTCCACAGCCATGTATCATAATCAATAACATCCAACAACTCAGAGTTCAGCTGGAGAAGATGTTTGAGGCCATGGGAGGCAAAAATGTGAGATTCCATACCTTTCTTTTCTCATTTCCCCCCAATATGACACCTGGTGTACTCAGAAATCTGTCTTGCTTCCAGCTTAATCTGGAGGCGAGCGACTTTCTGAAGGAGCTCCAGAACAAACTGAACAGCGTCATGGACGACCTCAGCCGCATCTTTGCCGTCAGGTGGGCGTGTCTGTTTGACTGCCTGAGACCGTCCGAACATTTCTAACCATCTCTAGCTGATTTCAAAGTCTGTTCTCATGCCGGTTCTTTTTGTGCCCCGTGGCAGTTTCCAGCCCCAGATTGAGGATAATGTCAGGCAAATGGGGGACATCCTAGCCCAGGTGAAGGGTCAAACCGTCCCAGCCAATGGCAGCGTAGTGCAGGAGGCTGACAATGTCCTGCAACCCATCATGGACTTCCTGGACAGCAAGTAATTATCTATAGCCAGTTTTGGATATAATGCATATTTAAAATTCAAGATTTCATAGGCTAAGTCCAAAGAATGTTTCAGGTGTGTGGGTTATTTACAGTTTGATGCTAGCTGGGACTGCTTCTATCGGTCTCGATATGACTTCTAATGTCCAAAAAAAACACAGTGACATTTTAAATGGGTTTGGCCGCAGACAAGGCAGCATTGTATGTGGATGTTGCTTATGTGTTTTTTTGTCTTGTTTTTATTCATAGTATTCAATTGTGTTAACCTGCATCAGGGGATGCAGCAATGAACTGTGTTCTCTGATACTGGTTCCTGATTTAATGGCCTGGATTCAGCTACAGAATCCTGTTGGTTTTTAATGCAGTCTTGCCTGAAGGGCCAAAGATCCCAGCTATTCACTGAGATTCAAATTCATCACCCTTTTATAAAAAACTATTATCTTTCTCAGCTTTAATATTTGGTATTTTATCTTCATATCATTTTTACTCATTTTGACATCAGTGTGGATTCTGTACTTGCAGTTTGTACAGTGTCTCATCTCTCATAAATAAAAATATGGGCATTTGTTCCTGTCAAGTGAGATTGTTTGTTTTTCTGTTCTTAGTTTGTCACTGTTTGCTAAGATCTGTGAGAAGACGGTCCTGAAGAGAGTGTTAAAAGAACTGTGGAAACTGGTGATGAACACAATGGAAAAAACAATTGTGCTTCCAACACTTACAGACCAGACGGTATGTCATGGAAAAAAAACCTGAAACATGTTCTCTTCCTCATTTTCATCTGTTCTGCCACTTAAACTCAATAATTCCCCTTTCTGTAATAACGTGATTCATTAACCCATCTGTCCTGCCATTTCCCCATTCTTGCTTTTGCTCTCCCTCTCTTAGGTTATTGTAAGTATGTTTGTGTAGCCTTGTAGCCTTTAAAAGCATGAAGAAACACTATTTTTAACAAAACCTTTACAACACCCTCTGTAGCCCTTATCACATTACTTCTTGATGGGTGCAGTGATTCAAAACCTGATTTAAATGGCAGCCCAGTGCACCAGAGGTAGCATATTTGCCCTGCTACATTGAGTTTGTGTTCACTACTAAAACGCTTAAACTTGAGCCCTTCCCCTCCTTAAAACTGCTCCCAAAATTCAGCTTGTTTACAGTATTCAGCTGGAAGGAATGTTCACTCCAATCATAAATGAATGGGTTTTATAGCTCTGTTCTTTTCCCAATCACTAACCTTTCACTTTGCAAATGCTGCTCACATGCTCATCCCTCAAACACCACTCGCCTCTTTTTTTCACTCTGTTCTCAAATGCCTGTCCATCTCTCTTTCACAGGGCACTCAGATGATCTTTAATGCTGCAAAGGAGCTGGGCCAGCTTTCCAAACTGAAGGTGATGAATATAGATGACGGCATCAACAATTTAAAGGCCTAAAATGTGTGGATTTCATCAACATGAAAGGCTGATTTTATTTGTACTTTTCCTGCAGGAACACATGGGCCGAGAAGAGGCCAAAGCTCTAACTCCTAAACAGTGCGCAGTCATAGAGTTAGCACTGGACACTATAAAGGTGTGATGTGTATTTTTTGCCAGAGTTTGTACTTAAGTGTGATAGATGTTAGATGTTCACACACTCAAATTGGTACTTTGATTTAATGGCTGCTTCATGTGAAAATCTAAATGTTAACATGGTGGTTTTGTGTATTAGAAGTCATATGATGGCAGTCAACAACTCATCTGAGCATGTCCAACTTAGAACTGTGACGCATCTATGAAAGTCTCCAAATTACAGCTAGGGTTTAAGTTATAACAAGCTTTAGAAACGGGTTTATCTACAGGTGTTATCAGTAGGAGTCTGTTTCTGTATTTCTTCTCTTAAAGTGAGGGTCAACCCTGTTTTGGGTTGCCACCCTCTGCACCAAACATACCGTACCACGTTTATTTTCCACACTGTGCACAGAGCCCCGTCTGTGCTCTGGAAATTCGTGATTAAAAAAAAGACAGACACTAGATTTTCCTCCCCTGCTTAGAAAAAAAAATCTTCATCAGTATCGACAGGCATTATGTCTGTCTCATCCGAGCGGCAGACAAAAGGCTTTGTTGTAACTCTAGATGAGGAGTGTAGGAAAAAGGATGGAGTAGCAGAACAGAGAGATGGAGACATATTCAGAGATCCCAAAATAGTTTTATCAGGATTCCAGTTTTGAACTGTAATACATATATTAAATATTACTTTAGATACTTAAATAAATGGATGAATTAATTCTTTATCATTTAAACACATAATGTTATCAAAGGTTTATTAATACCATGAGATAGGCTGTAAAACATTAAGGATGCACTGATTGATAAGTTCTTTGTTGATAGATCGACATGAAGATATATAATTTTGCTGATTTTGTTTTTGTCATTCGTTTTCTCTGAACATCAGGGGGCAATAAAGCAAGCAATGTAACAACAATAACGGATCAGTTAAAACTATTCTGGTCTTCGTCATGCTAACTTAAAGAGTCAAGATTATTTCATACAAATGTATCCAAAAAAAACAGTCACACAACAATGTATTGTACGACACCAGCTGGTGATGTTATAGGGGAGAAATACTCAACCAAACACAAATGTTTTAGAAGTACATTAACACAAATATTCATCTGCATTCTTAACAAGCTATGATTAGCACACACATAAACCTCAGCAGTGTTTATACTCTATATGTTTAATTTGCTGCATATAACTGGGATCGCTTGATTAGTTTCTAATTTTCCAGGGTTAAAAGTGTTTGAATTACCAGACAAGTTTCGGTCATTTCATTGCTTGCAGAATGTCATTCCTGTAGTGTGCCATAGACTGACACTGACTCAAACCACGGTTTATGTTCAACTCAGTGGGTCTTCTGTGCTCTATAACACATGTGTATCGTGTCCTGGCTGTTACGCAGCAATACTTCCATGCAGGCGGTGTGGGTCTGAAGAAGACGTTCTTGGAGAAGAGTCCGGATCTACAGTCTCTGCGCTACGCCTTGTCTCTGTACACACAGGCCACAGACAAGCTCATCAGGAAGTTTGTACTTTCACAGCACGCTCAGGGTACGACTTCAGACAGTAACAACACACACACACACTTATACTGTTGTAAGATCGATTACAATTTACACAAAGATCTTCTGAGCAATTTCAATACTTCAGTTTATACTTCTATTCAGTATGCTTCATTGAGAGAAGCTGGATTATCTGGGCTGAGTGGAATAACTTGCTCATAATGTTGCTGAAAATGTTGTAGTTATTCCTTTAGTAGCACATACCACAGGTTCAATTCAATTCACCTTTATTTGTAAAGCGCCAATTCATGACAGTGTTGTATCAGGCTGCTGATTGTCATACATTGATCCTTAAAATCTGATTTGACAACTTCATTCAGATTTTCTTCTGTCTTCTTTCAGTTCACGGAGGGAAAGGGATCAGGTACTCAGCCAATGAAGACACCCCACCGGAAAAAGGTAAATGGAAACCCTTGAATAGGACTTTTTTTGAAAGATTTAATCTCTCCCACATAACTGTAGTAAGGTAACAGAAAGCACAACACACCAACGGAGAGGTTGAATATAAATACAGCAGAGGCTTTCGATCTAGGTTGAGGGCAGAATGTGAAAGACATGATGAATAAAAGAACAGGTGATGCACATGTGATGAAGAAGCGGTGCTCATCTATTAACTTTCCCCGTTTCCTTCCGATGAACTGATATTTTTCTGCTCAAAGTCAATAGTGTCTGGAATAAAAATAGGGCTGATAACTGAGTGTGTTTTTCCAGCATCGGGAGTGGATGCAGTCGGCGAGGTGATAATGAATGTGGATATTTTACCCCAACCAAATGGAGAGCACAAGATCAGTGTGAAAGGTAAGAGCACCGGGCACACTCAGCTGTGGTATCATCTGTGGTATCGTTTCCCCTTTTTGCTCACTTAAGCTGCCGTTTTCCTCCCAGTGGTCGCTGCTAATGACCTGAAATGGAAAGCACAGGGCTTCAGGCCTTTCGTGGAAGTCTACATCATCGGCCCTCATCTCAGCGACAAGAAGAGGAAGTTTGCCACCAAGTCCAAGAACAACAGCTGGTCTCCAAAGTTCAGCGAGAGCTTCCAGTAGTGAGCATCCATCCTGCACGATCATTATGTCAGCGGTGAACAACAGAATCAGGGTCACCAGCATCTTCTGTGTCTTTTCAGCTCGCTGGGCACTGAGGTGGGACCAGAGAGCTACGAGCTGCAGGTGTGTGTAAAGGACTACTGCTTCGCTCGGGAGGACCGCACTGTGGGCATGGCCGTGCTGCAGGTGAAGGACATAGCCAACAAGGGCAGCGTCACCTGCTGGATGCCGCTGGGCAGACGAGTCCACATGGACGAGACGGGCCTGACAGTGTTACGCATCCTCTCTCAGCGCAACAACGACGACGTGGCCAAAGAGTTTGTGAAGCTTAAGTCAGACCAGCGCTCAGCTGAGGAGGGCCGAAGCTGAGGGAGGAGGAGGACGACGAAACCCGCGTGCACAAAAACAGTAGAGAGACACCAGATAGACATAGTGTTATGCACACATAGCACTCACGCCTACATAAACAACCGCGTGCAATATACAAGCACACACTTAAAAAAAAGCTCTATTGTACATATATCTGCATACATTATGCAACATTTACATCGCAATGTTTATCAATGCAAAGACGGGGAGTTATGTTTATAAAAAAGGTTTAATTTCCTTTTATTTCTGCAGCTGCCCGACTTCCGGCTCTCAGTTTAGGATCGCTGTCAGATTAGCTGGCAGTAGTCATTCACTCTTTCCTACGACACATCACACCTTTTATATTGTGTACATTTAGTTGTGATTTAATGCACTGCAGAACAACAAAACCGTGTAAATAGTCTGAGAATGACCACTTTGCACTTTTGCTTCTCTGCATCTTCAGGACAGCAGTTTTTGCCTAGCTATGCTCCGTCCGTCCGTCCGTTCGTTCGTGTCAGCTCGCCTGCCTGACTGTGTTGTTCTTCAGTGCGTCCCCCAGCCTTGTCCTTCGCGCCACATAGTCTTCCCACGGGTGACGTGTTGCGTTGAGTTGGAGTCGAAACAGATCTGAGACCGATTTCTTTTTGCCCAAAAAATTCCAAGAGATCAGTGTGAAGGAAGCAACACCACTGCTAGTTTGTGTTGTGATGTACCAATGTCCTGCATGTTGACCCCAGGAACACTGTGATTCATTTTGCTGTAACCATGGCAACCATCCCCCCTCCCACATAAAATATGGGAGCCTCCAGTATTTTATCTGTGTGAGCATGGTGCATATAACCCTGTTACAATAAGGTTTTCTAAACACGAGCTGACTCACCATCATGATCAGAGAGAGGACACGCTGACGCTGGATCAGTTCAGAGCCCAATATGAGACGCTGCGACTGCATCATGCCGCTTGAAACGGAGCAATACCCCACTGTCTCTCACCCCTAGAGTGCACATTAACTCCAAAAAGGGCTACAGGATCAGTGGACCGGGATGTCACAAACACATACGCTACGTGCTTCTGTTCGCAAACTGGCCACAAAGTTGTCCCGTGCGCCTGCTTTGCCAGAGAAACAGCGCTTCACTGCAATTCAGAAAGTCACGAATGACACTGGGAAACTGGAGGAAACCACACAAACCCCGAAAAGAAGACACGCCAACTGGCATCGCACTGACACACAGACAACTCCTGCATCTATTTAAGGCAATAGTGGTTTGTTTGTGTTCGCTGAAACATGGACAAACCCTTTGTGAACACTGCGGTGTGTTATTGTATACGTGTGTGTGTGTGTGTGTATGGGTGGATGGTTGCATCTGCAAAGTGGGCTTCTGAGATTGTGAGCAATACTTGCACACCTTAAACGTATGTGCTGTCAGTGTATAAAACGGCAGGAGCGCCGTGGAATGGGAAACCTTTTGTAAATCACTGAGATATTTTATTCGTGGACTCACAAATTCCCATTCCCATTGGAAGTGTGCACGCTTTTCCTGACATTTGCTGAGGAGAAGGAAAGTGTTTGGAATTAATATTTGCCTTTAGAAGGACCAAATTTGCAAAAGCCACAGCTCAGTTTAGTTTTTTTTTTCTTTTTTAAAGAATGAAGCCATCAAAGTCACCGCCAAGACGTCCCTCTGTTCCTTTCAGTCATGTTGATGAATCTGTTTTCCTTTAGTTGGAAAGAGGTGAGCAGACACTTGCAGCCATAGTCTGGCTCATCTTACTGTCATCAACTGGTCTGTTACTTGTTATCTTTACTCAAAACTGCTTAAACTTACCAAAAATAAAATCTGTGAATGTCATTTACCCTCAGAAAAGCCTTCTCTGTCTAATCTTAAGGACTGTAAAATCTTAAACCATAATTAGCTTCGAGAGACCAACTCATGCCTTTGATTTTGTTCAGATATGACTTGAGCCATAAGAATTATAGTCTGCTTGTTTTTTTGTGTTGATGAACGCTAGTTGTGCAGTACTAGGCAATATTTAAAGGGCAACTGCACTAATTTTACACATCAGGGTCTGGCTGATATAGAAAAGACGTGTGTGAATGTCCACCTGGCGCAGTAGGAGGTCTGATAAATGTTTTCACACTGCGTCACTTGTCAGTCATGGCTACAAGTAAGGTAAAAAAAAGAAAAAAGTGCCACAATAATCAAGACTCAAATTTTAAACATGATGCATTATGGGTAACAATTTAATGTGTGCCAGTCCATGAATTTTAGAACCTAACAAATTGGTGGTGTGCTCCTTTAACAGTACCTGCAGTCACACAGTTTTCACGTGTTCCCCTGTGAAATCTTGGGGCTTAAGATGAAAGTTGTAGCTGAAAAAGCAACTTAAGTTCAGTTTTGGTCTCGTTGGCCATCTAAGTCACCTGCCTGCACACATCTACACACCAACTTCCACTCAAGCACAAAAGCGGACATGGAAGATGACACATGCATGCACACCTACACAACTCTGTGGAGACCAATGATGCCCACTCTGTGAATAGAATCAACTACAATTGCATGATGGGAAACTTAATTGTGCCAGCACGTGTCTTTTTGATGTTACTTGACTTTTTATTTGACTTCTTACTTTCCAAAGCTATGTAATAACTCATCAGTGTTTTTCTGTTTTTAAAAAACAAAAACAAAAAAAGAATCTGTAACCAATATGAATGTAGTGTGAACACAGAACTCGCATGAGAGAATTATTTTCTACTGAGGATGTTTGTAATTTGTTTCTATTATTGATTGTTCTTAATGAGGATGAAGTGGAGCTGGAATGCAGCCTGATTGTGATCTGCTTCCTATTAAAAGGACTTTTGTGTCACAACATACATGTCTCACAATCACTGCTGTTAACGGAAAGTTTTCAGGCTCATTTCATCACAGAAACCCTACTTTAAAGACGGTACCGCATCTGAGACAGCAGGGTGTATCTAGCACAAACTTACAGCTGGAAGCAGCTTCCACCTCAGTGAACACGCAGTCCATTCCCCCACATGACCTGTGGAGGGGGAGGGGCTCGATTTCACACAAGCTTACTAATCCCAGTTGGGAAATCAAGTCTGCAATTAACCGATCACTAAGAGAGCAGTTGGGGGGTAAAGCGTGTTTAAAATAGAAGAGATGCTTCTTAGAAACATGCAAATGTATTTTCCTTCGGTTTGATTATTTATCCTACCCCCACTGATGGTCATATTCTGAACAAAGAAAAAAAACACATTTGCATCAAAGCCATGACAGAGGAAGCTTGAGAATATAAAAGCAAAGACTCATCTCTTTAAAAAGCATTTTTGCTCTTAACAAGGTTCAGATACAACCTGACCAGCACCAACTGCCCTATAAATTTACCATACAATGAATTTTTTTACCGCTAATTGTTTTCATTTCTAAAAGGGACTTGTGTACACACATACACACAAATTAGAAGTCCAGCAGTCCACCTGTTTATGCTGTATCCTACTCTTTTGATTTGCTTATGTTGTTCTCTCAAATATACCCCTGCTAAATGTCAGTAGTAGTAAAACATTTTCTATGCCTTATATTCATAATAAAACTGGTGCAGCACGCAGGATCATCTAGTTTTTTCTCCCACATGAGGTGCAGCCTCAGGCTTTGGTGCCTCTGCTGCCACCACGCGGCGCCATCGCAGCTGCTGCACATTCCTCCTTTATCAATAAAGAAGCGGGACACAGGCTCTTTTATTTTTTTACCGTAAAAAAATGAAACCAAAAACAAGACTTTATTAAAGAAGCATAAAAAATAAAACTCTTGATACATTTCTCATAACCGTCAAGTCAGCTCAAATCATACGATTATACAATTTCTCCGGCTCACGGTTAAAAGGTCCATAAACTTTCAAATAAAATATATTTCAATTTTAAAATTTCTTCAATAATTTTCTCATTTTTTTTTATAAATTGCCTATATGTAGTACACATGAAATAAGGAAAATAAAAAATGGAAAATAAAAATAAATTTGAAGTAATAAAAAGGGTCACATTATTGTCTGGGATATTTAGGTAAGCAAATAAATTGTAAAAATAAAACGTGTACAAAGTTGTATTTTTTTTTGTGTTTTTTTTTTCTTTTTTTCTTCACCTTAAAAATTATTAGCTAATGCCAGGTGGCTTGAAGACATGCAGATGGTTAACTTACAAATAATGATACATGTTCTTTAGAAACTACACTTATCTTCAATTAAGTCATTTTGTTTTTGAAAACAAAAAGATCCCGTTGATTGTATCCAGGGTATATACACACACAGGTTAGGCCTGAAACCTAGTTTGCTGACATTTTACATTTTGGTTCTGCATACAAAGATAATTAAAGCAAAAAATAGGAGAGCGGAGGCTTAAAGGGGAGTCCGTCGCCCCTTACTGACATGGCTCTCTTAGCATCCCCCTTCAAATCACAAAAAAAGGTCAGAGGTCACTGACTAGCATGCCTCAGGAAACCCTGTTTTAAAACCTTTAAAAAAAGGAATTGGGGGAGGGGGATACAATTGGCTAAAAAATAAAATAAAAAGTAGCAGTCGATCTGAAAAAATGTGTACCTTTTACAATTAAAACTACTGTACATTAACCCTAACATTCTCTCATTGGCCAGAAACATCCCGGGGCAATCCCAGGGTTTACACTGAACCCATCTGGCAAATACAACACAATTTTTTTCTTTAACATATTGGACAGTTTAAAGAGGGCTTCGAGAGCAGCCTCAACAGACTCGCACAATATCACATATCTGTCCATTCAGACACATTAGCAGCCCTGCATCTGTTTCGAGTGTGAAGGAGAAGATGCGGAAAGCAACAAAGCCCGACAGGAAGGAGGAGGGGGGGGGGGCTGCCGGTTTCCACACAACAGTCCTGCAGGGGAGGGGGACAATAAGAACGAAACAGGGCTGTCAGGTCTATAGTGCACCAGAGATGTTAGTCTGAGAAATAAATGGCCTCCCGCTAATGACTGGGTTTGTTCATCTTCATAATTCAGTAGGGAGTCGCACCAAAGCACCAAGGACTCGTCTTCACAAAGACAACCAGCTCAGCTCCCGGGCGGGCTCTCTTAAAAACTGTCCGTGTACTGCTGCGCTCAACCGGGACGGCCATAACGGAGACACCGCTGCCGTCCCGTAAGTAGCAAACAAACAGTCAAAACAGCAAATAAGTTTGACGTTATACTAACTGGAGCACCAAAGCACAACAGCAACTGCACAAGTCTTTACTCAGTTACCTCTTTTCCTATAATAAACCCTGCCGCCTGTACGGATCTGCGATAATGTCCAGGCAGGACGATACACTGACCCTACACATCAACGAAATCTAGATGAGATGACTGTGCAGGGGTGGCTGGAAAAATAATCAATAAAGCAAAACATTCTGCAGCTGCTGGGATTGAACACGGAGTGTCTGGAAGCCCTGGATGACCTAGCTACTAGCTGCCATAAAGAATAAGTTGATTCTTCCTACTTGTGTGAGCCTGAAAATGTGATTATGTGTCTGTGCAGTCGGAGGAAGCCCTTGAGAATTAAATGTGTCGTTTCTAATCAGTTGTCATGGCTTGTCTCACTCTATGAGCTGATTCCACGTGATCAAAAAGGGCCACCGACGACAAACCATCACGCCAACGTCACCCAAATCAGGTCGTATTCAAACACTAAATGAGGCAGTTACTGCAAACTCACACTGAACTTCGTTAAAAAACACAAACACAAAACAGGCGGTACCTGCCTCACTGGAGTTACTCAGTAATGCTATGAAACACAGGACAAATCTCAAAACTACTAAACCATATAGCGCACTACATTTTGCCAAGAGTCCAGCGCTATACGGGTACAACAGTGTGTCATCTGAGAGAGTGCCATACAGCTTTGCTGTTAAGAGAGGGGTGGAAGACCAAAACCTAACAAAAACATAAGAGCTGTTTTTTTTTTTCCTTTTTGTTTTTAAAAGGGGCCGGGGTTACAGTGCATGGGGATGGTGGGTGGGGGGGGTGAAAGGTTTAATTGAGCCCCTTTTTATTGTATCATGTAGGAGACGCAGTCTTCTCTCCTTAACCGTATTGAACAAAACATTCTCGTGTGACATCAGAAAAGCCCTATCTCATCCTCGAGTTCAAAATAAGTCTGTTAGCCACACACTAGACAGTCAAGAGTCAGAAACTAGTAGAAAACACAATAAGCAGCGTAACAGACACAGGATGTGAGAGGATAATGTTCTGGTGTGGATGGATCAGAGCGACGCCCGAAGGACAGAAAACAGACCCTCTCGTAGCGATGACACACTGACGCTCGGGAATATTACCGGTGGGCATTATTCTCTCACATACACACCACCACATACACGCAGAAGAAGAAAAGAAATGTAAAGGGATTGTCAGGCAAACAACCAAACGGACCACAGTCATGGTCCCTCAGCATCACTAAACCGTATTTTTGCCCTCTTATTACAAGACAATAGGAATAAATTCAACAGCCACATTCGAAACATGGAGCAGAATCATCCGAATTCATCCAACGCATTACTGAACTGACTCAAGAATTAAGAAACGTTTATTAATAGCATTCATTTGGCTTGTTTACTGATGGCTAAATTTTGTGTGGCGACAGGAAACTTGAATTCATCCTTAACAGGTACCTCGAGTGTAGTGTTACGCTAGGCGCCTGATAACATACCAACCTTTAAAAATAAAAGCTTTTCCAAGCTTAGAAAAGAAAAGAAACCTTTCCGCTTCATGTCACAAAAAATATATAGCATGAGTGATCGCGGAGGGAATTTGTTGGAAAACGGGTCGAGAGCATTAAAATTAGGAGTAGAAAAGTGCAGGCCTCATTGACAGCTTCGTCGAAAAATATCTGTAGAGTACAAAAGTGTTAAAAGGAAAGGCTGTGAGAGAGAAAGCAGGCAGAAATCTGAAGAAGCCAGAATGAAGACGTGTGGAGACGGACCGGCAGCCAGCAGCGCCGGCTGCACCGGGTCGAAATGAAGGCCTGAAGAGAGATAAGACACTAGTTTCCTTCCATAAGTCCACCGCTGAGAGACTGTCTGACCCCCAGCCGTCTGCTGACCAGTTTCAATTCACTTCCCTCTGAAAATAAGTCATTGTCATTATTATTATTGGTGTCATTAATCTTGACAGTAATCAGCAATATATCAACATCCGTATATTATCATCATCTATATTAATGCATTTATTGTGATCCATCGTGTGTTTGTGAAGGTTTATTAGTGTGAATCCTTCCATTGTCTCCACCTCTCCCATACCTTCTCACACTCCATCGATCTCTCGCATTCGCCCCCCCCCCCCCGCTCAGTTTCCCGGGGCATTAGGAGAAGATGCGAATGCACTGTGTGGTGGGAGTGTGGCAGACTGGACATTCTGGCTCGGCTGACTGGCAGATTTGCCCGGCACACTCCATGCAGAAGAGGTTGTGGCCGCAAGGCACCAGGGCTGCTGTCACCTCGCTCTCAAAGCACACAAAACAGTCCCTGTTGACCCCGGGGCTAACGCCGACCAGGCTCGCCACCCCCGGGCCAGAGCCGCCTTTCAGACGGCTCAGCATCCCGGAGTTGAGGGCCACGCCGCTGCTGCCTCCCTCGGAGTCAGTGGGCGAGCCGCCCGGCAGGGAGGAGGCCGAGCAGGAGGAGTATCCAGTGGACGAGCCGCCGGAGCTGGAGCTCGAAGCGCCAGAGAAGGAGCCGCCTCCTGTGCTGCCGGACTGCAGCCAGGAGAGCGTGCTGAGGGGGTCGCTCTGGGCCCGGCGGGCCAGCGGGTGATCCAGGGGGCCGACGCCCGCGTCCTGAGGCAGAGTGGGAGACAATCGTGGAGTAATGGCGCCGCCGCTGAGGCCGCTGCTGTTGCGCCGCAGAGGCTGCTGCTGCTGCTGGGAGGGGCCGGCCGCTTTATTGCCTGCGCCGCCGTTGACGAAAGGTGCCCAGATGTTGGAAGCGCTGAACTCAAAGCCCAGCTCATCGGAGGGCGGCAGGCCCGGGGTGGAGTCGCCCCCGAATGTGAAGCCGCCCCCAGCGCTGCTGGAGCCTGTGCTGAACGGGCTGGTGGGGCTGCCCCCCTCGGCGGCCTTCCGGGTGGTGCTGAAGCTGTCGGAGCTCATGGCACCGTTGTGCGTGTGATATGCGACGGAAGAGGACATCTTCCGGCCGGAGGAGTGGTGCATGGACATGGGAAGAGAAGGTGGCGGGGATGGGGGCGTGGGGGGCGGGGCTGAATGGTGGCTGGCGGCCCTGGACCACAGGGACGCTCCGAGGCCGGCGCTCAGCGAGCCCAGGCCCTCGAGGCTGACGTCAGTGCCGTTGGTGTGGAAGTCATTGTCTCCCTGCAGGTCTACAAAGGTTCCAGTTCGCAGCGTGATGTGAGTCTCAATCTCCTCTCGCGCTCTGTCAACGTTTTCTGGCATCCCGGTCACCTCGAACACCGGGTCCTTCTCTCGGCTGGGCGTCACAATGTAGGTGTGGGTCTGCTGCTGGATGCGCTTGATTGTTGCTCCCTTCGGTCCAACAACTAAACCAACCACCCGGTACGGGACTCTCACCTGGGCCAGAGACAGAAACGATACTTCAGCCCAAAACATTCACATTATAAGCATGTCGGAGACAAAGATGTAGTGGTTAGTTTGTTAATAAAACATGTCGTGTCTGTAGTTTCCTGCACCTGAATGGTGGTCTGCCCTGGTAAATGAGGAGGACCGGGAAGAGAGCCGCCGCCGCCGCCTCCTCCGCCTCCTGCTTTGCAGCGGGACGCCCGGATCATGGAGAAATGCTCGGCTGCAGACACAATCTCACGTTTGGCCATCTCCACATCCTCCCTGCGCCCCGTTACGATGAACACCGGATCCTCGCCTCGGACCGGAGTCTTTATGTAGGTGTTTGTTTTAGCACGCAGAGCTTTGATCTTACACCCTGGAAGATTTAGAAGCACATAAGCAACAGTTGTAACAATGACAGTAAAAATGACATTTTAAGCCAATTTGCCTGAACTCTAAAAATACATGCAGTGTGTATTGGCTTATATTTTTAAATGAGTGATTATTACATAACCACTTGACCCATTTCTTTTAGCTGGGATAGGTGTAAAATCTGTATGGTCATTTCCATGTACTTGTATAAAAATAAGCTTATGAAACTAAATGGAGGATTGCAATCACAAAATCCAGCCTTAGTGCCCCTCTACTTCCCGCTACGGTTTAATGCTCATCTTGAGACACTTAACTTCTGATCTTTGAACAGCTACTTTTCAGTTGGCATCTACTGAAATTTACATAATGGATTCAGTTACAGCATCACTGTGTGTGCCTTCTTACTTTGGGCCATGTTAAAAAGTTGATCCAAGCAGCACAGAAGAGGCAATTTGTGAAGTTTATAGCAAATATAGAAATGCAGGTGGCAGAGGCAACATAACCAACATAAAAATATTAAAGATGGGATTTGTTTCAATTCAAACAGTAAATGGGTTAACGTCCCATTAATTTATATGCAAACAGCAGTTATTTTACAACAGGGGGAGAATAATTAATCCAAATGTTTTACTCCTAAATATTTAAAGGTATCGTATCATGCTTTTAAATCCTTCTTTTTCACAAGTAAATCATTCATTTATGGTTTATATAAAGTCAA
>JBBDHI010000008.1:10709472-10723889 GCA_037177115.1 Craterocephalus stercusmuscarum
TGTTATTCTTCATTAGACAGATGTTGCTGAAATAAATGTTTTGTACATCTGTATTACAAAAGGGCATATTCTATAAATCCTTGAATGCAACATTATCCATTAAGTAGAAGAGACGTAATCAGGCACTGGTGAGTAACCATTATCAAAAACCTCCAAAGTCATAAAAATGACCAAGGCCACCCTTTTAGATTAATTTTATGTATCAACATAATAATGAGAGTGAATTTTGTTGTAGATTGTGCAGATCGACCCATTTGCCTCTTCCTCAAAATAATCAAAAAAGCTCATCAGTTAGATGGACATTGGGGAGAGGCAAGGGGTGTGTGGTAAAGAAAAGTATTAATTTCTTTTATCACAGAAACTGTCACAAACACCACCACAATCCAATTACAACTGGCCTTACAGGTTTGTGTTCAGTAAGTTAATAAAAAACAAAGGAACAAAAAAGACTAGACCCATATCACAACATGTGATATTACAGCCAGACTCTTTAGTCATTTCTAACATAACTAAGCATCTGGCACCAAAGAAAACTCCTCACTTTGTTCCTGGAATCTAAATTGTGTTGTCTTACATTAAAACAATGTAAACGAAGAGAAAAGGCATTCCAGAAGATACAAACAAAACTCTTACACCTATGTTACAAAGTAAAAAATAGAATTATTTAAAAAAACAAAACAAACAAAAAAACCAATGATATATATGGATTCTATGAAAGGAAGATCCTTATAACAGGCTCCACAATTGTTCAGTAATGTAAGGGGAGGGCAAAAACATCAAATGCTCCACACAGAGCAACCAAAACAACTAATTTAATGGCAAGAGAGGAAAGGTAGCAGTAACACGTATGTTCCCTTTCAATACTTAGTTATTTGTCAACAAGCAAGAAAAAAAAAAGAACAATAAAAAACTGCTCCGAGACTTCTGGTAATAAGTTCAAAATGCTGGAATGACATCCTCGTGTCTGATGGTAGGCTGGCTGCAGGGTTTGCACTGATCGCGTGGATGAGCACAACTGCATTCACAATGATGCAGGAAGCTACAGTCCAAAGGCAGCCTCAGAGATTGTGCTGGGCTTCTGATTCCACCTTACTGTGGATCCTGAAGAGTCCCGTTTTGAGTCCATGGGGGCCTCTCTCTGGCAGTCTTTCCATTCCACTTGCATGGCAGTGACAATTACAAACGTACAGGACTTTAAGAGACAAGACTAAAATCCGCAGGAAAAACTCGACCCATGTATGAGCAAGCAACTGAGGCACCTTTCCAGCCATTTCAATAAATTAAGCCTGGAATACCAGCATTTCAAAAAGAGGAGTCAGTTTTCTGATTGACCAGTAAGTGGTAAGTTCTGGTATCTCCAAAACCTTTGCAATTCAGCCATCGTTAGAGGGCAGTTATTTTATCAAAGCAAACATATACATGAGACCCGTTAAGGCATGATTAAACAGGTTTTGTTCAATCGTAGGATATAAATCATTCCTGTTTGCTTCTGAAGAATGTAAGACCTCTTTTACTGATGGGAATGCCAATAACTGTTCAACAATATAAATCCCACTTTTGCTCACATGAGCAATTGATCCAAAAGTGTTCTTTGATCCAAACAAGTTTTGCTCCCACTGTGTTAAGCGTTTTTACAATGTCCTACAAAAACATGATCATAAGGATATTCTTATGTCCAATTTTCACTGTCCCCAAAAAGCAGTGTCCTCAGTTCAAGGTGTTCTCACACAGAGATTAATAAATCTTCTCTTTTTGTTTCTTGTGTGCTTCTTATATTTGTATTCATCTCCAGGAATGTGGCCATCTACTGTCAGTAATGAGGTGTGTGCATGTGTTTTCCAAAAGCTGATTAACACACAATGAGATGCATGACAATGATAGATAAGGCCACGTGTTCAAAGGGCTGTACAATCAAGATGAACTGGAAGACAAAGGAAAACAAATGATTAATATTTTACAACAAAATAAAACTAAGTAAGTAATGAAAATAAAGTTGATCATATCAAAACAATAAAAAAAATTCAGTGGACTGACCAGACATTACATATGGCTCACAGGGTTGTGTCCATCACCTCCTAGAGCAGGGTGACCCCCACCTATCTGCATCTGGGGGTCCACACCTGAAACCTTGTCCTCCTCTCTTCTCTTAAGGCAGGCAGCCTTTGGGTTCAAATTACGCTCTTAAAACAAATAGAAAAAAAAAGGTAATTAAAAAACCTCAGTGATGCGTTACCTTAATCTGTAGGCCTACAAAAACATGCTGAACAGTATAAACCTGCAGATCACTGAGTTTGCAAAAGAGGTCAAACAAAAAAAAGTACAAGCAAGACAGAGGAATGAAAGTTTGGTAAGAACTGCAAGCATTTGGCAGAAAAACAGGGATATACTTCCTCAAGCCTTCTCCTTTTTTATTTTAAGCGACAGAGCCAAAGAGAGCCAAAATGGATGCTACAGAGTAAGAACAGTTGAAGAAAAGATTTTCCAACAGGTGAATCACTGTCAGCTTATGTTCAGCGAGGATAAACAGATGGCTGGTTGTCTGCATGGATCAGATCTTCTTCTACTGGCTGACCTACCTCGCACCTGCTTCTCCAGGCTCAGAATGACCTGCACAGCCTGTTGCAGGATGACAAGCTTGGTCTGGGCCTTGTCGCTCTGCAGGTGGACCTGACACATCCTGCCCAGCTCTCTGAAGGCTTCATTTATGTCACGAACCCGTACTCTCTCCCTAGCGTTGTTAGCTAGGCGGCGATCACGCTCCCTCTGCTCCTTCTCCTCAGCAGTCAGGTTCTCATCAGTCACCGAGACAAGGCTGCAGCTAGGATGAGAGGTGGGGGTTGGAGGGGCTGGTTAACAAACCCAAATCACAACCCTCACTGAACCTAGGCTTCATGTTCTCACTACCACTGCACTTTCAGCTCATACTGTAGCATTTCATCCTCTGCGCATCTTCAGTCTGTTACACATTTTTTCTTAGTTTATGTCTGAATGTGATCCTACTTTTAAGCTCTGAGCCCAAGAAGATCTCAGTGGAGCAGGACTGTGTTCCAGGAGATTAAACAAAGGTGTATAAATACATGAATAATCAAAGATGTCATATTTCCTGTGTTGGAGGTGGAGGAAGTGCAACGCTTTTGATTTAAAGCAAAGACTGGATCAAGATGCAATAATGAATGAGCGTCTCATTAAATCTAACTGACCTACAAAAATAGCTTTTGGTCATATGGGTCCAGGATGGAAGTTGAGGGGACACAGCGATCTGTCCATCAGAATGAGATAAGTTATGGGAGAGAGGAAGCAACACCCTCTGCCAAATGCAGTGCACAGAAAGAGCCACAGAGAAAAAGCTAACTTGAGAGACTGACATTCATCACGTTAAATACATCAGCGGTAGATGTATTTATCTGAATGTGAGGAGAAGTAGATCCCTGTTGCCATCTGAAAAGGAAACATGAACAGGCCAAGGGAGGGAATGGAGAAATGTAAAGAATTTCTGGAAAAATGGAAAGCAAAATAAAACAGCTGGAACATGCAGCACAAAGACACTGCAACACACATGAAGGCATGCACATATAAAACAGCTCTGCTTCCATGATGGCAAGTATAATTCAAGTAAAATATAACACAGACAAAAATGTTATGTAAAATTAATTAAAACTAACATGTTGTTTTGCAAAAGCAGGATGACGTGACAAAAAAAAAGCAGTGCAGGAAAGATGTTAATAAACCCCAGTGGTGAGGTAGGTAGACATGTAAAAGCATTTTTAGTATAGAAAGGCAAAAGCTGTAAGTGAAGCAGCAACATTAGAACCAACCATAGTCCTGCATTGGCTACCCGACAATGAGAACATTTTAGGGTGATCTGGGGAATGGGCAAGTCTGAAAACTAACACACAGCTTGATAATAGTATGTCCTTGCTTTTGGTGTGTTTCATAACAGAATGTTAAAGGAGCTATACCTGATATTTACGTCCAGCTAAAGCAGATAGTTTTTACCTTTGGCGTGACACTCTTTCTCTGCCAATGGGCTTAACTTCCTGAACTTCCAGATTCCCAGGGGAACGCTCTTACTGGCTGATCAGAATCTGGAAGTTAACTCCATTGGCAGAGAGAGAGCGTCACGCCAAAGCCATTTTTGCTAACTTAAATGACCGGATGTAAGCTCGGGTAAAGCTCCTTTAACGAATAAACAAATAAATAAGTTAGACAATATAGACATACAGAGGTTAAATCAGCTGAACTGCTGTGATTCATCATTTCATTCAGAAACATTTAATAGCAGAGCAAATGAACATGGCAGAAGCTGGACATCCAAGCTGTGTGGGAGTTTTACTTTGTACAGAGGCCCTTCCCCTCCACTTCCTTCCTCCCTGGACACCCACTGACCTCGAACTTGTTGCTCCAGGTTGAGTATAACATTAACGGCCTGTTGCAGTATGATCAATTTGGTTTGTGGTTTCTCATTGCTCAGATGAAGCTGGCACATGTTGCCCAGCTCTTTAAAAGCTTCGTTGATGTCCCGCACACGCAGCCGTTCACGGGTGTTGTTTGCCAACCTCCGCACTTTCTCCCGCTCAGCCTTAATTTCCACTGGTAGATCTTCATCATCCTCATCATCCAGACTAGGGGAGTTCATAGCAGATGAGGAGGGAGGGAAACAACAATATGGGTACAGTTCGCTTGTAACAGTGTCACAGTTTCCTAATTAATGTCTATACTCCAGAGTCATCTAATGTGATGACAAACATTGTTACAAACATGGCGATTTCAGGACTGAAGCTGGCTAATCGTGTTCAGTGCCTTGATCAGCTCTGGTTGTTGTAAAGCGCTCTATAAATAAAACTTGATTGATTGATTGATTGATACAAACAACCTGCCCTTTTCAGACTGGAGGAGCCAGAAGATCGGCTGAATGAGAGTGATTATGGAGTGCGCTATCTCGGGAATTAATTTTTGAACTATAACATTTCTGTGATCTTATAATATAATATTTAATTCAAATTAATCAAGATAATAAGACGCCAGTTTCCCTGCTAATCTTTACTCACACATCTACCTTTTACAGGTACATGACAATACACAGATTTAAGTTTTATTCACTTTATGTCCTGGTAATATTTGAGCAATTATTACCATTATCATTTCATTGTTATTACACTTTCCATGTTTAAGGTAAAAATGCAATAAAATATAAGAAAAAAGGTATACATTTGGTTATGACTGACTCCATGCATTCATAAAAGATTTTAAAAGATTTTTGACACCTTGTTCGAAGGCGAGCCTTCATGTCTTTTTTCTCGTCATCGGACTTGTCTGTAATGGAGCAGTTCTCGTCGTCCTCCCTCTCCTCCCTTTTGATAGTAGCGCCACAAGAACGATTCAGGCTCCCAGGCAGGCCTAAACAGAGTTCAGACACAAAGTTACTGACAAAATATCAAAATATTTCATAACAGTCCAAAAGTGAGAAAGTATTTACATATTGATCCATATCTCAAACAAAAATTCACACCTGTAAAGCCTTCAGGGTGAGAACCTGGGTGTGCAGATGCAGAGCTGTGTTGCACGTGTCCTCCACTAGAGGGCAGACCAGCAGAGTCCTCATGGTGGGTGGACACCTACAAAACACCAATTTATACTTACATTGGCATGAAAGCTGCTAAATGTGCAAAGCACTGAACCTGTTACTTTGACTGTTTTGTAATTATTGTTGCAGTCTTTTGTGGAAAGCTTCCCTATCACATTTCGCAGAAATCTCACCAGTCCTGGCAGGCGACTGACAAGTCCAAGTGCTGCACTGCTGAAGCCTGGAGGCAGGCCTAAACCAGCTGACAGCAGATTGTTAATTTCAGCAAGTCCAGGTCCTCCCTGTCCACTGGCGTGTCGCTGAAGAACATTGATGGCTTCATCGAGCCGGTCCTCCATTTTACTCTGCTATGGGGTGACAAGTACCATGCAAGAAGACATGCGGTGATGGATAAATGATTACGCATGTCTGATATTTGATATTTAAGATAGAAATAAGCTACTGACTGACTCACCATGGACTGCATTCCATCATCGTAGTTTGGTGAAGGTGTGGCCTGACCAGAGGACCGAGTCCACTGTGATGCAGAACCTTGCAAAAAAGAAGAAAACAAGGCATTTTTTCAACTATTTTTTTGACTAATAAAAAATTTGATTAGCAAACAGGATTCATTCTTGGTAATGGTGAACTGTTTCTGTCCTCTTTTTTAACAAAGTTATTGATACACCTGGGGACTTTCTGCGTGCACCTTCTGAGTAACAGTGGCCCCCATTCAAACGCTTAATTTGTGACACATGTTAAAAAAATGATGTGTGTGTAGGGATTATCAACAAACACAAAATATGTTTGGAAAATAACACTAGCCTCATGCAGAAAAATAATGTGTTCACACACAGCCTGGTCTGCCTTCATGCTTTGCTGCATCGTGTTAATTGTTATGTTATTATTTATTAAAGTTTTAGTCATCCCACATTCTTTACATAAGATGTCAATTTAAAATATTTAGAAGATAAAGTTGTATAATAGTTAGTTAATTAAAACAAAAAAGATCATGAAATTTGTTAATGTAAAACTCAGGACAACAATGACACTAAAGAGGTTCTAATTACATGTAGGTTGAAACCAAAACTATCAACAGAGATGTTAACAGATTTAAGTTTTACAAGTGGTGTAATTTTATAGAAAAATCTCACAGCACACCGAGGAAAAAGAAATATGATGGTCAAACTGTAACAACAAGGTCTGTCACAGGCAGAAACTTTATTACAGACATGCTGTCCAATCTCCTCTGCAGAGGCCAAAAGAGCAAAGACTGCAGATGTGGGTCAAGAGAACCAAGTGCAGCAGACAAAAGACAAATAAAAATTTGTTCCTTTAAGAATCCGACAACATGGTGCACAGCCCTCAACTCTAAGCTGATTAAGACCCTGGTACACCCACCTACAGTCTGGAGAAATCTGGTCAGAAGGTCTTTATAGACATCAAAAAGCTCTTCTTCTGATATGGGTACAAAGCCAAGCTGACAGAAGGTGCTTTGGTTAGAAAAGTCCAAAATAAAAAAAAAAGGATATTTGGCTTAAACAGAAGGCAGTTAGCTTGCCAAAGAGCTGACAAGTGCTACAAGCATGAGCGTCAACGGGAAATAGTGAGGGATGGAAGAAGTTCTTAGAGTTGTATTTCTGTAGGGAAACTGCAGATTTGGAGCAGCCATTCCTAAACATCAAGCATGAAACAAAAGTTGTAAACTATTTCTTCAGTAACCAGAAGAACAAGAAGTCCTGCTACAGATGGTGTGGAACTCACAGCCATCATCTTTTACCATGTAGGGATTCTGGGACAGACCTGGCTGCACACTACTTCTAAAAACAATAACTTATAACTATTCTCAGGATCATGAAGGTTGTCGCACTGCGTTGAGTTGGTGACTTTGTGTAACATCCATTTATAAAACTATTCAATACAATTAATAGTTTTTTCTTAGAGCATCTTTCATTCAAACTATTTAGCAGTTTATAAAAAAGTAGAATAATGGACATGAAATTCTATATCCAAAGTAAAGATGTCATTTAAAGGAGCTATACCCGATTTCACATCCGGCTAGTTTAGCTAGCGACAGCGGCTAGGTTTTTAGCTTTAGCATGACGCTCTTTCTCTGCCAATGGGATTAACTTTCGGAACGCCCGGATTCTGATCAGCCAGTGAGAGTGTTCCTCTAGGGATCTGGAAGTTAACCCCATTGGCAAAGAAAGAGCGTCACGCCAAAGCTAAAAAAATCTAGCCACTATCAGTAACTAAACTAGCCGGACGTGAAATTGGGTATAGCTCCTTTAAACTTGGAAAGACAAATCTCCAGACAGATTTCCTCATTTTACATTAACTTGTTTCACAACTTTGTTATTCCTCCAATCTTGCTGTAACAGAATTATTAGATGTGTGAAGTGTGTGGCCAGCTCATGCATGGACTCAGTGCAGAGACAAATGGGGAAGTGACCCCACCCTCCTTTTATTTTTTTCTATATTTTCCCTTCCTCTCTCATAAGTTATATTAGGGTAGTGTGTGTGTGAAAGATCAAGTGAAGGTTATGCTGTGGCTGGGGTGTTCATGTCACAATGTTTAAAGCCTATCAATAAAAAGGCTAAAATAAATTACATCTTTTTTCAATATCTGCTAAATTTAAGCCTCTACTATATTTATACTGTCTGAGCACAAGAAAGGTGTAAATTAATCTAAAATTAATCTAATCACATGTACACAGGTGACTGCTTGCATTCAGTCAAAGAAAATAGATTTTTCTCTCTTTGTGGTTTCTCTATCTAATTTCTCATCATATGAATCTGAAGTGTGGCGAGAAACACATGGGATGCTAATCAGTTATCCATGTAAACAAGCATTACAGGTAATGTTGATATGGATCATAAATGAACACAAAATTAAGACTCATGGAAATCCTAAAGTTTTAGACCATGATGTATGCCTTCCACTTTTCACAAAGCAGTTTTATTGTCATTTCAAAACAATTAGTCCAAAGTATGATTTTCAAAGATTGTCTCATGTACTTTGAAGAAGACAAAGAAAAGACTCTTTGTTGAACAAAAACATGACTTAACAGCTATCGGACCTTGAGGCCTCAAGAAAAATGATAAGTAATTCACTCACCTGATACAGCCTGAGGAGAGCCAGAGGGAGTAGACGGAGATGGAGGGAAAGTGTTACTGTTGGGGTCTGAAGGATAGATCTGGACACAGAATTTCTAATTTTTAATCTAATGATACAATTTATCCCTTTACATTAATACCACATCAGCAACATAAGCAAAAACATTTACATCCTTGTGAAGAAGAAGAATATTACTTGCCTACAACTACATAATTTAAGTACTCACAGATGCCAGGGCTTTTCCAATCTCATCACCCGAACTTCCAGGTATTGTACCCCGAGTTGCTTGAGGAATGCAAAAGAAAATGGATATTAATATTATTTTTTCATTTCATTACAATATTTGAAAACATAAACAGTATTTGTCACAAAATAAAGAATACACATTCACGGATTTACCCATAACAGTTTCAGTGCCAGCAATCGGGGGTGTGTGGCTAGGGACTCCAAAGCTGCTGGAACCAGAGTGGAAGCCAGCAGGATGAGCGCCGTTCACTTCACTGCCATGCAGGGGGTAGTTTTGAGGAGAAAGGGGCAGAGGCTGACGTTTCTTGGGGGAAAACATGCACACAAAACAGTTAAAGGAAATGTAAAAAACTGGACAGAAGCCTTCATGATCCACTGGCGGAAAAGTATGCGTGTTGACTTTAGCACTAGTGTAAAAGCAGAGCTCACCAGTCTGTCTTGGGGGTTGATGGCAGTGAATGGACCATGCTGGCTCAGATGGGGGGAGTTGCCCAGTGCGGTAGAATAACCAGGCTGAACCATCGACCCAGGAGTGCCCCAGTGATCGGAGGGTGGGTGGAGACCTTCTGTGAAAGAGCATCCAGAAGAGGAAGCAATGAGGGCGAGGGATAAGCAGCCACAGGAGGTGAGAAGACAATGAAGCCCACATGTGAGACATGTCACATTACTGTGATGACTTCATACAACCAGGATTCACTGTTCAACACCACAGCACCATGGAGGGTTCAGTGACATACAACTGAAACATCAATGATTTATCTGGACATACAATGGTTAAAAAAATAATCAGAATTTTCAGAGAAAATGTGCAAATAGCAAACTACTGCTTTTTTCTACCAAAAATGTTAAACTAAACACAAAGTACAAGGGGAACCACTGCAGGAAAATATTCTTTCAACTAACCTTGCATGTAGAACGGCGGTGGGTAAACATTTCCTGCTTTGGACACTGGGAAGCAAGAACCTTCTCGACTGAATTCCTCTCCTGTCGCCGATGCATAAACCTACAGAAAAGAAAAGTAAAGCTCTTCAGCTAAAAGCTTCAAAACCTGGTCTGATAAATGTTAACATGTTACAAGCTGCATAAAATAACTTGTTGCAAATATGACTTGTTGCACATTAGAAAAACATTTCTTTTAAGATAATTAACTTTATCTAATAAATCCTGTTTAGTTCAAAGGCCAGGTCAAGCCAGATTTATACACATTTATTTAAAATAACATTTTTATATATATACATATATATGTATAAATATATATACATACTAGCTGAATGAACAGAGCAGTGCAATATTTAAACTTTCAAACAGCTCAGTGTGCATTTACAGTAATGTTCAGTATCAGTACTTTTTTAGTCCCTGTCTACAAATGTAATTAGATTTTTTCATATTACTGTGTTAAACACAGACATACTTTGAATGGTTTGCAGATACATCATTTACACTTTTCAACAAGTAAAATGTTACCATAAAATGGAAGCGGGATGTTACAATGGGAATAAAGAAGTCACTGTTCTATCAATCTAGACGATTATCAAGCACAGTTACAAAAAAACTCAAATCCAAATGGACTGAAGTTTCTTCTGTAATTTGATTAAACAGGAAAAGAAAAGGAAAGAGAGGGAGCGGAGAAGAGGGAATGGAGAGATGTACTCCTAATTACTGAACCATCTGCCGAATCCTGGAAAGCAGCCAACTCCACTGGCAGCTGGGATAGAGAGATGGGGGAGGGAGCAGGAGAAAGGGGAGGGCCGTTGTTTGTGGTGGTGAAGAGGGGATCGGGGGGGGGGGGTGTCTGCAGTGCAAGAGTAGGAGGGAAAAACGAGGAATCAAACCCAGTAAAAATTGTGGTCATTGATTTGATGAGCATACTTGGCAAAGAGAAAGAAATGTGGCCACAAAAAAACTGTCTTACAAATACAACACACTATAAACACATACAGTACTATAAATGAGTAACTGGGTGAGTGACCGGCTTTCCCCCTCCTGTTCCTTTCTGACTTTGGTGCAGACGCACAGCTGTAAGACTTGGAAAGCATGTATTTCAGCTATTATACAGCTTTGCAAGCCGAGGAAAGACTTAAGATGTCAGAGATGTGAAAGGGGCCGTAAAACGTGAAAACATTTGATTTTATTGAATGAAGCGAAGGGCTGAAGTACTGTACAAGGCTGAAGCTTCCAGGATGTTAGTACTTACAGAAGAGGGCAGGCCAGGGGGCACCTTCCTGATCTTTTTTGGCTGTGATTCTGCCGGGTGGGAGACAAAAGGAAAACATGTTAGACTGCTTATAAAAAGGATCAACTGTTTTTGAGAGAGAAATGAAAAAATAAGCATTGAAAAGCTTCACTTTTTGTCACTTCCTTCCTGTCCTGCCTAATCAGTCAGTTTGTGACAGCTCATTAACGCTTCACCAAAAGATAATCACGGTGATATTATTTAATGCTGACCCTTATTGTAATCTTAGTAAGAATAAGTGAATGTTTTTACACACCTATTTAAAATAATCATTAACATAAATCATCATGTTTTTGTACAACAAATCTGTGATGATGTCAATGGCACAACAAAATGTATGCAACCATGCTTTGCAGTCTTACCGATGGGGTGCTGTGAAGGTCTCCTGCGAGGGTTGCTGCCCTCATAGGATGAATAAAATTGAGAGCTGGACTTCACAGCAGATGGGGAGAGCGCATCAGGACTGGACATCGGTATTTCACTGGGCATAAAACCCAGCTGCAGAAAATATTTTTTAAAACAGAGACACAGAGGGAGAAAAAAATCCATGCTTATGTGAGGAGATGTGGGAGGGACACAGTTTAAAAGATATGTAAACCATGAACAAAAAAAGACCACAGTTTCCTGAAAGAAACACAAGTCTCTTAAATTTCCTTACCTGTGGTGCAAATGACGAATACGCTCCTCGTTCAGCCTTCCCTATAAGTCAGAAGAAATAAGGAAAGAAAAAGACATGCTAGATTTATGAAAATGTAACTTTATCTTAACATTAAATCACATTAACATCTCTGTTTGTATCACATCAGCAAAGTGAATGAATATGAGGTTATGTGGCAAAAATAAAACAAATGGACCCATTATGAATGATTCTGGGGGAATCGTACCCAACTCCTGCCCCCTCCCCAGACAGTTAAACAGAAAAGAGCTATAGTCCACTGTATTCCCCAAGGGGAGCCTTGTTTGTGCATGGGTGCCCTTTACACCCCCCCCCACCCCACCCCCCAAACTGAACACACACGCAAACTGCAACACACAAACAAACCCCTCCTCCACATCCTCCCTGATTACCCTGTTCCCTTCAACCATAAATATGCTTTGCTCTAAACTGGTACATTTGTGTCCAACTTGTGAACGACTGCTCTCTCAAACAAACAACGCATTGTTCCAATTCAGTCACACAGTCCACTGATAAAAACATGTGCTATAGTCAACATCATTCCCCTGCATTAAGTCCAACTTTGCCTGAAATGTTCCTGATTTGCTTTGGTGCGTGAAAATAAAAGAAAAAAGAATATGGGACAGTTGTGACGTCTTTCTTTAAATAGCTCAATACAAGCCTTCTTACCTGCAATCCCTGATCCGAATGCTGGGGCAGAGGCCGTGCCCTCCCGCTCGTTGTAAAGGCCCTCTTCTCCATAACCCTGGATGAAAGACAGCAATGGCAGCATGGATGGAAATACAAACACACTAAAGTACTTAAGTATCATTGCTGAGTTGACATAATAAAAGACAAATATTATTTTTATTTTTCAATTGATTCTAATAAAAAACCATGAAAATAAAACAAGCTGTTCATTCATAATCCTTCAGTTTGTAAATTAAAGTAATTCAAATTGGTTAAAATTTGCCCTGTATTTGGACAGATACTAGTTTCAGTGCTTGCAAGTGAGCCTGACCACAGTTTTACAGCAGACACTGAAAAACTCTTTGGAATACTACCAAAATATGAAGACTGCTATAAAATTCTTCAGGTTGGTTTACAAGTGGTTGGAGATAAATTAGTTGCACCACCGCACACCTGCTCAGCGCCAATAGAAATCTTGACACCTTTCTTCTTTTAATCTTTATAATATCTTCAGCGCTCTGGAGGTGGAACATGTTGTCTTGTAACTTCCTTACAAAACAAAACCATTAAATAGTTCCTATAGCACTTTTCTATGAAAGATCATTTTCAACAAATCTGAGCTTGTCATACTAACTGCGTATAGGAAAATAGGTCATAACTAAACCACCTACATCAACCGGAGTATGTAATTCTGATTCCTGTATTACAGTGGTAAAATTTAGAGTAATGTTAGAAATAGTTTTTGTCTATAATTGAGTTTTAAAGTGTGCACAGCAAAATTATTCAACCTCAGTTCCACTTGATGTACCTTAAGCGAGGGTTGAAAAATGTTGCTGCTAGCTCATGTTCAGCCATTTAGGTGGAGTGCAGTGCAAAAAGTTAGAATAAATCATACCCTTCCCTGGTTGAACGGTGGACTAATCTGTTCTCCTTGTCCCCAGGGACTGGATCCACTCCTCTCCTCTATACCTGGAAGACAAAAAACTGGGTTAGTATTTTTCCCCCAGTGAATGGCAAATGCATTCTTATCAAAGATTTATGGCCTGGATTTGCAAGAAATTCCTAATGTGAAAGAATTATGACTTGCTTTGATACAGGTTTTTCAGGCTGCTTAAAGTAACGTTCATTGGAAAGCTCCACTTTACAGCTGACACAGACAGCATAGTGATAGTGATGTCATATAGTGTGGATATGTGCTGGAAGAAGTTTGAATAATCAGCACCCAGTATGAGACTTCTTCCATCATCCTCAACATTCTTCGTTCTCCCACTCCACTCCTTTACATTTTCCATAGCAACAGTCATTCATAGCTCATTTATTCTCACACAGTTGGCTAACACATTCGCCTTACCACACATTCGTTGCTTTGATTTCACATGGCTAGCATGTGTTATCTCAGAGCAGCTTACAGAAAGGTGACTGTGTTTGAAAGGAGTGATTTTAAAGACTGGTGAAGCCGAAATCCCAGTCAGGCCTCTCTCTTTCAATCTCTTTTCTTTCAGTAACACATCTCTGGAGGAAAGCTGAAGCTTAATTGCAGCCTAATTTGCATAATTGTGCATATTAATGAGGACGAGCTATATGAATATTCATATTTTTTGTTTTGTTGTCTAATTAAGAAGCTGAGGGGAGAGAGAGGAGAGGGGTAAAGGCGTGCTAGAATCATGACAGGATCAGCAGTAGAACAGAATGATGGGTCCATAGTGCCAAAAGCTGCTAGATTGCAATGACAAGTGTGATCTACACGACACCACTAGAATAAGAGATGAAGGAGAAAATGTTTTGTCCCCTCTCTACTACTGACTATCACTCTCTATGCCAATCAAAATTAAAAATGAAACATCCAACATTTCTTTGTGTATTAAGTCATTAGCACTCAGTCTTCTAACAAGAAAAGCTTCAAATCAATGTT